>MASP02000169.1:0-207543 GCA_001693025.2 Colletotrichum lindemuthianum | reverse complement strand
AGAAAAAAGGGCAACGAGGGGGGGGGGGGGGGGGGGGGGGGGGGGGGGGGAAGAGGGAGGGAGGCCTTCTAGGTAGCGGCTGGGTCGGGGGTAGACAAAGTGTAAGAGGGAATACTACTCCGAGGTAAGGTAGACATCAAGGGTGAGGCATGGACTGGGATGGTAAGAGAAGAAGGCCCAGTAAATGGTTTGGTTTGGAGTGGACGAATGGGGTTTGGTATGGAATGGATTTGACCGAAGCAGACTGAACTGCAACTCACCATACACAGCACTGCCTAGAAAGCGTCGCGATGCGAAAGAGGGGTCTTGGATCCGGGCGAGGTGAGGTGAGGTGAGGTGAGGCTCCATGGACGAGGACGACCGGGATATCACTGTACCACGACTCAACTCCCATGGAACAAACAGAGGGTTCCTCTGCAACATCCGTCGTCACCTTACCTTACCGTTGCTGCATGTAACATGGAACAGCATGGGCCACACGGACATGCACATCGCATCGGGACCGGGATAATAGGGGATGGATGGATGGTTGTCTGGCTGGCAGGACGAACAGGGGTCATGGACGGTAGGCGCCGAGCGACAGCGTTACCTCGCTGCCATCTCCTTACTCTAGTCGAGGATGACGAGAGTGACAGACCCCAGACTGTGGGTGTCTAGACCCGCGGAAGTGAGCTAAAATGTCCTGGGAATACAAGTAGAGTAAGGTGCACTAATTAGACCAAAGAAGCACAGCGCCGCGCCCAGAATAAGCATACAAGCCGGAGCGGCAGCAAGTACAAGCAGCAAGTGCAGGAATATAGTATGCTGGAGGTGGTGATGGCGGTGACGGTGGGGATGGTGGTGACGGTGATGGTAGTAGTGATGCTGATGCTGATGCTGATGCTGATGCTGATGTGATGTCGATGTTGACCCTGATGCCAACGCCGATGCCGACACCGACACGAATGCTGGGTGTAGGAACCTCGGACAACGATCTCCTGTCCCTCCTCACTGCACTGCGTAGGCCCGTCAAGAAAGCCATCCAGGCAGGTAGGGGGAAACGACACGAACCCTCGTTTGCGGATGTGTGGTGTCGGCAACGCCACGCCGGGCGGGTTCGCATTCGCAGCGGCATCCTTCGACTGTCGAGTCGCATCGCATCGCACCGCATCGTGGTCGTGGTGTGGTGCGTGCGCTCTCTATCAAGTGTCAGTATCGCAGCCAGCGTCAGCGTTCCACATTCCGCGTTCCACGTTCCACACGCTGCAGATACTCATATGTGGGCGCAGCAGACGCACCAAACCGAAGCAGGAGTAGAAGCAGAAGCAGCTTCAGCTTCAGAAGCAGCTCGAGCTCGAGCCTGAGCCTGGGCCTGAGCCTGAGCCTCATCATCGACATGAAAAAAGCACAGGCACCGGCGAGTGTCGTCGCAGCCAAGCATGCAGAGCTTTCTCCACCTCTGCCTCTTCTTCAGCGTTCGGGACGTCGTGAACAGCATTCCCATCTCCACCTGCACACCTCGAGGTACTCTCTCGCACCCACTGCTGCTACAAGTACGGTCAGTTACAAGTAGTTAGGCTGCGTATCCGGACGGCAAGTGCCTTAGCCTGGAATCAACGCACCTGCCTGCCTTGCTCCTGGGGAAGGCGCCGAGGTACCTAGTGCAAATACTGCGCTCCTCCCTCATACAATACGTTGGTTGCCCAAGCTGCCTACTATTGAGGTACGAAGGCATTTGTGAGAAGGGTTGCTGGTGCCGATAGATTCCCAAGGCAGCTCTGCAGGGCGCCTCTCTGTGTTATCAAGTGAGCACTCGGTACCTTTCTTTCCATGCCTAAGGTTCCTTACGTAGTAAAAGAGGTACCAAGTGAGGTGCGCAGGGAAGCTCCCATAGCGCAAAAGATGTCGTCCAAGAGAATGTGCCCCCAAACAGCCACCATCCCTGGCTGGTCTGTAACACACCTGAAGCAGAAGAACCCCAAATAGTTAGCACACTGGGGTTCCAGTTCCAGTTCAGTTTCCAGTTCCAGTTCCAGTTTTCAGTGTCCGTCGCTGACTCTCCTCTCCGATTGGAATGTCGTGCGCGAGGTCCGCTGCATCCATCCCAACCGTGTGCGACACCATGACCACAACCCTGACCCTGAATTACCGCTTACCCCTGCAGTAGCCGTCCCGCTAGTGCACGCACGTTGCCCACGGCCATAGATACTCAACCACAGCTTCGTGGTATCCCTACCACGATCCTGGCGTCGGCGTCGTGTCGTCTCAGACACTGGGAAAGCGGGGCGCGCCTGCAGTCTGGACAGTACGCTCACTCTGTGCGTGTATATGTAGTACGAAGTGCCAGTACAGAGCAGCAACACCTAACCTGAACGGCACCGCTATGTTCGGCATTGTCGTGGTGCAGTTGTTGCACGTAATTAGGGGGCAAAATCTGGTGTGTATTGTGTGTAACTAAACGTGGCTACGCGCACCGCGTGAGGCTCTATTTTAACTGATTTAAGTGGAGTGAAGCTTATAAAGATAACTCTAGATAGCTAAGGCTTAAGTAATATAAACTCTACTTCTTAAGTATATTACTCTTAATATATCCTTCTAACTTTAAGGGTTATATCTATAAGTTAGCTTTTTAAGTAATACTATTTTAGTATTTTATTTATATCTTAAAAAGACTTTTTCACAATTTTATTATTTTTATTAAACTTCTATCTTTAAAATAGAAAGAATAATAATATCTATAAGCTATTTAGATATCTCTTAGTATCTAGAATAAAGACACTTTTAATTACTTTAGATATTCTTAGTGTTTCTAAGTTTTTATTTAACTTTATTATTACTAAATTTAGAGTTGATAGATTCTAACTAATAGTTAGAACTTTAATAATATCTCTAGAAGCTATTATTACAAATCTCTCTTAATGTTTTTCTTCTTATTATATCTTAAGAAGTTTTAATAGTTTATTATTTTAATTTAAGTGATAAAAATACTAGACTTATAGCTTTAGAGAGATTTAATAAAGTTCATATCTATTAGGTCTCCTGAGGCGTATATTTAATTAATTTTACTTTATACCTATAGTGGTATTTCAGCTTTTTATCCTATATATAATCTTTACTGTAAATTATATTCTGGAATAGCATTTATGCTACTACTAGCTTGCAACTAGTTTAAATAGTAATAGAATTACCTATTATTATAGATAATTATACCTCCGGTTATAATATTTAACCTTATAGTAAAGAAATATCTTATAGTAATAATCTATATAGTAAGAAACTTAGTAAAGGTAAAGCTTAGTATATAGCTGAAAGTAATTATTAAGGTTATAAGGTTAAGAAACTTTATAAACTTCTTAGAAATAAAGTAAAATTAAAAGTCTGTAAAAGCTAAATATTCGATAATTTATTATTTTTCTATATCTTTATAATAAAATTAAAATTCTCCTGAAATCGATATAGCTACCTATAACTAAAGAAGTATAAAATAGATAAAGAAATTATTAGTTTAGTTATTAGAGTTATTATATACTATATATAATTTCGTTATATAAATATAAACTAATATTCTGGTTTTTAGTTATTATTATTACTATATTATATAGCGTGTGGTATTATATAAGACTCTAGATCTATAATTTAGTAATTACTTACTAATTACTATACTATTAGGTTATAGCTGGCACCAGATATCAGGTATTTATAGCTAGTAGGCTGTAGAAAATATACTACTATATATATAATAGTATATATATGTTAGTTACGCTATACTGTAGGATATATAGTAACTGTATACGCTGCTATATATATAGTAGTATACCTTCCACCTATAGCCTACTGGCTATAGATACCTAGTATCCGGCGCCAGCTGTAGCTAAATAGTATAGTAATTTGTTAGAAATAATATGTTCGAGTGGCAGAGTTTACACCGTTCGAGCCTTAGGCACTTATAGTATCTCTATAGACTTTACCCCACTTAACCTAGTTAAAATAGAGCCTCACGTAGGGCGTATAGCTACGTTTAGTTATATATAATATATACTAGATTTTACCTTCTAATTATATATAATAATTAAGAGTCTTATAATACTGAAGAGCTATCAGGCTAAAAGTATATATTATAACGATTTTATATATCTTAAATACTAAGATATCTACTGAAAATACCTTTATTTTGATACTTAAGGAAGCTAATTAATAGATTATTTAGTATAACTTCTTTAAAATAGAGGCTAAAGCTTATAACTTATAGAACTATCTTAATCCTAAAGTAGATACTTAAATAAACTTCTATTTAGTAGCTTCTTAAAAGCTTTTTATATATAACTTCCCTAAAGTAAAAAAAAGTAAAGTATCTATAGTAATATCTAAAATAAATACTTTAGAGACCTTAATTCCCTCTAGTATTCTTAATAAGTTTACCTCTATAGAGTAAACCTACTCTAAGGAGTTCTAATTTCCACTTAAGGTTTCTGAATAAGTTTACACTCAGGATATTATAAACTTTATAGCGAAGAGTCTGAGAGTTTATATAGCTATCTATACTCTCAATAATATAAAGATTTAAGAATATAAATATAAGTAATTAAACTAAACTTATATATTATCTTAAATCTATAAGTATATTAGTAATATATTTAACTACTAATATTATAATTTAGGGGAGGATCTTACTATATAATTAAGAAACCTCTATAATTACTTTAGTATTATAGATAATCTATATCTCTAATAAGTAGTTACTATATATTATAATATATTCTAGTTCCTTAAAATTAAATATCCTACTATAAGGATATTAACTAAAATATAATTTCAGAAATAGTAAAATACTATATATAAAACTTAAATAGTTAGCTATACTTCCTCTATTATAAGGATATTTTAGGTTAATAACTTTATATTCTTACTAGCTTACTTACTAATTAAATTATATATTTAAAGATATATACTAACAGTCTATAGTTAATTAGATATAATATTACTAAATAAAATTATCTTAGCTATTATAGAGACTATATAGTAGCTTCTTAAAATTCTCTATTAAAGTAAAATTAGCTATAAAGTATTTAATATTACTTTAGAGGCTATAGATAGTAACTTAAATACTTAAAGTAGTAAGAGATATTTTAATAATTTAGATAGACCTCTCTACTTTCTTAAGTATAGTAAATACTATCTACTCTCACGCTATTATTATATATACTTATTACTTATATATAAAAGTTAGATACTTAATATTGAAATTAAAGAAAGAATTAAATAATAAATAACTTTAGATCTAGATTTTTTAAAAAGAATTTAAAATCTCAGATAATAGTAACTATATAGTTAGCTTTCTAGCTAAAGTAGCTATAATACTATATACTAAACTTACTATATAGAGAGATTTCAGTAGTATTCTCTCTAAGATTTATTTATTTTTAATTTAGATATCTTAGTTTATATGTCTTAAGATATTAAGTACTTTATAATCCTCTAAGAAGCTTCCTCTGGAGATTATATTTAGTATAATATTAAGCTAATATCTATTAAAAGCTATAGAGATACTAAGATCTATATTATAACCTTAGAAAGTAAGGAAATTAAGCTATATCTCTATAATATTACTTTTTATATCTCTCTAGCTATAAATTTTATCTCTTTTTAGTAGTTATAAAAGTAAAGTTACTAGTAGAATATTAAGCTAAATTACCTCTCTTAACTATAAAGAAGGAACTATTTAGAGATTATAGCTATTAATATTTAATAAAGCTAATAAGTTCTTAAATACTATATATTTTATAAGAGGTTAAATACTCTAGCAGTATAGTTAGTATAGTATAAGCTCTCTTCTAGATATTATTACTACTAGAGATATACTATAGAGACTATTTAAAAATCCCTAAAAGGTAATAAATAGTTTTAATATTAGTAGTTTAAGTATCTTAAGAGAGAGCCTCTTAACTACTTTATCTCAGCTATATATAGTATTTATATTACTAATAGTTATTTAAAGTATAATAAGTATTAGCTTACTTAGTGGGTATATAAAACTTACAGTATTAGTAAGGTAAAATAGATTATTTACTATATAGAGCGTGAGAGTATCTTATATACTAGCTCTAGAGAGTATATTACATTTAACTTTCACCCTTATTATTAGGATTATAGTAAGTATACCTCTTTCTTAATATTTACAGATAAAGTTACTAACTATTTATAGAATTTTTTATCTTATAGACTATACTGAAGCTATTATAATTATAATATTCAATAATTTTATCTTACTTCTTAAATATTAATATAATATTAA
Source organism: Colletotrichum lindemuthianum (assembly GCA_001693025.2). Taxonomy (NCBI): domain Eukaryota; kingdom Fungi; phylum Ascomycota; class Sordariomycetes; order Glomerellales; family Glomerellaceae; genus Colletotrichum; species Colletotrichum lindemuthianum. The sequence continues at coordinate 201,272 of MASP02000169.1, read as the reverse complement.
TATTAAGGTTTTTAAGTATAATAATAAAGTCTCTAAATATAAGAGGCTGAAAGCTACTTTAACTATTTGAAATATTTACCTTAAGTTATCTATATTATATATATGAAACTAAAATAGTGGAGTAGAGTATATTAAAGCTATTATTAAAACTTATATAGGAGCTATAAGGGAAGGAAGTAAATTACTTTATAATCTCTAGCTTGAAACCTTATAAGTAATAGTATTTCTTTATAATTATATATTAATAAGCTTTTTAGATTAGTAAATACTTTACTAGAGGCTTTATAAAATTACTTAAAAAGATAATACTGTAAGACTAAACTTAGCTTATTTTTATATATATAGCTATAAGTATTTTATTCTTACTATAGATATAAAACTTAAATATAACTACCTTACTTACCTTAAGAAGTATATTTTTATTAGCTTTTTAGTTAGTTATATTTTAACTAACTAGTTTTAAGTGTAGAACGTTTTATAAAATAAGATTATTATAATTTATAATATCTCTTTTAATAAGATAATATTTTCTAATAGTAATTTAGCCTCTCTATAAGATAATTTCAAGAGGTCTAATCTTAATAAGATTTCTTATTAATTATAAGAGTAATTAGTTATAGTAAAGTTATATAAAGCTAGCTTAGATATTTACTTAAACTTAAGTAAAAAACCTAATAAGGTTATTTATATTAAAGATATAGAAAGTAGCTATAAGAGCTTAAGGTCTTATATCTATATTATAGTTAGCTTTAAGCCTTTTGAGACTTTATATAAAACTGCGAAGTTTATATTATTAACCTCTCTAGAGTTACCTACTATATTTTTCTATAATCTTATTTATATAGATAAAATTATAGGGGAGTAAGGAGATTAAATACTTCTAGAGAGGATTAAGTATGAGGGATAGATAAAGTATTATACTAAAGTAGCTAGGAGGTTTTTATTTAAAGCTACCTTTTTAGTTAGTATCTTTTAGTTATTTTAAGATACTTCTAGATGCTCCTATCTGTAGCTATAAAATTATATAAGTTATTAACTAGAGAAAGTCCCCAAAGGTTAAACTTTAAGAGGATTCTAAAATATTATTATAAGTCTGAAAAATAAACTTTAGCTATAAGGTAAATTAAATAATAGAGAGTATTTAAGATATAGAGAAGTAGAAGTTTTTACTCTAGAAATCTTATAGTAGAGATTATTATTATTACTTATATCTTACTTAATAGTATTTACTTATTTATATACTAAAGCTATAATAGTAGCTAAAAAAGCTTATCTTAGAAGTTATATTAAATTATACTCCTAGAGTGAGATTAGTAGGATCTTTATAAGAAGCTTGAAAGTTTTAGACTACTACTAAGTTTATATCTATAAGTTTAATAAGTATAAACGCCTCCTTAAAATTAAGGTTTAGTTTATTATTTATGAAGACTAATAACTATAAGATAACTATAAGATCTATATAACTACTTTAGTAAGTATATTTTTTTAAATTCTTATAGTAATTACTAACTATTTTAATTTCAAGCTACTTTAGTATAATATAGTTAATATATTTATTTAAGTAATACTTAATAAAGTTGTTTATATAGAGATACTACCTAGTTATTAAAAGCTTAGAAAGATCTACTATCTAAATAAAATATTTTATAGTTTTTAAAAATCTTTTCTCTTCTAGTAGTATTATCTAGAGGTAGATTTTAAATACCTTAGTTTTAAGCCTACTGCAGGAAAGCTATATTACTAGCTTAAGGAGTATATTATATTCTTCTTTTATATTAATAACTATATACTTGCCTTCTTCTTAAAAGAAGTATCTAAAGTATTTATACTATTAGTAAACCTCTAAAAGAAATATTATCTTAAGGGAGGTTAAAGCTTATAGTGGTTCCTTAGTATTAAAGTTATTTAAGATTAAATAATATAATAATTATAGCTTTCTTAAATAGTCTATATTGAAAAGTTTCTTAAGTATCTTATAAAATATATATAGTATATTAAATAGTTTTATATTCCTCTTAAACCTAAAAAACTCCTCTTATAATATAATTAAGCTTCCTATACGGAGATTAAATACTACTAAAAAGATATTAGTTTTATTAATTATATTATAGTTATAATAAGACTAGATATTACTTATATAGCTAGCTAATTATTCTATTTTAACTAAAACTCTAGAGATAACTACTAAGTTAAAACTAAGTAAATAATATAGTATTTTAGTAAAACTAAGCATCTCTATTTTAAGTTTAGCTATAAGCTTAGTAATCTATAGGATAGTTTTATTATTACTATAGATACTAGTTTTGTAAATAATAGTGAGGATTGAAAAAAACTTTTAAATTTATATTATATATCTCTTTAGCAACCTTATAGTATAGTAAGTTAATAAATAAGATACTATAACTATTTCAATAACTAAAATAGAGTTTTTAGTATTATTATAAATAGTATAAGAAGTTATATTTACTAGCTACCTTATTACTATACTTTCAGTAAACTTTATAATAAATACTTTTAGTGGAAGTAAGATATATAAGCCTTATCTAGTAGTCTGAATTTAATATAATAACTAGTAAATAATATACTTTATAACTACTAAAATAGTGTAATTATATATAAAGCTATAATATAGTAATATTTATAACTACTAGCTATAGTAAGAAGCTTAGTAAAGATACTTTAAAGTTAAATATATATCCTCAGGAGACCTTATAACTAATAATCTTATAAAACCTCTCTGAAGCTACTAGTTTAATATTTTTATTACTTAAATTAATATAATAGACTAGTTAAACTACTTAAAAATATAGTAAGAGGAGGGATTTTGAGAGAGGCTATTTATATTAATATTTGAAAATCTTAATAAGGTTTTTAACTTCTAATTAGAATTTATAAATCTTAATTTTAACTATAATATAGTTAAAAAAACTTAGGAGCGTCTGAGGTACTTAAGATACTAAAAGGTATCCTTAGTCTAAATAATAAGGAATATCTAAATAGCCTATAAATAACGTTACTCTTCCTACTATAGGAGTGGAGGTTTAACGAGAGTAATAAAGTTATAAAAGAAGTCTCTTACGAGACGTAAATAGAGTATTTAAACTAATGTTATTCGAAAGGGTTAGCTTACAGATATAGCTTTTAAAGCTAGAGGGATATATTAGAAATAATATATTTAAGTGGCAGAGTTTGCATCGTTTAAGCCTGAGGCACTTATGGCGTCTCTATAAGCCTCACCCCACTTAACTTAGTTAAAATAAAGCCTCACGTGGGGCGTATAACTACGTTTAGTTATATATAATATATACCAGATTTTACCTCCTAATTATATATAATATAATTAGTAAGTAATTACTATATTATAGATCTAAAGTTTTATATAACGCTATATACTATATAATGAAGTAATAATAATAACTAAAAACTAATATTAGTTTATATCTTTATAATAAGATTATTATTAGTTTAATTGTTAGGGTAATTATATACTATATATAATCTCATTATATAAATACAAACTAGTCTGGTAAATTATTATTATTATTCTTAGGTTATATAGCTGGAAGCTATATATATAGAAGAAGCTATATAGCTGTATAGCTATATAGCTATACTAACTATATAGTTTATATAGTTATATAAGCTAACTATTTACCTAATATAGCTATAATATAGTAGGCTATAAGGTAGCCTAGCAGCTATAATAGTTAAACTAAATAGTTAAACTAACACTAGTAACTTTTCTTTTATACTATAATATTATTATCTAAATATAAAAAAAACCTAAGTAGCTAACTACTAAAAACTATATTTTTCAATATCCTCCTTTTACTGCTAAACCTATTACCTATCTATCCCTCTATATAATTATAGTAGTTATATTAATTACTGGGATCTCTTTAAGTAAACGTCGGAGATCAGAAGGATATAGAGCTCTATTTGAAACTTAAGGCTACGAGGCTATACAGCTATGCAACTATAGAGGCTATATAGCTATATAGCAGCTATATAACTATATAGCAGCTATAGAGCCATAGAGGCTATATAGCTATACGGCAGCTATATAGCTATACGGCAGCTATATAGCTATAGAGACTATATAACTACAAGGAGATTATTACCTTAAGAGGTTAGTAATATTATATACTCTCTAGTAGTCTCCAAGATTATTGCTTTTAGAGGCTATAGGAGAGAGCTCTTATTGTATAGCCCTCTTAAAGCTGTGAGGGTTATGAGAGAGGGCTATTATTATATAGCCCTCTTGGAGCTGCGAGGGCTGTAGGAGAGAGCTATTGTCTAAGCTATATATGTAGAGGTATTGAGAGGTTTCGAGAGGCTATGAGGCTGCAAGGCCACGAGGCTTTATAGCTATAAGGCTATATAGCTATGAGGCTATATAGCTATAAGGGCTCTTAAGTATGTTTACTGAATATACTCTATTTAGCTATACTGAGGGATGTTAATTTAAACTCCTCAGTAGTAACCTTAGGAAGTACTTTAATTTGACTAAAGTGACGGATATTAATTTAAACTTCTTAATAGTAGTTTTTTTGAGGGGTTAGTATATAATTTAGAGGCTTCTAGTGAGATTCTAAGGAGAGTCTGAAGTATCTAGAGGGAACTAGAGATACTATAAACTTTAGTATCTAAGTAGGAAGGATTATAAAACTTAAAGGAGGTGTTATATTTACTGAATATACTCCATTTAGCTATAGTAGGTAGACATTAATAATAGTTAATCCGTTAAAAACGGTATTTTTACACCAAAAACACGATTTTTCAATACTAAATAATTTACGTGATTATATATAGATTAATTCTAGAAAATCTATATATACTTCTAATATAGAGTTATATATTATATCTAAACTCTAGAGTTTTTTAACTAAAATTACATTTTAAATATATTAGTAGTGTAATAGCTATAAGGCTATCAGGACCCTATAGCATGCTAACTATATAATGCAGCCTAGTAGTAGAGACTACTACTACTAGTAATAACTAGCTACTAGTTATTACTAGCTGTCAGGCAATTAGTAACTAATTGCCTAAAGTATTTAGATCTAGTCTATACGTAGCCTATAGGCTATATACTATAAATATTAATATCTTTGACCTTATTGATATACTATATATAATAATATATATAATATATCTTCCCCTAGTGAAATTAATACTAATTAGTAGTTAACTTTACTATTACTACTTACTATAAATTAGTAAAATCTATTTAGCTAGAAGTAGTAATAGAGAATTATTAAGCTTAATTTAAAGTAAAGCTACTAATCTCTTAATTTATTTAGATATTTTTAATAATAACCTCTCGCCTAACTTAAGGTAAGATAATATCTCTTTAATAATTATATTAATATATCTTAATTTTAGTAACTAGATATCTACCTGTATTAAAGATTAACTTACAGAAAAGATACTAAGAGTATCTTACGTGAATATATTTATTAAATATCTTTATTATAAAACTTACTAAATTTCTATAGTAAAGGAATTTATAGTATTCTAAGTTTTTTTGAATTCTCTTATATTTCTCTTCTTTTTCCCTATATCTTCCTACCCTCTTTCCTCTCTTTCCTTATTTAACTAATAGATATTTCTCCTCTCTGAGATTAAATTTTACCTATATAATACTAATAAATAAGATTAATAAATAGTAAAAATAAGGTTTTCTATCTCTCTACTTTTTCTTTCTCTTCTAATCTATATTTTGTTTATAATTTCCTTATAGTTAGGAAATAATAAGTAAAATATCTAAGCTAGTAGAATTTCTTAGAAGATCTTTTGAAAATCTCGGTATAATAAGTAATATAATCCCTTTAGAAGTAAGAATGCTAATAAAACTAAAACTTCTTCTTAGTAGTAAGATTTTCAGTAAGTAAAAAGTCTTTAATTTTATTATAAAATATAATTCTAACTAGATTAATAACTAAAAAGTGTAAATTATAGTAATAATTATATATAATTACCTTTTTAGTAGAAACCTTCTAAACTTCTTTCAGGATAACCTTAAAAACTAACTAGAGGATATATAAATTACGATAGATAAATAAGTACCTTAGTATTTATAGAATACTCTCTTTATTTATAATATTAAGATTAATATAAAAAGTAAGTAAATCTACTAAGTTTTTATAAATTTAATTAAGTAAGATAAGTTTATCCTATAGACTAAGGAAGAAATTTAAGAAATAGTTATAAAGTTACAGAACTTTAAGATACTTATTAATAACTAACTAGACTTCCTTAATAATATTACTTTTATTTAGTGGATATTATTAGGCTGAGTTTATACTAAGTAATAGAATTTCTAAATAGGTAGGTATTACGTTATATAACTATTTAAACTTATCTTTCCCCTCACTTACCTACTACTCTATACCAGTATTTAAGCTTCGCCGCCCAGAATAACTATTATTCCAGGCGTTAGTATTTTCTTATAGGGAACTTAATAAGCTCCTAGTGCCCCTCTTCTCTACTATAACTTAATATAATCCTCCCTCTGAGAGATTCTATTTTCAGAACCTAACTACTAAAGTTTAGTATAAAGAAGTAATATTCTACTTCCTATTTAGTATCTCTTATTAGTTAGAATCTAAAAGTCTATTTTAAACTCTGTATTTTAACCTCCTAATATTAGATCTTAACTAATATCAGCCTCCTAAAATATATTCTAACTATAATTATATTTTAGTTAACTTAATATTCCCCCTAAGGTAATCTATCTTCTTTAGTTATAAGGATATTAGAAGAGTTTCTTTTTCACTCTTAGTTATAAAAATTTTATATTTATTATATTTATAATCTCTCCTTTTTTTAGAGATATTTTTCTAAATATCCTCTAGTAACTATTAGTAAGTTTCTTATTCCTTCCTATTTTATAAGATATTATTTTTAATATCTAGATTTAACTATTATTTACTTTATAGTTCTCTTAATTTTAGAGAACTATATTATTCTCTATACTATTTTTATTATCCTCCCCTAGTAACTTCTAAATAACCTCTTTATTATTAAATTATATATTCTCTATCTTAATAAAATTATTAACTACTTATAGTTAAATAAAAACTATTTTTATTATTTAATTTCTTAACCTTATAGATATAACTACTATTTTCTTTTATTAATAACCTTATTTTCAGGATACTAATAATAATAATAATAATATAATATCTACCTCTATTACTAATAATATTCTACCTCTACTTCCTCCTCCTACTCTAAAGAAGAAAGTAACTAAATCTTTTTATATTACTTATAAATAACTACCTACTAATAGCTTTAATAATAATAATAATCTTAATCTTATATATTCTATTCCCTACTATTACTATCTCTATTTCTTAGCTAACTAAAATTCCTAAAACTTTACCTTAATATTCTATCTTTACTATAAGACTATTAGTAAGTCTCTATAGTTTCCCTATCCTTATTATTCTAACTATTTCAGATATTCATAATAAGTATTTTTATTATATTACTATATACAGTAAGAAATATATTTTAGTATATTTCTATTCCCCCTCTTATAAACTACTTCTATAGCTAAGAATTTCTTTCTAATATTTCCCAGGTTACTTATATTACTACCTCCTCTACCCTAATCCTCTACTATCTTTTTAATAGTTTTTTATTAGAATTTAACTTCCTCACTACTACTTATAAAACTAAAGTAATTTTTTATATTTCTAACTTCTAATATCTCCCTACTAACTAATTCTATAAGAGAAACTTACTAAAATATAAACTATAGTTAAGAAAACCCTCTAAACTCAAACCTCCCACACTAATAAGTTTAATATTAAATATAAAACTAAGAATAAGGAGGCTAAATAGCTAATCTATAAATACTAAGTTATAGTTACTGAAGCTATAGTCTTTACTACTTTACAGTAAAACTGCCTCTTAAAGTAAAGCCTCTAAGTTACTATTATTTTTTACCTAATATAAGAGATATAAATCTATACTATTAAAGTCTAGATTATTATCCTTATAGATTTTTAGACTATTTTTCTAGAGTAGTTTTTAACTTATTCTTATATTATTAGTATCTTTTTCCTCCTTTAGTATCCCTCTAGTAACTCCCTCTCTCCTAATATTTTTATTATAATATACTAATAATCTTAATTCCTATTCACCCTCCCCTAAAAACTCTAATAAGAAAAATAATAATAATAATAATAATATTAATAGAAATAATAATAATAATAAAGCTACTTAATTTAATTTCCCTCCGCTTCCCCCCCAATACTCTATATTTATATTCCCTTTAGGATTTAGTTACTACTTTTAAGTTTATTTTATTTTTCTCTAGCTTTTAGACTTAATATAAACTTCCTAGCTTTATCTTACTGATAACTTAACTTTACTACCTCTCCTATAATCTACTAGTAATATTCTAAATACCTACTTTATATTTAGATTTTAACTTCTTTAAAATATGATATTAAGATTCCTATAAAATTTCCTCTATTTTATATCTTTTTTATTTAACTAAATACTATTAATTCCTTTAAAACCTTTTATAATTTATAATATAGTTAACTTTATATATATTATCTTCTAGATTTTTAATAGAAACTACTTAAAAGTTTAGTAATTCTCTTCTATATTTCTCTAACTAGAATAGAGAGAAGATATTATAAATTTAATATCCTTTTTTAAGGTTAAGTTTAAATACTTATTCTCTATTAACTATCTATATTACTCTAAATAACCTTAAGTATTTATTAGATAGTTTCTTAGTTAGTTATTTCTACTTAATATTTTTAATAGATAGTAATATATAATTACTAATCTTAAAATCTAACTACTTCTTTTTCTTATTATACTACTTTATATATTCCTTATTTACCTCCTCTAGTAAGACTCTAAATTACTTATAATATAACTGAAAATATTTTATTTTCTCCTCTACTATTAGGATAATTTTAAGTTTAACTTCCTCTAGGATACTATTATAAGATCCTATTAGTAAATAACCTATTAAAATATCTATTAATATTATTCTAATAATATTATAAATAGAAATATTATAAATAAACTTAATTATAAGTAACTATTTTACTTAATTATCCTAATTGAAATTAACTACTACTTTCAGGAAATATTCTATATTCTAATTTTAATACTCTATTTAACTATCTATTTAGAAGTAATATATTATATTTAATTTCTACTTAATAGCTAGTAGGTAAATAATAAATATCTAAAATCTACTTATAAATAGCAATCCTTAATCTAATATAATAATCTGAAGGATTTTATATTTTAGGAGAATATTATTTATCAGTAAGGCTACTAGTTTATCTACTATTAAGAACTTTCTAGTTAGTAAGTAGAAAGTATACTTAGTAAATTAATTAATAACTACTAGAATACTATTATAGTTTTTCCTAAGAATTTTATTAACTTAAGTAATTTAATAATATAATCTATATTAATATATTACTATAAACTATTAGATACTAATAGAAATATTAATATACTATATAAGAAATAATATCTAGATTTTAATTCTTAGTATACTATATATTGAAAAATATATATTTTATAATATCTTTTCTTATTAACGTTTATTAATATATTTAATTTAAGTTTTTAAATATTTTAGTAATCTCTAAATATCCTCTTAGGAGTTTATTATAAAAAACTATTAATAGATTAACTTAAAACTAGTAATTATCTAGAATAATTAGTTTACTTTAGAATCTTATTTCTTCCTTATTATTAAGAGATTATTTACTATTTCTCAGTTATAATTTCTCTCCTCCCCTTATAGTAGCTTCCTTCTATATCTTTCTAATTTCCTCTTTTAATATCCTTTTTAGTCTCTCTAAGATAAAATCCTTAGAATTTATTTAAAATCCTTAGCTTTAGAGGGATATTACTACTATTCAGTCTGGAAACTAACTTAGGAAGTTTTTAAGGAAAAGTATCTTAATATTTTAAGTTTCTCTCTCTATTAATTAGTAGTTAGGTTATTTAGAGAGACTATTAGCTAGAATTTACTTTCCTAACTAATAATTAATAATATAATTAAATAATAATATATTTTATAGGTATTTTATTTATTTACTATTTAGTTAGAATTTTACAGCTAAATACTAATAATATAAATAGTTAGTAATAAAAATAATCTTATATTAAAAATATAAAAAATAATATTTCTATATAAATACTATTTTATAGATAGTTAGTAATTTTACCTCTAATATTCTATATTTTAACTTTATTTTCCTTAATTTCTATAAGAAATATATTAATAATTACTACTTACTCTCCTCTAGCTAGATTATTACTACTTTTATAGTAAAATCTAAAGTATCTATCTATATTTAAATTAATAAGATTAAGTTAAAATAATATAAAATAGAAACTTTAGTGAATCTTTCTTTTAAATTCTTAAAAATCTCTATTCCTCTAGAGGTTATTATATTTTCCCCCTTTATCTATTTAGTTAGTTAATTAGTAAGTTTAGTATTTACTATAAAGTAATTCTAAATAAATCTCCTATAGAATCCTATAAATCCTAAAAAAACTTAGATCTCTCTGATACTAATAAATACTAACTATTTCTTAATAGCTACTATTTTCTCCTCCTCTATAATAATACTATTAAGAGAGACTATAAAATCTAGAAATTTAATAATTTATATATAAAACTTATTATTATAGGCTATACCTGGATGTCCAGCTAAAGTTATGCTTAGGTATCTGAAGCTAACCCCCTCGCCCGGGTGGAGCTTCAGTGGGCCCTATATAGTATTATATATGCAGACTTTTCTACGTACCTGTGAAAGTTTCTCTTTTACTCCTTAGTTCTAAATAAATAGTATTTTGCGCTATCTTCTGGTTAAATAAGCTTAGGTCTAGCTTTTTATATATTTAGAACTTAGTTTTATTCACTATATAGATGATATTAGGTAGAGTATAGCTTCCTACTAGTTAAGTATATAATCTAGTTAAGTATAGCTTCTAGGATATAATACTATATAATAAGTAATTAATATAAAGAATAATAGAAGATACTGGAGCCTCCTAGGATATTCCTATAGGTAGTAACCTCGTGAGTAAACTACTTTAGTAGTAGTTATAATATACCTTAAGCTTTCTCTACTAGAGGATTAATAAGCTTTTATATAAGTTAGTAAAATAAGATATTATAGTAGGTAGTAACCTCTAGGTAGCTACTATAATAGACACTTCTAGCTTATATTAGGATACTCTAGTAACCTCTAGAATGATATTTATTAGAATAATAACCTTTAGGGTTAATAATATTATTATATTCCTACTAATAGCTAACTACTAGAGGAAGCTTTTTTTCCTACCCCTAAAGTTTTTAGGTAAGTAGAAAGAATATTAAGTATAGATTTAATAGATAAAAGCTAAACTTAAGATTAACTACTATTTCTTTAATAGTAATTAGGAATATTAGTATCTAATTTACTCCTACTTAGACTCTAGTTTTTAGTAGATAGTTAAAACCTTCTATATAGTGGGAGGGCTAGAGAACTCTTATAATCTAAATAATTTTATAAATTACCTAGATAGAATTTATCTAGATCCTAATAGTTAGCTTTATACTGTTACCTAACTATAGAGTTTCAGATAGAAAGAAAATAAATATCTAACTACCTTTCTGTTCTAATTTGAAAAGATTTTAGCTAATACTAGAGGGTATATATAGCTAGATATAGTCTAGATCTCTCTACTAGAGGTTATCTTATTCCCCCACTTTAAGAAACTATATATTATAGTTAATTTTCCTATAGAGTATAGATTTTAATTATCTAAAGTTTAAGATATAACTTAGAAGCTTAAATATATAAAGAGATTATTAGTATACTATTAGCTACCCTACTAGAGACCTACCACTTATAATATAGAGAATAATATTATAATAACTAAAGTAGTTAAGAAGTAATAATAATACTGAAATTCTAGTAGTTTTTTCTCTACCCCTAAGGAACACTCTAAAGACTACTAAGATACCTACTAATATTTTAAGTATAGTAAGAAAGGTTATATCTATAGGAACTATAAAACCTAAAAGTATAAGAAGATCAGTATAAAAGTTATAAAAGCTACAGCTACTCTAGATTATACTAGAGATAACTAGGAGGATAATACTACCCTACTTAGTAATAATAAGGATTTAGAAAAAGAGTAACTCTAGAGTAAAATTAGGTTCTGAAGCTAACTAAAGTAGAAATAATAAAATAGGGGAAATAATAGGAAAAGGAACAGGTAAGTAACTAGTAGTTAGCTATTATTTAGATTAGAATTAATAGAGGTTACTCTATTAATATACTTATCGATATAGGCTGTAATATCTATATTATTATTAATATCTTCCTTATAAAGAAATTTTACCTCCTACTAGTTAATAAGTTAAAAAGATAGATAAGGAGATATATTACTAGATTATCACTTAGTAACACCTAGGGGGTAACTATCCTAACTTTAGAAGTTAGTAATTATATATAGAAGATCTATATCTATATTATAGAGAGCTTATAGTTACTCTTATATTTTAGGTAGCTATAGATAGAGAATAATTATATTATCTATAATATTAAAGTCTAATAGATAATATATAGGAAGGATAATATAATAGTATACTTAGAATATTAGGATAAGTTAGTATAACTTAAGGAGATCTAGTTAGTTTAGCTACTTAATACTAATTTATTTAAATTTATCTGTTAGTATATTATATAATATACTAGTAAGGTATTAAGTTCCTACTAGATTATATCTATCAGTCTAGTGGATATTAAGAAAATATTAATCCTGAAGGCGGAAGTGGATCTAAGAGATTATATTCTTATAAATATCTTAAAGGAATTTCCAGATTTTTTCTATCTAGATTTAGTATACTAGCTACCCTCTAGCTAACTAAGGATAGACTACTATATTCTATTAATTTTTAATAATAAGGAATAGAAACTAGATCTCCTATAGAGATCCCTCTATAGTATATTATAGAAGGAGCTTTTAGTATTTAAGAAGATCCTAGAGGATTTACTTAATAAGGAATTTATTAAAGTAAGTAGCTTCTCTACTAATATTTTAGTCCTCTTTATAAGAAAGTTAGATAGAGGAATATACTTCTATATAGATTATAAAGTTTTTAATATAATTATAAAACAAAACTATTACTTCCTCCTTTTTATATTAGAAACTCTCTAGAGGGTTACTACTACTTATTAGTATACTAAGTTTAATATTATTACTATATTCTATAAGATTAGAATTAATAAAGTAGATTAGAAGAAAATAGTTTTTTAGATATATTATAGCCTCTTTAAATAGGTAGTATACTTTTTTAGATTTACTAATATTCTCACTATATTTTAATAGTATATTAATAGTTACCTATAATAGTTTCTAGATAATTTTATTATAGTATATATTAATAATATTCTTGTTTATATTAGTAACTTATAAAAAGAGTATAAGGAGAAAATCTATTAGATATTTAGCTATCTTACTAATATAAGTTTTAAGTTAGATCCTAAGAAATATAAGTTCTCAGTTACTATAGTTAAGTATATTAAATATATTATAATAACTAGAAAGAACCTCTCTTATAATCCTAAAAAGTTAGAAGCTATTACTAACTAGCTTCCCCCCAGCTTACTGAAAGATATCTACAGTTTCCTTAAGTTTATAAACTACTATAAGGTCTTTATACTTCAGTATAATATTATTATAAAACTTTTAAATTACCTAACTCAGAAATTAGTTCCTTTTAACTAGAGACTAAAGTAGTAGGAAGTTTTCCTTATACTAAAATAACTCTTCACTATAAAACTAATCCTACAGATATTTAACTTTAATATTCTAATAATAGTAGAGATAGACTATTTAGAGTATACTCTAGGAGGTATATTAATTTAAACTAATAAGGCTAGAGTAAGATATCTAGTAACTTTCTACTCTTAATATCTAATTCCTATAGAGTTTAATTACCTAATCTATAATAAGTAACTTCTTACAATATTAGAATATTTATAAGTATAGAGAATAAAGCTATAAAGTATTAGGAAGTTTAAAATCCTTACTAACTATAAGAATTTTAGATACTTTATAAAGAAATAATAACTTACAGAGAGGTAAAACTAGTAAGTAGAGAAATTATCTCAGTATAATTTTTATCTTAAATACTAGCTAGACGCCTAAATAGTAACTTCTAATATCTTCTCCCAGAGGAAATAGGATACCCCTAAAAAGTAGAATAATAAGAAATAATAAGAATAAATAATATAAATTATCCTAAATATTATTATCCCCACAGAGTCCTAAGTAGGATATATAGATATTATTAATATTTAGGTTTTTAAAGGAAAATTAAACCTATAAGAAATATAGAATTATATTACTAAGAGAGACTCCTTATACTAACAGATCTTTATAATAATCTAGTAGAGAAAGTGTAGCTTCCCCCCTAACTTCTATATTAAAATCCAGATTACTAAGTATACTATTAATATACTAAGATAGCTTACTTTCAGAGAGAAGTTTTAAATACTAAGTAGTAAAGAGAATAATAGCCTCCTTAATAAACTTAGAATTAAGCTAATATAGAAGTTATATAACTTCTCCCTTATAGATTACTTAGAGTATAATAATATACTAGAGATTATAAGCTAATAGTTCTACTAGTCTGGATAGTTATAAAGTGTCTACTAATTTATATATAATTATAATATATATAGAGATATTTATATCTAGAGGTAAGCTAAAAAGGAATTCCTAAAACTCCTACTAATACCTAACTAGTTATATTCTAATCTATTAATAAACTTTATTACTAATTTACTTCTCACGAAAAGATAAGGTAGCTATTACCTCTAGGTTATTATTAATTAACTAGGTAAAATCCCTACGTTAGAAGAGATAGATATAATAGAGGTAGAAATATATATTTAGTAGTTCTTTAGTTACTACTATAAATTCTATAGAATATTATACTCTATTATAAGTAATAGAGAATCTAACTAGGTAAGTTACTTCTAGAAGGAGTTCTGTAGGTTAATAGGTATTATATACCTATTAAGTATTAATTACTACTTATAGACTAATAGGATTACAGAATAATATAACTAGGAGATCTAAGTAGTTTTGAGGGTATTTACTTACTAATCTTAAGATAACTAAGATAACCTACTATCTATTATATAGTTAGCTTTCTATAACTAATAGTATAATATAATAGGAACTATATTTTTCTTTATAGATTATATATATTATATTAACTTTATTCTAGTTACTAAAGAGTATATAGAACTACCTAGTAGTAGTGAGGTTATAGCCTACTAGCTAGTTGAGAGAATATAATTAGTAATAATATATATCTATATAAAAATAACTGCTACTTAGTAGAGATTAGAAGCTTAGGTAAATAGAATCTAGTTTCCTACAGATTAATATTAAGTTAGTAATAGAATATCATTAAATATATCTAACTATAAATTACTAAAGTTAAGCTGAAAGCTAACCTAATTATACTATAAGTATATAGTAGTAAAGATCCTCTTACTGTATATTATAAAGTTAGATACTTTAGAGTCTATTTACTTACAGTTCTATATAAATTTACTCTAGAGAGTTACTATTAATCTACTACTTAGGCAGATTATAGTTAATAGCTAGCTGCTACTGTTAGTAGATAATAATAAGAAAGTTAAATAGCTAGTTAAAAATATTCTTACTATAAGAATATACTAAGTGGGAAGAGGATACTAATAAGAAGCTTTTATTAAATAGGAAGGATATATAAACTTTATATAGAAGCCTATTAATATTATTATAGATATAGTAGCCTTAGAGTAGTATAAAGTAATATATAAACTAATTATAGATAATAATAGAGATCCAGCCTACAGCCTCTAGCTGGGCGGCAGCTAGAGAGGAGGGAGGTAATATTATAGACTATATCTAAATATCCAGCTAAAGCTATACTTAGGTATCTAAAGCTAACCTTCTCGCCCGAGTGGGGCCCTAGTGGGTTCTATATAGTATTATATATACAGACTTTTCCACGCACCTATAAAAGCTTCTCTTTTACTCCTNNTCTCTTTTACTCCTTAGTTCTAAATAAACAGTATTTTACGCCACCTTCCGGTTAAATAAGCCTAAGTCCAGCCTTTCACACTTATACTTCTCTAGATTAGTATAAAGCTCTATAGTAGATAATTAGCTAAATACCTCCTTTATTACTTCTATATATTCCTCCTTTAGTTTTATAAAAATCAGAATATTATCCAGATAAATAATATAGATAATATCTATAAAACTTACTAGAATATTATTAATATATATCTAAAGAATTACTAAAATATTAATAAATCTAAATAATATAACTTAATATTTAAAATATCTATACTATATCCTAAATACTATCTTCTACTTATCTCCCTCCTATATATATACTTAGTAGTATATATCCTTCAGATCCAGCTTAGTAAACTATAAAGCTCTTCCTAACTAATCTAAAATCTTACTAATAAGAAGCAGAAATATTTAATTCTTAATAGTAATATTATTAAACTCTCTATAGTCTATATATAATCTTAACTTAC
Source organism: Colletotrichum lindemuthianum (assembly GCA_001693025.2). Classification (NCBI taxonomy): domain Eukaryota; kingdom Fungi; phylum Ascomycota; class Sordariomycetes; order Glomerellales; family Glomerellaceae; genus Colletotrichum; species Colletotrichum lindemuthianum. The sequence goes on along the minus strand of MASP02000169.1, from coordinate 184,665 downwards.
TCTCTTTCTTTAGGATAAATAGAATTAATATCCCCACTAAACTCTAAGATATTCTAATTTATCTTTTTTCTAATATTAATACTAAATATTATTATAATTCTTCTAGTTCTTTCTCTATAAGAAGATAAATAAAGTTTTATAAAAACTTCTTACCCTCTTCTAACTTTATTATATATATATAAATATCCTCTTTTATTAGTATACTTACTTTCTTTATATTAAAAATATAAACCTACTCTTAGTATTCTAGTAGTAACTAAATATCTCTATCTTTCTCCTTATTTATATTTCTCCTAAATTACTATTATATAGCCTACTACTTCCCCTCTATTAATACTAATAAAATTAAGATTACTAATATATACTTAGATTACCTCTTAGCTTTATTAATTACCTTAACTTTATATATTAATTTAATATTACTAATAGCTAAAAGATAGATTTAGCTTAGAATCTTCCACTCTAGGTTTAGTTTCACCTCTCTCCTCTAGAGGATCCTTAGGATAATATTATATTCACTAACTTTACTTACTTAAAATATATAAAACTTTATCCTTATTATACTAAAGTTATCTATAATCTTTATAACTATAATATATATTCTATACTTAAATACTACTTCCCCCTAGAAACTTAATATCTCTAGCTCTCTACTAATCTCTATAAATTTAATATTATATAATATATTCTAATTTAGAATATTCTTATTAGCTTCTAAGTTAATAAGTATTTTCTCTTTCCTCTAACTCTTCCCTATATAAACTAATATCTCAGTTTTAAAATATTAGTAAAACTCTAGATCTTATAGAATTTAAATATTATTAACTTTAGTTACCACTAAGTAATAAAGCCTTCCTATATACCTAGGTTCCTTATATATATAATATATATCTTCTTTATACTAATAAGATATATAATCTATTTTACTATAATTATAATATTTTAGAAGCTTCCTAGAGGCTATAATTCTAGCCTATAGGATACTTTCTTACTTAATCTTAGGTAATATAGTTATAATAGTAGACCATTCTCTAGATTAATTCTTACTACTTATCTCTCTAGTAAGGATTACTATTAGTACTATCAGTAATTTATAACTTCTCTACTCTAGTATCCTATAGATAAGATCTACTAAAATTAATCTACTTATAGATTATTTAATAGTCTCTACTTATTTAATAATATAATTTAGTTCCTAGTAAGTTAATAAGAAACCTCTAATTATAATTACTCTCTTAAATTCTAATAATAAATAGTTAATAATATTAATAATATAAAGTCTCTCTAGCTAAATATCTAGATATTTAATCTTAATAATCTTATAGATATTAATAAACTACTAGTAAGTTTAGCTAGCTCTCTACTATATAGTATCTAACTAAATAAATATAATAGTAATCCTAATATTAATATTATCTATACTTAATTTAAGCTACTCCTTTATAACTAACTAAGTAACCTACTTAATATTATTATTATATATAATAGAAACCTACTTAATCTAGTAGTGAGAAGTAATATCCTTAAAATATAAGTCTGTATACTAAACCTTATCTTTATCCACTATAAAATTATCTTCTACTATAGTAAACTATCCTCTAAGTTTAAATAGGAAGTTATTAAAATTAGACTAACTACCCCCCTTATAATAAATAGAGGTAAGTTATTTCACTAAAAGGTCTCCTCTCTACTTTTTAGGCTCTAAAATAGGAATAATAAAACCTTTAGTAATCTCTTCCTCTATATTTTCTCCTCTTCTTAAAACTATCAGCTTCTCTAACTTCCACTTTTTTCTTAATTTTATTATTTCTTCCTTAATTAATTAATTAAACTCCACTTTAGAAAAGTTACTATTATTCTAGGGGAGTTACTACTCCTCAGGATTATTAATATTACTATTAGTCACTATAGAGGTTAATTCTCTACTTATATCTAACTCTCCTAAACTATTAATAGTATACTATATTTAGGTAATTTATATATATAATACTATTATAATCCCACTAATTAGTATACCTAAAAGTAGGTAGAAATTCAAATATATTAGGCTAGATTTATACTAAATAATAAAATCTCTATATAGGTAGATATTATATTATATAACTATTCAAATTTATCTTTCCCCTCATTTAGCCGCTACTCTGTATCAGTATTTAAGCCTCGCCGCCCGGAATAACCATTATTCCAGGCGCCAGTATTCTCTTACGGGGGACCCAATAGGCCTCCAGTACCCCCCCTCTCTACTGTAGCCTGACAGATATATTCTATAATTTGGAAGTAATAATAAAAAATAATCTATTAAGATATTATAAAACTTAATATTTATCTAACTATCTTAAAAAACTAATCCTAAAGAGTATCTTAATTAGTTAAGAAATTTATAGTTAATCTACTATTATTAGTAATAAATATAACCTCTTAATAATAAGAATAACTTAAATAATAAGATTTTTAAGATTAATAAAATTAATAAACTCCTTATAACTAAGACTAATAGTATAAATCTTCTGCTTTACCCCCTATAATATCTCCCCTACATATTAACTTTATAAATAATTACCAGAAGACTAAACCTCTCTCTATTAATATACTAATAGCTAAGAATATAACTGATCTTATAAAGATATATAACTTTAAGATGAAATATAGAGAAGCTCTCTATAATATCTTTAAATTAAGGATTTATATTTTTAGAGACTACTATTTAAAATTAAATATTCCTAACTATGTATAGACTAGAGTTTTTCTAATTATACTGAAAGATTAAGCTTTTAAATATAACTTTAACTACCTTAGTAATCCCCTTAATTTTATAATATTTTATAATATAGTTTATTATATTAAGAACTACTTTAAAAGTGATAAAAGTTAATAAGTTTACCTTACTGACTAATATAATATTATATTCAGAAGTATTATTACTAATAACTAAAATAAGATTAGAAAGAAGGCACTTAAGATTCTTTTTACTAAATTAATATATATTTAGAGAACCTTCCCTCTTAAATAATATACTAATTTCAGCTTCTAAAACTACTTTTTAAGTATATATTAAGGAATATTAGAATACTAGTTAGCTTTATTTAGTTTTATAGTAATATATCAGGAAGTCTGTAACTAATTATAATCTATAGTTAGTATTACTATAAGTGTTTCTTCTATAATATCTTAATATATACTTAAGGATATTAATAATCCTGAGGGATCCTTATTAATTAGTATAAATTAATACTAAATAAACTGGATATATAACTTACCTTAAAGCTTTTACTGAGGATATAGATATAGCTATTAAGAATACTTCTAAATATTATTTAGAGGAGGATATTACTTAGTCCCTATAGTTTTATATAGCTAATTTAATAAAGAATACTATATATATAGTAAATCTAGTTACTAGTTAATAAGATACTTTCTTAAAAAGGAAAGAGACTTTTATAATTAATATAAGTTTAACTTCTATATAGTAAATATATTAATATCTATCTATTACTATTTCTTATATAGTATAAGGAAGTAGAAAGCTTAAATAATAACCCTAGAGATATTTATAAGATTATTATTAAGAATAATATAGTAGTATATTATCTTTAAGATTATTAACTTAAGGATTAACCTAAAATATTAGATTCTCTAAGTAACTTTTTGAATAACTTTATAATTTCCTCCTTTAAATAATAATTTATATCTCTAAATAGTTAAAAAAGTATAAGAATCCTCTAGAATTAAGCAGTAATCTATATTTTAATAAAAAATAATAATATAACTAAGGAGACTATTACTTTAGTATTTATATTTATCCTTAAAAGATACTAATTAGATATAGCTTTCTAAAGAGTTTTACCTAACTTAGATACTACTAACTATTTTATAATTAGCTACTTCTAATTTAATATTCTGAAATAAACTATCCTTCCCTCTATTTTCTTAAAAACTACCAGAGGAAAGTTAATTTCTATTTATTTTAGAGGAGGTATATTTATTAAGATAATAAGTATAATTAATATACTTATACTATTTAGTATAATAATATTCTATATAGTTTCTTATAAAACCTTATTTCTATTATACCTTACTGATATAGATTACTTTAGTATTATTTTTGATAATATCTATAACTAGTTATATTAAAATAAGAAGGTTATTTTAGTTATATATAAATAGGAATATCTATAGATATTATTAGATAAGGAAGTGATATTTACTTCCTTATAATTAATAGAGATTAAGATCTAGAGATTTTATTATTATTTTAGATATTTATTTATTATATATCTTTAAGAAGTTCTCTATAAAGTTAGATATTTAGTTAATTAAGAAGTTCTTACAGCTCTTACGAAATACTGCTAGTAATATTAGATATATAATATTACTTCCTCCTAACTTAAGTTTATCTTCTATAATAATATTAACTTTAACTTTAAAGTTATTATTAATATCTTTTATCTTGAGGATAATTACTTTATTTTCTATATTATTAATATAGCTATAGTTTTTAATACCACTTAAGTCCTACCTAATATTTTAGTAAGATTAATATAGAAAGTCTTTAAGATATACTAAATTAATATTTATCTAGATTTACTTAATTTTATTTCTACTAATACTAAAATAAACTTCTAATTTCAAGAGTTCTATTTAGAAGCTAAAATAATAAGCTTAACTATCAGAATTATATCTATTAAGGTTTATAATAGTATTAGTAAGGTAGAATATTATTATATTCTTCTCTATTATATATATAAGATCCACTACTAAAAATGTCTATTATTATTATAAGAGTATTACCTCTAGGCTATTTATAAGTTAATAAATAATATTATTAGCCTAAATAGTCCTATATCTATATTTCTTATCTTTAGAGCCTACCTCTAGCTTACTGAGGGTTCTACTTTATCTCTAGAGATAGTTTTATAAATATAAGTAATCTAAAAAGTAACTAAAGCTATCTACTGTAAATATATAAAAAGGATTATTAATATTACTGTAGCTATTTATAATAATCCTAATATATTATAAGTTATAAGCTTCTTACTATAGTTTCTTATATATATATATTAAGAAAAGAAGAATTAGTAAGATTCCTTCTACTTACTTACTACCTATAATAAGATATATATTATTAACTTTCCTTATAGTTTTTAAGAATTCCACTTAACTACTATAAAAGTATACTATAAAAAAAATAATATTTCTCCTTAACTATATATTCCAGTAGAAGTATAAAAATACTTCTAATATAAATATAATAATAGTAATACTAATAAAGCTAGAGATTCTTCTTAAGAAATATTACCTACTTTAATCTTATTTCCTATTATTTTTAAGCTTCTAAATACTCTAGAGATATTAGAAAATAATAATATACTCCCTCTTTATATTAAAAGTAATATACTACTACCCTCTAATAAGAATAAGTATACTAAATATTAGAGAATTATAGGATTATTTCTTAAATCTTTGTGAATCTTATTTACCTAGGTTATTATTATATAATAAGAAGATAACTAATAAAACTAATTTATAGTCTTCTTTATAGTTAAGAAAGAAGCTAACCTAACTATCTCTTAATTTCTTTACTAAAAAGGAATTATTACTATTTCCAGCCTCCCCTTTAAAGAATTAATAAAGAAGGAAGTAAGAAATATTATAAATACTAATATAGTTAAGATTATTTAGTTCAATTCTATTTTCTATAAAGATTATATTATATTTAAGTTTTAAATTATTTATAAAATTAAGAATAAGGATAGTAGCTAAATATATAAGAAGTTAAAATTTATAATCTAAGATTTTAGAGATAATAGGAAGTTTATAATTCTTATTTAGTTTCTTATAATTCAGGGAAGTAGCTAAAGATTAATTATAGCTATTATCTCTATATTAATAAAAAATAAAGGTTTCCTCTTTTAGCTAAAAGATATTATTTAGATTTATATTTAAACTAAAACTGAACTGATAAGATATATTATAGCTAAGTTACTATCAGGCTGGGTTTATACTAAGTGATAGGATCTCTGAATAGGTAGGCGTTCTGCTATATGACTATTTGAACTTATCTTTCCCCTCACTTAGCCGCTACTCCACACTGGTATTTAAGCCTTGCCGCCTGGAATAACTATTATTCCGGGCGTTAGTATTCTCTTACGGGGGACCTAATAGGCCCCCAGTGCCCTCCCTCTCTACTGTAGCCTGATATAATCCCCCCTCTGAGAGGTCCTATCCTCAGAACCTAACTACTAAAGTCTAGTATAGGGAAGTAGTATTCTGCTTCCCCTCTAATACTTCTTATCAGTCAGAATCTAGAAGTCTATTCTAGGTTCTACGTCTCAGCCTCCTAATATTAAATTCCAGCTAATATCAGCCTCCTAAGATATATTCTAACTATAACTATATTTTAGTTAACTTAATACTCCCCCTGGGGTAACTTATCTTCCTTAGTTATAAAGATATTAAAAGAATTTCTTCCTTACTTTTAACTATAAGGATTTTATATCTACTATATTTATAATTTCTCCTCTCTTTAGAGATATCCTTCTAAATATCCTCTAGTAATTACTAGTAAGTTTTCTATTCTTTTCTATTTTATAAGATACTATTTTTAGTATCTAGATTTAAATATTATTTACTTTATAATTCTCTCAGCTTTAGAGAATTATATTATCTTTTATACTATTTTTATTATCCTTCCCTAGTAACCTCTAAGTAACCTCTTTATTATTAAATTATATACCTTCTACCTTAGTGAAACTCTTAACTACCTATAGCTAAGTAAAAGCTATTTTTATTATTTAATTTCTTAACCTTATAGATATAATTACTATTTTCTTTTATTAATAACTTTATTTTTAGGATACTGATAATAATAATAATAATATAATATCTACTCCTACTACTACTGATACCCTACTTCCACCCCCTCCTCCTACTCTAAAGAAAGAAATAACTAAGTTTTCTCACGCTACTTATAAGCAGCCGCCTGCTAACAGCTCTAATAATAATAATAACTCTGATTTTATATATCCTATCTCCTACTATTATTACCTCTATCTCTTAGCTAGCTAGAATCCCTAGGGTTCTACTTTAATATCCCACTTCTACTGTAAGACTACTAATAAGTCTCTATAGCTTTCTTATCCTTATTATTCTAACTATCTCAGACACTAATAATAAATATTTTTATTATACTACTATATATAGTAAGGAGTATATTCTAATATACCTCTATCCCCCCTCTTATAAGTTACTCCTGCAGCTAAGAATTTCTTTCTGATATTTCTCAGGTTACTTATATTACTACCTCCTCCACTCTAGTTCTCTACTATCTTTTTAATGATTTTTTATTAGAGCCTAACCTCCTTACTACTGTCTATAAAGCTGAGGTAATTTTTTATATTTTTAACCCCTAGTGCCTCCCTACTAACTAGTTCTGTAGGAGGAGCTTACTAAAATATAGACTGCAGTTAAGAAAGCCCTCTAAACTAAAGCCTCCTATACTAATAAGTCTGATACTAAATATAAAGCTGAGGATAAGGAGGCTAAGTAACTAACCTGTAAGTGCTAAATTATAACTACTGAGGCTATAGCTTCTGCTGCTTTACAGTAAAACCGCCTCTTAGAGTGAGGCCTCCAGGCTACTACTACTCTTCACCTAACGTAGGAGGTATAGATTTACACTATTGAGGTCTAGATTGTTACCCTTATAAGCCTCTAGACTGCTTTTCTAGAGTGGTCTTTAACCTATTCTCACGTTATTAATACTTTTTTCCTTCCCTAATATCCCTCTAGTAACCCTCTCTCTCTTAATATTCTTATTATAGTATACTAGTAACCTTAATTCCTATTTACCCTCCCCTGAGAACTCTAATAAGAGGGGTGATAATAATAATAATAATATTAGTAGAAGTAATAATAATAATAAAACTGCTTAATCTTATTCCCTCTCTGCTTCCCTGCTAATACTCTATATTTATATTCCCTTTAGAGTTTAGTTGCTACTTTCAGGCTTATTTTATTTTTCTCTAACCTTTAGGTTTAATATAAGCTTCCCAGCCTTATCTTACTGATAATTTAACTTTACTACCTCTCTTATAATCTACTAGTGATATTCTAAATATTTACCTTATATTTAGATCTTAACTTCTTTAAGATATAATATTAAGATTCCTATAAGTTTTCCTCCACTCTATATCCTTTCTATTTAACTAAGTATTATTAATTCCTTTAAGATCCTTTATAATCTATAATATAGTTAACCTTATATATATTATCTTCTAGATCTTTGATAGGGACTACTTAAAACTCTAGTAATTCTCCTCTATATTTCTCTAATTAAGATAGAGAGAAGATATTATAAATTTAATATTTTTTTTTAAAGTTAAGTTTAAATACTTATCCCCTATTAACTACTTATATCACTCTAAATAGCCTCAGGTATTTATTAGAGAGTTTCTTAGTTAGTTACTTTTACTTAATATTCTTAGTAGATAGTAATATATAATTGCTAATCTTGAAGTCTAACTGCCTCCTTCTCTTATTATATTACTTTATATATTCCTTATTTACCTCCTCCAGTAAGACTCTAAGCTGCCTATAATATAACTAAAAATATCTTACTTTCTCCTTTACTATTAGGATAGCTTTAGGTTTAACCTTCTCTGGGATACTGTCGTAAGGTCCTATCGGCAAATAGCCTATTAAGGTATCTGCCAGTATCACTCTAGTGGCGTTGTGAATAAAGGTGTTATAGATAAACTTAACTATAAGTAACTATTTTACTTAGTTATCCTAGTTAAAATTAATTACTACTTTCAGGAAGTATTCTATATTCTGATTTTAACGCTCTATTTAACTGTCTATTTAGAAGTAGTATATTATATTTAGTTTCTATTTAATAGTTAGTAAGTAAGTAACAAACACCCAAAATCTGCTTATAAATAGTAATCCTCAATCTAATATAATAGTCTGAAGGATTCTATATTTTAGGAGAATATTATTTACTAATAAAGCTACTAGTTTATCTACTATTAAGAATTTTCTAGTTAGTAAGTAGAGAGTATATTTAGTGAATCAGTTAATAACTATTAGGATACTGTTGTAGTTTTTCCCTGAGAATCCTATTAACTTAGGTAATTTAGTAATAAAATCTATACTAATATATTACTATAGGCTGTTAAGTATTAATAGAGATACTAATATATTATATAGGAAGTAATATCTAGGTTTCGATTTTTAGTATACTATATACTAAGATATATATTCTATAATATCCTTTCTTATTAACTTCTATTAGTATATCTAACCTAACTTCTTAAGTATCTTAGTAACCTCTAGATACTCTCTTAGGAGTTTATTATAAAAGGCTGTTAGTAGATTAACCTGAAGCTAGTAACTATTTAGGATAACTAGCTTACTTTAGAATCTTACTCCTTCCTTATTATTAAGGAATTACTTACTACCCCTCAGTTATAACTTCTCTCTTCTTCTTACAGTAGCTTCTTTCTATACCTCTCTGATTTCTTCTTCTAACGTTCCTTCTAGTCTCTCTAGGATAAGATCTTTAGGATTTATTTGAAATTCTTAGCTTTAGAGGGATACTACTATTACTCAGTCTGGGAACCAGTTTAGGAAATTTTTAAGAAAGATTATTTTAGTATCCTAAGTTTCTCCCTCTATTAGTTAGTAGTTAGGTTATTTAGAGAAACTATTAGTTAAGTTTTATTTTCCTAGTTAGTAGTTAATAATATAATTAAATAATAATATATCTTATAGGAGTCTTACTTATCTGCTATTAAGCTAGGGTTTTACAGTTAAATATTAATAATCTAAGTGGTTAGTAATAAAGGTGATTTTATATTAAGAGTATAAAAGGTAATATCTCTATATGAATGCTACTTTATAGATAGCTAGTAGTTCCACCTCTAGTATTCTATATTTTAACTCTGCTTCCCTTAATTTCCGTGAGAAGTATGTTAATAGTTACTACTTACTCTCTTCTAGCTGGATTATTATTATCCCTATAGTAAAATCTGAAGTATCTATCTCTATCTAGATCAGTAAGATTAAGTTAAAATGATGCAGGATAGAGACTTTAGTGAATTTTTCTTTTAGGTTCTTAAAAGCTTCTATTACCCTGGGGGTTATCATATTTTCCCCCTTTACCTGCTTAGTGAGTTAATTAGTAAATTTAGTATTTACTATAGAGTAATTCTGAATAAATCTCCTATAGAATTCTGTAAATCCTAAGAAAACTTAGATCTCTCTAATACTAATAAATACTAGCTATTCTTTAATAGTTACTACTCTCTCCTCCTTTATAATAATATTATTAAGAGAGACCATAAAACCTAGAAATTCAATAGTCTGTATATGAAACTTATATTTCTCTAGATTAGTATAAAGCCCCACAGTAGATAATTAACTAAATACCTCCTTCACTACTTCTATATACTTCTCTTTTATCTTTATAAAAATTAGGATATTATCTAGATAAATAATATAGATAATATCTATAAAGCTTACTAGAGTATTATTAATATACATCTAGAAGGTTACTAGGGTATTAATAAGCTTAAATAGTATAACTTAATACTTAAAGTACCTATACTATATTCTGAATACTATCTTCCACTTATCTCCCTCCTATATACACACTTAGTAGTATATATCTTTTAGATCCAGCTTAGTGAACTATAAGGCTCCCCCTAATTAATTTAAAATCTTACTAATAAGAAGTAGAAGTGTTTAGTTCTTAATAGTGATATTATTAAACTCTCTGTAGTTTATATATAACTTTAGCTTACCCCCTTTCTTTAGGATAAATAGGATTAGCGTCCCTACTAAGCTTTAAGATACCCTAATTTATCCTTTTTCCAGTATTGATGCTAAATATTATTATAATTCCTCTAGTTCTTTCTCCATAAAAGGGTAGATAGAGCCCTATAGAGGCTCCTTACCCTTCTCCAGCTTTATTATATATATGTAAATATCCTCTTCTGCTAGTATACCTACTTTCTTTATATTGAAAATATAGACCTACTCTCAGTATTCTAGTGGTAACTAGGTATCTCTATCCTTCTCTTTATTTATATCTCCCCTAAGTTACTACTATATAGCCTGCTGCTTCCTCTCTATTAATACTAATAAGGTTAAAATTACTAGTATATATTTAGATTACCTCTTAATTTTATTAATTATCTTAATTCTATATACTAATTTAATATTACTAATAGCTAAGGGATAGATTTAGTTTAGAGTTCTCTACTTTAGGTTTAGCCTCACTTTTCTACCCTAGGGGATCCTTAGGATAATATTATATTTGTTAGCTTTACTTACTTAGAATATATAAGACTTTATCTTTATTATACTAAGGTTATCTATAATCTTTATAACTATAGTATATATTCTATACTTAGGTATTACTCCCTCCTAGAAACTTAATATCTTTAGCTTTCTACTAACCTCTACAGGTTTGGTATTATATAATATATTCTAACTTAGGATATTCTTATTAGCCTCCAGGTTGATAAATACTTTCCCCTTCTTCTAACTCTTCTCTATATAGACTAATATCTTAGCTTTAAAGTGTTAGTAGAGCTCCAGATCCTACAGAATTTAAATACTATTAACTTTAGTTACTACTGAGTGATAGAGCTTTTCTATATATCTAGATTCCTTATATATATAGTATATATCTTCTTCACACTAGTAAGATATATAGTCTATCTTACTATAGTTGTAGTATTTTGGAGGCCCCCTGGGGGCTATAGTTCTAGCTTATAGAGTGCTCTCTTGCTTGATCTTAGGCGATATAGCTATAGCAGTAGACTACTCTCTAGATTAATTCTTATTACTTATCTCTCTAGTAGGAATTACTATTAGTATTACTAGTAGTCTGCAGTTTCTCTATTTTAGTATCCTATAGGTAGGATTTACTGGAATTAACCTACTTATAGATTATTTAATAGTCTCCGCCTGTTTAATAGTATAATTTAGTTTCTAGTGAGTCACTAAGAGGTTCCTAATTATAATTATTCTCTTTAACTCTAGTAGTAAGTAGTTGATAATATTGATAATATAGAGTTTCTCCAGCTGGGTGTCTGGGTATTCAGCCTTAATAGTCTTATAAGTATTAATAAACTACTAGTAAGTTTAGCTAACTTTCTACTATATAGTATCTAATTAGGTAGATGTAGTAATAGTTTTAATATTAGTATTATCTATACTTAATTTAAGCTACTCCTCTATAGCTGACTAAGTAACCTACTTAATATTGTTACTATATATAATAGAGACCTACTTGATCTAGTAGTGGGAGGTAATACCCTTGAGGTATAAACTTATATACTAAACTTTATCTTTATCTACTGTAAAGTTATCTTCCACTATAGTAAACTATCCTCTAAGTTTAAATAGAAAATTATTAAGGTTAGATTAGCTACCTCCCTTATAATAAATAAGGGTAAGCTATTTTACTAAGAGGTTTCCTTTCTACCTTTTAAGCTCCAGATTAGGAATAATAAGGCTCCTAATAGTCCCCTCCTCTATATTTTCTTCTCTTCTTAAAGCTATCAGCTTCTCTAACTTCCACTTATTTCTTAATTTTATTATTTCTTCCTTAATTAATTAATTAAACTCTACTTCAGAAAGGTTATTATTATTCTGGGGGGGCTATTACTCCCCAGGGTTATTAATATTACTGTTAGTTACTATAGGGGTTAGTTCTCTACTTATACCTGACTCTCCTAAGCTATTAATAGTATACTATACTTGGGTGATTTATATACATAGCGCTATTATAGTTCCACTAGTTAGTATACCTAAGAGTAGGTAGAAGTTTGAATATATCAGGCTGGGTTTGTACTAAGTGATAGGATCTCTGAATAGGTAGGTATTCTACTATATAACTATTTGAATTTGTCTTTCTCCTTACTTAGCTGCTGCTCCGCACTAGTATTTAAGCCTCGCCGCCCGGAATAACTATTATTCTGGGCGCTGGTGTTCTTTTATGGGGGACCCGATGGGCCCCCGGTGCCCCCCCTCTCTGCTGTGGCCTGACAGTTACCTACTTATTTTAAAGACTAATATTCTCTAAAATTTATAATAATAATTATTAAACTACTTTATAATTTAGCTGAAGCTAATACTTACTAATAAGTAATATACTTAAAGTATTATAAGGAATAGTTATATATAGAGATATCTACCTATAATTCTTACCTTCTTACTTCCTAACCTAATAATAAGGTATTTAGCATAATTAGTATATAAACTAATAATACTTTTAGTTTTTGTAATACTATTTTTACTTAATAAGAGGATAAAGAACTAGTAAAAGCCTCTCTTATAGTGAAACCTAAAATCTTCCTTATAAAGTTAATATTATTAGTATTTAATAATAGTATACTTTCCCTCTAAAGTAAAAATCACCTAGTATAGTAGTAATAGTTAGGTTAACTACTAATCAGTATTAGTTTAATCGTTAGGGTAATTGTATGCTGTATATAATCTCGTTATATAGATGCAAACTGGTCTGGTAAATTGTTGTTATTATTCCTAGGTTATATAGCTGGAGGCTATATATATAGAAGGGGCTATATAGCTATATAACTATATAGCTATACTAGCTACGTAGCCTATATAGCTATATAGGCTGACTATTTACCCGACGTAGCTATAGTATAGTAGGCTATAAGGTGTCCCAGCAGCTATAACGGTTGAACTGAATAGTTAAACTGCCAATTATATATAGTATATAATTACCCTCATAATTAAACTAATATTAATTAGTAGTTAACCTAACTATTATACCACTATACTGCAGATTAGTAAGGTTTATCACACTAAATAAAGTAATTGTGAAAGCCTATACTTAGGGTTTACGTAAGGTAAAAGGATTATAGTAGTTATTATTACTTAGATATCTTTTAGGTTAATAGGTGTTTCTAAAATATGTGCTAACTTTTACTCCATAAGGCTACCGAGAAGTTAATTATTATTATATCCTCTATATTTGCTAACTGGAGCGTATTTAGTAAGTATAATAAATCTCTTTAAGTTATTACTAAACCTTTTAGTATTAGAGATTTATAGTATCTCTAGCCTTAACTTCTTAAGAAACCTATATAGTCTATTAAAAACTCTTCCCCTACCACTCTCTATATAGATCCAGTAATAATCCTTCTATACTCTATATTCCTCTTACCTTTATAATAACGTCTGAATTAACTCCTACGGGCAAGATACCTACCTAAGATACCTCTATATCTATAATAATAGTATTATTAGATATTCCTATACTTATAAAGTTTTATCTATACCTTACCCTAATACGTTTTAGCTAAATCCTTAATATTAAGTATAAGAATATTATAGCTGAGGATTCTATAACTATCTTTATCTATATAGCTTACTAAGCGGCCTTTTATAAATATCTGGGGATCTATAGCTTAGAACTCTTTCAGATATTTAAAGGTAATTTTAAGTAGTAGCCTATTAAAATATAGTAATAGGCTAACGTTAATATAGTCTGTTACTTTAGAGACTAACTAATAGTATATAGTATTAAGATAGATATAAGTAGTAAGTAAATTTTTGCAGTTTTATATTAAGTTACCTAATAAAAAGAGTTTAAATTATAGATTTATAAGGAAATTAATAATATAAATAGATATTATAATATTCTGAGAAGTAACTATTAGTTACACTATACTGTAGGGTATGCGGTAACTATATGTAATACTATATATATAGCGGTATACCCTCTATAGCCTACTAGCTATAGATACCTAGTATCCGGCGCCAGCTGTAGCTAAATAGTATAGTAATTAGTAAATAATTACTATACTATAAATCTAAAGCCTTATATAGCCTTACACACTATATAATATAGTAATAATAATAACTAATAATGAGAATATTAGTTTATATCTATATAATAAAATTATATACAGTATATAATTACCCTGATAATTAAACTAACACACATTAATAGTTAACCTAACTATTATACTACTATACTACAGATTAGTAAGGTCTATTACGCCAGAAGAAGTAATTGTAAAACCCTATACCTAAGGTTTATATAAGGTAAAACGATTATTATAATTATTATTACTTAGATATCTTTTAGGTTAATAAGTATCTCTAAAAGGTATACTAACTTTCACTCTATAAAACTATAGAAAAATTAATTATTATTATACCCTCTATATTTACTAACTGAAGTATATTCAGTAAGTATAATAAACGTCTTTAAGCTATTACCAGACTTTTTAGTATTAGAGATTGATAGTATCTCTAACTTTAAACCCTTAAGAAACCTATATAGCCTCTTAAAAACTCTTCCCCTACTTCTCTCTATATAAATCCAGTAAAATCAATAATCCTTCCTTACCCTATATTCCTCTTACCTTTATAATAATATCTAAATTAACCCCTATAGGTAAGATACCTACCTAAGGTATTCCTATATCTATAATAATAGCATTATTAAGTATTCCTATATCTATAAAGTTTTATCTATATCTTAATTTAACGCTCTTTAGCTAAATTCTTAATATTAACTATAAAAATATTATAACTAAGAACTCTATAACTATCGCTATCTATATAGCTTACTAAGTGGCCCTCTATAAGTATCTGGAGATCTATAGCCTAAAGCTCTTTCAGACGTTTAAGGGTAATCTTAAGTAGTAGCCTATTAAAATATAGTAATAAGCTAATATTAATATAGTCTCTTACTTTAGAGATTACCTTATAGTATATAATATTGAGATAAATATAACTAGTAAGTAAGGTTTTGCAGCTTTATACTAAATTACTTAATAAGAAGAATTTAAACTATAAACTCTTAAGGAGATTAATAATATGAATAGATATTATAATATCCTAAGAAGTAACCTTAAGAAGTAGCCTAAATAACTTAATAACCTTATGATAATAAAGTTACATTTTCTGCTACTACTATATAACGTCCAGCTAAAAGTTAAAAATACTATATTAGTAACACTCTTAGTATAAGTAATTAAAGAGAAATATCCACTACTAAACTGACTAGCTTATATATATATAACCTCAGACGAAAGACCTCTATTATAACTATTAGTCTTACTAGCTTTCTATTTAACTATCCTTAAGTTTCTCTAATATTAAGAGAACTACTAAGACTCCAGTTAAAACTAACCTAGGTATTAGAAATACCCTCTATATACTACTACTACTACCTCTTTTAATAATATATCCGCTAAATATACTATAGACTTTATAAAATTATATAGTAAAGCTATAAAATATAGTAGAAGCCTCTATAATATTCTTAAGTTAGAAATCTATATTTTTTATAATTACTACTTTAAGTTTAATATTTTATAGTATATATAAGTAGAATTCTTTTTAATTATACTTAAAGATAATATTTTTAAGTTTTACGTTAACTACTTAAGTAATTTGGATATTAACCTTATATTTAACTAAATAGTTTAATAGGTTTAGAATGACTTTAAGAATAATAAGAATTAATAACTTTATCTTTCTAATTACTAAAATATTATATTTTAAAATATTATTACTAAAGATTCTAATAAAAGTAAAAAGGAGGCTTTTAAGTTTCTAATTTTAAAGTTTATATATATCTAAAAAGTCTTTCCTACTAAAATCTTAATAGATAATACCTTCTATATCCAGCTTATAAGTATATACTATAGTATACTAAAATACTAGTCAGTTTTCTTTAGCTTTATAATAACTTTCCAGAGTCTTTATAACTAATTAAGATCCACTATAAATAATATCTTATTAATTTAAAGAGTATAATATATATAAGATAATAAAGATAACTACTAGAGGGTAGCTAGGGACTAATATTAGATTAATTATATATATAATTTACCTTAATGTAACTTTTAAGATTATAGCTATATCTCTATATATATATAGCTTTACACTCTAGGTAGCTATTACCTATCGCTAATAATTATATATAGCTATACTAATTAAAAATACTATATATATAGTAAACCTAGTTATTAATCTATAAAGTATACTCTTAAGGAGGAGTATATCTTATTTAATAAATATAAATTAACTACTAACTTTAAGATATACTTTATAGTAATTTACTAAGCTTTCCTTATAAGCTATAAAAGTATAAATAATCTTAATAATAATAACCTTAAAGCTCTACTAAAAGTTAATAATAATAAAGATATTATTATATAGTATTAAACAGATATTAACCTAAAGAAAGGCTATTTTATAGGATTTACTTGAGAAACATTTTTTATATTATTTTATAGTAAGAAACTATTATCCTTATTAGAGGTAAAATTACTAGAAGTCTCTAAAATTAAATAATAATCTATATCCTTACTAAAAATATTACTACTAGCAGTAAACTTATAGATAATCCTACTATCTCTATATATATCTTTATACTCAAAAGCTACTACTTAAATACTATATTTTAAGGTATTTTACTTAACTTAAGTATTATTAGCTTCTTAATTATTAAGTACTTCCAGTTTATTATATTAAAGTAGTTAGTTATTTCCTTTATTATCCCTATACTTCCGGAAGGTATACTAGTTATAATATACTTCAAAGAAGCTACTTCTATTATAATATTTAGAATAATTAATATATCTATACTATTTAGTATAATTATATTTAATATTATTCTATATAATATAGCCTCCTTCCTCTATCTTATAAATACAGATTATTTTAATATTATATTTAATAATACTTATAATAAACTTTACTAAAGTATAAAGATTATACTTATTAGTTAAAATTAAGAATATCTATAAATACTTCTTAATAAGGAGAGATTAATTACCTCTGTATATCTTATAGAGATAAAGATATAAAGACTCTACTGCCACTTTAGATACCTAGCTGTAATATACTTTTATAATATCCTCACTAAGGTGAAGTATCTAGTTAAATAGTATACTCTTAAAACTCTCAAGAAATACTACTATTACTACTAAATATATAGTATAATTTCCTTATAATTTTATTTTACTATTTAAGGTAATATTAACTTTAACTTTAAGATTATTATTAATATTATCTATATTAATAGCTATAATATACTCTATATTATTAATATTACTAAAGTATTTAATATTATTTAATTTTTACCTAACATATTAGTAAAGATAATGTAGAAAGTTCTTAAAATATAATAAATTAATATATACTAAAACCTTTATAATTTTATTACTACTAATATAAATATAACGTTTCAATCTAAAAACTTCAGATTAAAGGTAAAAACTATAGAATTAATAGTTTATATTATACTTATTAAGGTATATAATAGTATTAGTAAAGTTAAGTATTATTAAATATTTCTCTATTATATATATAAGATTTACTATATAAAGTTTCCTACTACTACTTAAGAGATATTCCTTCAGGTAGTATATAAAGTAATTGATAATACTATTAGTCTAAATAGCTTTATATCTACCCTACATATTTTTAGAGTATATTGATACTTTACAGAAGATTCAGCTTTCTCTCTAGATATTATTACCTAAACCTAAGCTATATATAAAATTATAAAGGAAATCTACTATAAGTATACTAAATATATTATTAATATTATTTTAGTAATATATAATAATTGTAATATCTTTTATATTATAATTCTTTCATTCTAGATCCTTATATATATAAAGTAAGAGAAAAAAAGCTAGTAAGAGTTATATTCTCTTATTACTACTTATAATGAAATTTATATTCTTAAGCTACTTTCTAGCCCTTAAGAGTTTTCATTAAAAGCTTTAAAATAGTATTTTAAGGATAATAAACAAAATATAAATAATAATATAGCTAAAATTATAACTTTTTCAAAACTAGTATTTATAATTTCATATATTAACTTTAAACTAAGCTAAAAATCTCTAAATAACTTAATAGTAAATAGAGATTTATAATTCTATATAGCGTCTCTAATTTTATCTATAGCTATTTCTAAGATTCTAAATATATAGTTAATATTTTATATTACCTCTTTCTTAGGAGATAATAATATCCTTCCTTCTTAAATCATTAGTAATCTACTATTTCTACCTTAAATACCTTAAACTAAACTAATACTTCTAAATCTTATAACCTATAAGTATATAGTTAGTTTATTACCTCTAAACTTAAATTAAGAAGCTTATTTTATAGTATACCTTATAGTTAAGAAGTAGTTAAATCTAGTATTCTTACTTATTTTCTATATAAAAAGTATAATTATAATATCTAGCTTACTATTTAAAAAGTAAATTAAAAAGAAGCTTAAAAATATTATTAATAATAATATTATTAAGATTATTTAATATAATTCTATTCTCTATAAAGACTATAAGTACTTTAAGTCTTATATTATTAATAAAGTTTAAAATAAAAATACTAATAAAGTATATTAGAAATTAAAATTCATAATTCAAAGTTTTAGAGATTATAGTAAATTTTAGATTTTAATATAATTACTAATAATTTAGTAAAGTAGCTAATAGTTAATTTTAACTATAATTTTAACCCTCCTTAAGTATAAAAACATAATAATATAGCTTTATAATATTACCTAAACTTAAACTTAAGCTAAAATAGAGCTTATAAGGTATATTGTAGCTAAACTACCTTTATACCTTAAAAGGTAGTACTCTCTAAACTTTATAATAATTATTATTAAGTTACTTTACAGTCTTACTAAAATAGGAACCTATTAGTAAGTAACTTACTCTATATATTATAAGAAGAAGTTATAAATAGAGACTTTAATATATAATCTATATCTCCTTATCTTATATACTTAAAATTATATCTTCAGCCTTATTAGTATATAAACTAATAATATTTTCAGCCTCTCTAATATAATATTCTCTCACTAAGAGAATAAGAAGCTTAAAAAACCTTTATTTAAGATACAACCTAAAATTATACTTTTAGAAACTATACTTCTTATATTTAATAGAGATATACTATTACTATATAGTTATTACCTCTACTTACACTAAAAGTACTAAAAGTAAAAGCTAGCCCTTATTAATATTTATACTCTATCTAAAGTATTTAAAAAGGTATATATTAAAAAAAAAATATATAATATATACCTTATTTTTATATACTTACTAGAGGCTCTACTTAACCTCTTATATATAGCGTAAAAATAATAGCTTTTAAGTAATAATATTACTATACTTAATAAATAGCTTAAGTGGTAAATAAAATACCTTAATTAAAACCTTAACTTTATATTACTTAACCTCCCTAAAATATATCTTTATATTTTTATTAATAGCTTTTTTATTAATAAAACTAACTTCTTATTTTAACTGGAATTTATAATAATTCTAGGCTAAAAAACTACAATTAGTAATAGCTAGTTTAACCTCTATAGTAACTTTATATATTAGTTATTGACTAAAAGTAAGAAAATTACTAAAAATATATTTACCTTAGAGAATTATATTATAATATCTAGTGTAGACTTTACCTATATTATAGCTATATTACTTAAGAAAATCCTTAAATATTAAAAACTTCTTTAGATTCTAATTATTATATATACTAACTTATACTTACTTTATAAATACCTTATAAAACTTAATATTACTAAAAAGAACTATCTAATAATTAATATTATAATATTAAGGTAGTTATATAAATATTATAAGCTCTATAAAATATAGTAAGTTAATAGAAATAATAATATTACTAATATCTTTATAAAAAGTACTCTAAACTATATCCTTAAGAAATTTATTAATTTAAACTATATAATTATTTAAACAGAGGAATAAGTAACTTAAGTAAAGTAGATAAATAGATATTTAGATATTATTTAGGTAAAAGAGTATAAATTATAAAAAATATTACTTTTTATATTAATAAATACATACTAAAGTATATAATAAAAAGAAAAGTTACTAATATTAGTTACACTATATTATAAAGTATATAGTAATTATATATAATACTATATATATAGTAGTATACTCACTATAGCCTACTAACTATAAATATTTAGTATTTAGTATTAACTATAACTAAATAGTATAGTAATTAGTAAGTAATTGCTATATTATAAATCTAAAGTTTTATATAATATTATATATTATATAATATAGGAATAATAATAATTAATAATTAGAATATGAGTTTATATTAATATAATAAAATTATATATAGTATATAATTATCTTAATAATTAAACTAATAGTAATCTTAAGAAATATCCTAAATAGCTTAATAACTTTATAATAGTAAAATTAGATTTTCTACTACTTCTCTATAATATCCAGCTAAAAATTAAAAATATAATATTAATAATATTTTTACTTTTATTTAATATAGTAGTTTAACGTCTAGTTAGTATTTACCATTTTAGTAAGTATAATAAGTTTGAATTCTGCGATAGGTAATTACAACTAATAGTTATAATATACCTTCTAGTTATAAAACTAAGTATAATAACTACCACTAGCTAGCGACACCTACTAATAGCTGTTAATAGCTAGTAACTATTAATAGCTAGCAACAGATACAGCCAGTTAGCAGCTAGTATTATATAATAACTAAATATAATCTTTTAAAGAAGTAATTATAATAAATATAAGTCTATACTTTCCCTTTATAATATACCTTCCATATTTATCAGCTATTATATTCACTAACTATACTTACTATCTGAAGTTTTCTCTATTATTTAAATAATTCCTTAACTCCAGTTTATCTATAGAGTTTATAAGGTAAAAACTAACTGTTAGATATACTTACCTAAATAGGATCCTGAGAGGTATATAATTTAAATAGTTAGAAACCTTTAATATAACTAATAAAATAATATTTTTACTATAAGTAATTAAGAAGTAATATTTACTACTAAATTAACTAGCTTATATATATATAGTTTTGAGTGAGAAATTTCTATTATAATTATTAGTTTTATTAGCTTCCTATTTAACTATTTTAAAGTTTCTCTAATATTAAGAGAATTATTAAAATTATAGTTAAAACTAATCTAGATATTAAGAATACTCTCTATATATTATTATTACTACTTTTTTTAATAATATATTTACTAAATATACTATAAACCTTACGAATTTATATTATAAGAATATAAAATATAGTAGAGGTGTTTATAATATTCTTAAGTTAAAAATCTATATATTTTATAATTATTATTTTAAGTTTAATATTCTATAGTATATATAAGTAGAATGCTTTTTTATTATATTTAAAGATAATATTTTTAAGTCTTTTTTTAACTACTTAAGTAATTTAGATATTAATTTTATATTTAACTAAATAGTTTAATAGGTTAAGAATTACTTTAAGAATAATATTAAGCTGGGCTTATATTAAATAATAGGATCTCTAAATAGGTAGAGGTTATATTATATAACTATTCAAACTTATCTTTCCCCTCACTTAGCTGCTACTCTATATTAGTATTTAAGCTTTACTACCTAGAATAACTATTATTCTGGATATTAATATTTTCTTATAGGGGACCTAATAGGCTTCTAATATCTCCCCTCTCTATTATAACCTAATATAATCCCCCCTCTGAGAGGTTTTATCCTCAGGATCTAACTATTAAAGTTTAGTATAAAGAAGTAGTATTCTACTTCCCTTTTAATACTCCTTATTAGTTAGAACCTAGAAATCTATTCTGAGTTTTATATTTCAGCCTCCTAATATTAAGTTCTAGCTAATATCAGCCTCCTAAGATATATTCTAATTATAGTTATATTTTAGTCAACTTAATATTCCCCTTAGGGTAATTTATCTTCCTTAGCTATAAGAATATTAGAAAAGTTTCTTTTTCACTTCTAACTATAGGGATTTTATATCTATCATATTTATAGTTTCTCTTCTCTTTAGAAATATCCTCCGAAATATTTTCTAGTAACTATTAGTAGGTTTCTTATTCTTTCCTATTTTATAGAATATTATTTTTAGTATTTAGATTTAGATATTATTTACTTTATAGTTCTCTTAGTTTTAGAGAATTATATTATTCTCTATATTACTTCTATTATCCTCCCCTAGTAACCTCTAGGTAATTTTTGTATTATTAAATTATATTACTCTCTATCCTCATAAAACTCTTAACTACCTATAGTTAAGTAAAACCTATTTTTATTATTTAATTTCTTAGTTTTATACATATAATTACTATTTTCTTTTATTAATAATTTTATTTTTAGAATATTCATAATAATAATAATAATATAATATCTACTCTTACTACTACTAATACTTTACTTTTATCTCTTTTTCTTACTCTAAAAAAGAAAGTAATTAAATTTTCTTATACTACTTATAAATAGCTACCTACTAATAGCTTTAATAATAAGGATAATATTAATTTTATATATCCTATCCCCTACTATTACTACCTCTATCTCTTAGCTAGTTAGAATCCCTAAAGTTCTATTTTAATATTCTATCTCTATTATAAAACTACTAGTAAGTTTCTATAGCTTCCCTATTTTTATTATTCTAACTATTTTAAATACTAATAATAAATATTCTTATTATATTATTATTTATAGTAAGGAGTATATTTTAGTATAGTCTTATCCTCCCTCTTATAAACTACTTTTATAACTGAGAATTTCTTTTTAATATTTCCCAGGCTACTTATATTATTACCTCTTCTATCTTAATTCCCTACTATCTTTTTAATAATTTTTTATTAGAGCCTAACCTCCTCGCCGCTACTTATAAAACTAAGGTAATATTTTATATTTCTAACTTCTAGTATCTCCCTACTAATTAATTCTATAAGAAGAACTTACTAAAATATAAACTGCAGCTAAAAAAGCCCTCCAGGTTAAAATTTCCTATATTAATAAGTCTAACACTAAATATAAAACTAAGAATAAGGAGGCTAAGTAGCTAACCTATAAATATTAAGTTATAGCTACTAAAGTTATAGCTTCTGCTGCTTTATAGTAAAACTGCTTCTTAGAGTGAAACTTCCAGACTACTACTACTTTTTACCTAATATAGAAAATATAGATTTATACTATTAAGGTTCAGACTGCTACCCTTATAAGCCTCCAGACTATTTTTATAGAGTAGTCTTTAACCTATTCTTATATTATTAATATCTTTTTCTTCCCTTAATATCCTTCTAATAACTTCCTCTCTCTTAATATTTTTATTATAATATACTAATAACCTTAAATCTTATTTACTCTCCCCTAAAAACTCTAATAAGAAAAATAATAATAATAGTAATAATATTAGTAGAAATAATAATAATAATAAAGTTACTTAATCTAATTACTCCCTATTTTTCCTCCTAATATTCTATATTTATATTCCCTTTAGAGTTTAGTTACTATTTTTAAACTTATTTTATTTTTCTCTAGCTTTTAAGCTTAATATAAGTTTCCTAGTTTTATCTTACTAATAACTTAACTTTACTACCCCTCTTGTAATCTACTATTAATATTCTAGATATCTACTTTATATTTAGATCTTAACTTTTTTAAGATATAATATTAAGATTCCTATAAGTTTTCTTCTATTTTATATTCCTTCCACTTAACTAAATACTATTAATTCCTTTCAGGTTTTTTATAATTTATAATATAGTTAATGTTATATATATTATTTTTTAGATTTTTAATAGGGACTATTTAGAGTTTTAGTAATTCTCCTCTATATTTCTCTAACTAGGATAGAGAGAAGATATTATAAATTTAATATTCTTTTTTAAAGTTAAGTTTAAATATTTATCTCCTATTAATTACCTATATTACTCTAAATAGCTCTAAGTATTTATTAGATAGCTTTTTAGTTAGTTATTTTTATTTAATATTTTTAGTAGATAGTAATATATAATTATTAGCCTTAAAATCTAATTACTTCCTTCTCTTATTATATTATTTTATATATTCTTTATTTACCTCCTCTAGTAAGGCTCTAAGCTACTTGTAATATAACTAAAAATATCTTACTCTCTCCTTCACTATTAAGATAGTCTTAGGTTTGATCCCCTCTAGGATACTATTATAAGATCCTATTAGTAAATAGCCTATTAAAGTATCTATTAGTATTACTTTAGTAGTATTATAAATAGAGATATTATAGATAAACTTAACTATAGGTAACTATTTTACTTAGTTATTCTAATTAAAATTAATTACTACTCTTAGGAAGTATTTTATATTCTAATTTTAATATTCTATTTTACTATCTATTTAGAAGTAGTATATTATATTTAGTTTCTATTTAATAGTTAGTAAGTAAATAATAAATATCTAAAATCTACTTATAAATAATAATCTTTAATTTAATATAATAGTCTAAAAGACTTTATATTTTAGGAGAATATTATTTACTAATTAAACTGCTAGTTTATCTATTATTAAGGATTCTCTAGTTAGTAAATAGAGAGTATACTTAGTAAATTAGTTAATAACTATTAGGATATTATTATAGTTTTTCCCTAAGAATCTTATTAACTTAGGTAATTTAATAGTAAAATTTATATTAATATATTACTATAAACTATTAGATATTAGTAGAGATATTAATATATTATATAGGAGGTAATATCTAGATTTTGATTTTTAGTATATTATATATTAAGATATATATTTTATAATATTCTTTCTTATTAACTTCTATTAGTATATTTAGCTTAATTTCTTAAGTATGTTAGTAACGTCTAGGTATTCTCTTACGAATTTATTATAAAAAGTTATTAGTAGATTAACCTGAAGCTAGTAATTATCTAGAATAACTAACTTACCTTAGAATCTCACTCTTTTTTTATTATTAAGAAACTATTTATTACTTTTTAGTTATAATTTCTCTCCTCTCTTTATAATAGTTTCTTTCTGTATCTTTCTGATTTTTTCTTTTAATATTCTTTCTAGTCTCTCTAGAATAAGATCTTTAGAATTTATTGAAAGTCTTTAGCTCTAGAGGAATATTATTACTATTTAGTCTGGAAACTAACTTAGGAAGTTTTTAAGGAAGATTATCTTAATATCCTAAGTCTCTCTTTCTGTTAGTTAGTAGTTAGATTATTTAGAGAGATTATTAACTAGATTTTATTTTCCTAGCTAGTAGTTAATAATATAATTAAATAATAATATATCTTATAGGAATCTTACTTATCTACTATTAAACTGAGACTTTACAGCTAGATACTAATAATCTAAATAGTTAGTAATAAAGATAATTTTATATTAAGAGTATAAAAGATAATATTTCTATATAAATATTATTTTGTGGATAGTTAGTAGTTTTACCTTTAGTATCTTATATCTTAACTTTACTTTTTTTAATTTCTATAAGAAGTATATTAGTAGTTACTATTTACCTTCTTCTAGCTAGGTCACTACTACTTCTATAGTAAAATCTGAAGTATCTATTTCTATCTAGATTAGTAAAGCTAAATTAAAATAATATAAAATAGGAATTTTAGTGAATTTTTCTTTTAGATCCTTAAAAGTTTTTATTACTCTAGAGGTTATTATATTTTCCCCTTTTACTTATTTAGTTAGTTAATTAGTAAATCCAGTATTTACCATAGAGTAATTCTGAATAAATCTTCTATAGAATTCTGTAAATTCTAAGAAAACTTAGATCTCTCTAATATTAATAAATACTAACTATTTCTTAATAGTTACTATTCTCTCCTTCTTTATAATAATACTATTAGGGGAGATTATAAAACCTAGAAATTTAATAATCTATATATAAAACTTATACTTCTCTGGATTAATATAAAGCCTTATAGTAGATAATTAGCTAAGTATCTCTTTTATTACTTCTATATACTCCTTTTTTATCTTTATAAAAATTAGGATATTATCTAAGTAAATAATATAAGTAATATCTATAAGGTTTACTAGGATGTTATTAATATATACCTAGAAGGTTACTAGAGTATTAATAAGTCTGAATAATATAACCTGATACTTAAAATACTTATACTATATTCTGAATATTATTTTCTATTTATCTTCCTCCTATATATATATTTAGTAGTATATATCCTTCAGATCCAGCTTAATAAACTATAAAGCTCCTTCTAATTAGTCTAAAATCTTACTAATAAGAGGTAGAGATATTTAATTCTTAATAATAATATTATTAAGCTCTCTATAATCTATATATAGCTTCAGCTTACCTCCTTTCTTTAGGATAAATAGAATTAGTATCCCTATTAAACTCTAAAATATTCTAATCTATCTTTTTTCTAGTGTTAATATTAAATATTATTATAATTCCTCTAATTCTTTCTCTATAAGAAGATAGATAGAATCCTATAGAGGTTTCCTACTCTCTTCTAGCTTTATTATATATATATAAGTATTCTCTTCTGCTAGTATACTTACTTTTTTTATATTAAAAATATAAGTTTACTCTTAGTATTCTAGTAGTAACTAGATATTTCTATCCTTTTCCTTATTTATATCTCCCTTAGGTTACTATTATATAGCTTACTACTTCCCCTCTATTAATATTAATAAGGCTGAGATTACTAATATATACTTAGATTACCTCTTAGCTTTATTAATTACTTTAGCTTTATATACTAGTTTGATATTACTAATAGCTAAGAGATAGATTCAGCTTAGAGTCCTCCACTCTAAGTTTAATCTTACCTCTCTACCTTAGAGGATCCCTAAGATAATATTATATTTACTAGTTTTACTTACTTAGAATATATAATATCTTTTCTTTATTATACTAAAGTTATCTATAATCTTTATAATTATAGTATATATTCTATATTTAAATACTATTTTCCCTTAGAGACTTAATATTTCTAGTTTTCTACTAACCTCTATAAGTTTAGTATTATATAATATATTCTAATTTAGGATATTCTTATTAGCCTCTAGGTTAATTAATACTTTCTTCTTCTTCTAACTTTTTTTCTATATAGACTAATATTTTAGCTTTAAAGTATTAGTAAAGCTCTAGATCCTATAGGATTTAAATACTATTAACTTTAGTTACTACTAAGTGATAGAGCTTTCCTATATATTTAAGTTCCTTATATATATAGTATATATCTTTTTTATACTAGTAAGATATATAGTTTATCTTATTATAGTTATAGTATTTTAGAGGCTTCCTAGAGGCTATAGTTCTAGTCTGTAGGATACTCTCTTACTTAATCTTAAGTGATATAGTTATAGTAGTAAACTGCTTCCTAGACTAGTTCTTACTACTTATCTCTCTAGTAGGAATTATTATTAATATTATTAGTAGTCTGCAGTTTCTCTACTTTAGTATCCTATAGATAGAATCCGCTAGAATTAACTTACTTATAGATTATTTAATAGTTTCTATCTATTTAGTAATATAATTTAGTTTCTAGTAAGTTACTAGGAGGTTTCTAATTATAATTACTTTCTTTAACTTTAGTAGTAAGTAGTTAATAATATTAATAATATAGAGCTTCTCTAGCTAAATATTTAAATATTTAGTCTTAATAATTTTATAAGTATTAATAAACTACTAATAAGTTTAACTAACCCTCTATTATATAGTATCTAACTAAATAGATATAGTAATAGCTTTAATATTAATATTATTTATACTTAATTTAAGCTACTCCTCTATAGCTAATTAGGTAACCTACTTAATATTATTACTATATATAATAGAGACCTACTTAATCTAGTAGCGAGAGGTAATATCCTTAAGATATAAACTTATATACTAAACCTTATCTTTATTTATTATAAAATTATCTTCCACTATAATAAACTATCCTTTAAGTTTAAATAGGAAATTATTAAAATTAAACTAACTACTTTCTTTATAATAAATAAGAGTAAGCTATTTTTCCTAAGAGTTTTCTTTCTACTTTTTAGGCTCTAGATTAGGAATAATAAAGCCTTTAGTGGTCCCCTCCTCTATATTTTCTCCTCTTTTTAAAACTATCAGTTTTTCTAATTTCTACTTCTTTCTTAATTTTATTATTTCTTCCTTAATTAATTAATTAAGCTCCATTTCAGAAAAGTTACTATTATTCTAAGGAAGCTACTACTCCCTAGAGTTATTAATATTACTATTAGTTACTATAGAGTTTAATTTTCTACCTATATTTAACTCTCCCAAGCTATTAATAGTATATTATATTTAGATAATTTATATATATAATATTATTATAATCCCACTAGTTAGTATACCTAAGAGTAAATAGAAGTTTAAATATATTAGGCTAGGTTTATACTAAGTAATAGGATCTCTAAATAGGTAGACGTTATATTATATAACTATTTAAACTTATCTTTCCCCTCACTTAGCTGCTACTCTATATTAGTTTTTAAACCTCGCCACCCAGAATAACTATTATTCCGGACGTCAGTATTCTCTTACGGGGGACCTGATAGGCTCCCAATACCCCCCCTCTCTACTGTAGCCTGACAAATAATAAGAATTAATAACTTTCTCTTTCTAATTACTAAAATATTATTTTTAAAAATATTATTATTAAGAATTCTAATAAAAATAAAAAGAAACTTTTAGGTTTCTAATTTTAAAGTTTATATATATTTAAAAAGTCTTTCGTACTAAAATCTAAATTAATAATATTCTCTACTTCTAGCTTATAAGTATAGATTATAGTATATTAGAATATAAGTTAGCTTTCTTTAGCTTTATAGTAACTTTCTAGAGTTTCTATAATTAGTTAGAATTTACTATAAGTAATATCTTATTATTTAAAAGATATAAAATATTTAAAATAATAGAAATAATTACTAAAAGGTAGCTAGAGACTAATTTTAGATTAACTATATATATAACTTACTTTAAGATAATATTTAAGATTATAACTATACTTCTATATATATCTAGCTTTATACTCCAGGTAGTTATTATCTACCTCTTATAACTATATATAACTATACTAATTAAAAATACTATATATATAGTAAATCTAATTATTAGTTTATAAGGTATATTTTTAAGGAGAAGTATATTTTAAATAATAGGTATAAGTTAACTACTAACTCTAAGAAATATTGTATAGTAATACATTAAGTTTTCCTTATAAACTATAAATATATTAATAATCTTAATAATAATAACTTTACAATTCTACTAAGTAGTAATATTAATAAAGATATTATTATATTATATTAAATAAATATTAACCTTAAGGAAGGCTATTCTGCAGAATTTACTTTAGAGATATTCTTTATATTATTTTATAGTTAGAAATCTATTATTTTAGATAGAGGTAAAATTACTAGAATTCTCTAATATTAGGTAGTAGTTTATATTCTTACTAGAAGTATTACTATTAGTAGTAAACTTATAGATAGTATTATTACTTCTATATATATTTTTATATTTAAGGGCTGCTATTTAAATATTCTATTTTAAGATATTTTACCTAACTTAAATATTACTAGTTTCTTAATTACTAGGTATTTCTAGCTTCTATTATAAAGTAATTAGTTATTCTCTTTATTATCTTTATATTTCTATAAGGTAAACTAGTTATAATATATTTTAGAGAGATAGTTTTTATTATAATATTTAGAATAGTAAATATACTTATACTATTTAGTATTATTATATTTTATATAATTTCTTAAAATATATTCTTTCTTCTCTATTTTATAGATATAGATTACCTTAGTATTATATTTAATAATATTTAGAATAAGCTTCACTAAAGTAAAAAGATTATATTTATTATTGAAAAATAGAAATATCTATAGATACTTCTTAATAAATAGAGAATAATTACCTCTATATACCTTATAGAGATAGAAATATAAAGATTTTACTACTTCTTTAAATATCCTGCTATAATATACCTTTATAATATTTTTACTAAGGTAGAATATTTAGTTAAATAGTATACTCTTAAAGCTTTTAAGAGATACTACTAATACTGCTAAATATATAGTATAGCTTCCTTATACTTCGAATTTACTATTTAGAGTAATATTAACTTTAATATTAAGATTATTATTAATATTATTTATATTAATAACTATAATATACTTTATATTATTAATATAACTATAGTATTTAATATTACTTAAATTTTACCTAACCTATTAGTAAAGGTAATATAGAAGGCTCTTAAGGTATATTAAATTAATATATATAAAGGTCCTCCTAATTTTATTATTACTAATATAGATATAATTTTTTAATCTAAGAATTTTAAATTAGAGGTAAAAGCTATAGAATTAATAGTTTATATTATACTTATTAAGATATATAATAATATTAGTAAAATTAAGTATTATTATATATTTCTCTACTATATATATAAGATTTACTATATAAAACTTCCTACTACTATTTGAAAGATATTTTTTTAGGTAGTATATAAGGTAATTAATAGTATTACTAACTTTAATAGCTTTATACTTATTCTACTTATTTTTAGAGTATATTTATATCTTATAGAAGATTTAGCTTTCTCTCTGAATATTGTTATCTAAATTTAAACTATATATAAAACTATAAAAAAAGTTTACTATAAGTATACTAAGTATACTATTAATATTATTTTAGTAATATATAATAGCTTTAATATCTTTTATATAATAATCTTTTTACTCTAGACTCTTATATATATATAGTGAGAGAAAAAGGCTAGTAGAGGTTATATTTCTTTATTATTATTTATAGTAAAATTTATATTTTTATATTACTTTATAACTTTTAAAAGTTTTAATTAATAGCTATAAAATAATATTTGAAAGATAATAAATAAGAGATTAATAATAGTATAGCTAAAACTATAATTTTATAAAAGCTAGTAATTATAATTTTCTATACTAATCCTCAGTTAGACTAAGTATCTTTAGATAACCTAATAGTAAATAGAGGTATATAATTCTATATAGCTACTTTAATTTTATCTATAGTTATCCCTAAGATTTTAAATATCTAGTTAATATTTTATATTACTTCTATTATAAGAGATAATAATATTCTCCCTTCTTAAGTAGTTAGTAATTTAATATCTTAAATATAAAGACTTTAAATTTAACTGGAAATTTTAAGTTTTATAGGATACTGGCGTATAGTTAGCTTACTACCTCTAAAGCTTAACTAAAAACTTTATTTTATAGTATACTTTATAGCTAAGAAGTAGTTAGATTTAGTATTTTTACTTACCTTCTATATAAAAAATATAATTATAATATTTAGCTTACTATTTCAAAAGTTAATTAAAAATGAAGTTAAAAATATTATTAATAATAACATTATAAAGATTATTTAATATAACTTTATCTTCTATAAGAAGTATAAATACTTTAAACTTTATATTATTAATAAAATTCAATATAGAAATACTGATAAGATATATAAAAAGTTAAAATTTATAATTTAAAATTTTAGAGATTATAGTAAATTCAAGATTTTAATATTATTACTCATAATTTAGTAAAGTAGCTAATAGTTAATACTAACTATAATTCTAATTTTCCTTAAGTATAAAAATATAATAATATAGTTTTAGAATATTATTTAAGCTTATATTTAAGCTAAAATAAAGCTTATAAGATATTCTATAGCTAAACTACATTTATATCTTAAAAGGTAGTATTCTCCAGACTTTATAATAATTATTATAAAGTTACTTTATAGTCTTACTAAAACTAGAATTTACTAGTAAGTAACTTACTTTATATACTATGAGAAGTAGTTTTCAATAGAGATTTTAATATATAATCTATTTCTTCTTATCCTATCTACTTTAAATAACATTTTCAGTCTAATTAGTATATAAACTAATGATATTTTTAGTTTTTTTAATATAATATTATTTTGCTAAGAGGATAAGAAGCTTAAAAAATTTTATTTAAGGTAAAGTCTAAAATTATACTCTTAGAGATTATACTTCTTATTTTTAATAGAGGTATCTTATTTTTTTATAGTAGTTACCTCTACTTATATTAAAAGCACTAAGGATAAAAGCTAGCTTTTATTAATATATATATTATACCTAAGATACTTAAAAAGATATATATTAAATAATATATATATAGTATATATCTTACCTCTATATACTAACTGGAGGCTTTATTTAACTTCTTACGTATAATGTAAAAGTAATAACCCTTAAGTAATAATACTACTATTTTTAATAAATAGCTTAAGTGGTAAATAAAGTATTTTAACTAAAGTTTTAACTTTATACTATTTGATTTCTCTAAGGTATATTTGTACGTTTTTATTGATAGCTTTTTTACTAATAATACTAATCTCTTATTTTAACTGGAATTCATAATAATTCTAAGCTAAGAGACTATAGTTAGTAATAGCTAGTTTAACTTTTATAGTAATTTTATATACTATTTATCTACTAAAAGTAAGGAAGTTATTAAAAGTATACTTAGTTTCGTAATTTATATTATAATAACTTATATAGACTTTACTTATATTATAGCTATATTATTTAAGAAGATTTATAAATATTAAAAACTTCCTTAGATTCTAACTATTACATATACTAACTTATATCTACTTTAAAAATATCTTATAAAGTTTAATATTACTAAAGAGAAGTATCTAATAATTAATATTATAATATTAAGGTAGTTATATAAGCGCTATAAGCTCTATAAGGTGCGGTAGATTAATAGAGATAATAATATTACTAATATCTTAATGAAGGATATTCTAAACTATATCCTTAAGAGATTTATTAGTTTAAACTATATAACCATTTAAATAGAGGGAAAGATAACTTAAGTAAAGTAGATAAATAGATATTTAGATGTTATTTAGGTAAAAGGATATAGGTTATAAAAGATACTATTTTTTATATAAATAGATAGATATTAGAGTATATACTAAAGAAAAAATTACTAGTATTAATTATACTATACTGTAAGATATATAGTAACTATATATACTACTATAAATATAGTAGTATACTTTCCACCTATAGCTTACTAGCTATAGGTGCTTAGTATCTAGTGTCAGTTATAGCTAAATAGTATTGTTAGTTTAATCGTTAGGGTTATCGTACGCTGTATATAATCTCCTCGTACGGATACAAACTAGTATTCTGGTTTTCGGTTATTATGTTTACTATATTACGTAGCGTGTGGCGTTACATAAAGCTCTAGATCTACAGTATAGTAATTACTTACTAATTACTATGCTATTTAGCTACAGCTAGCGCTAGATACTGGGTATCTATAGCTAGTAGGCTCTAGAGGGTATACTGCTAT
Source organism: Colletotrichum lindemuthianum (assembly GCA_001693025.2). Taxonomy (NCBI): domain Eukaryota; kingdom Fungi; phylum Ascomycota; class Sordariomycetes; order Glomerellales; family Glomerellaceae; genus Colletotrichum; species Colletotrichum lindemuthianum. The sequence goes on along the minus strand of MASP02000169.1, from coordinate 150,454 downwards.
ATATATAGTAATATATATAGTTACTATATACTCTATAGTATAGTATAACTGACACTAGTAACTTTTCTTTTTATTATATACTCTAGTGCTTATTTATTTATATAAAAAATAGTATTTTTTATAATTTATATTCTTTTGTCTGAATAATATCTGAATATCTATTTATTTATTTTAGTTAAGTTACTTATCCCTCTATTTAAAAGGTTATATAGTTTAAATTAATAAATCTCTTAAGGATATAATTTAGAATACTCTTTATAAAAGTATTAATAATATTATCCTCTCTATTAATCTACTGTACCTGATAGAGCTTATAGTGCTTATATAATTACCTTAATACTATAATATTAATTATTAGACGCTTCTCTTTAGTAATATTAAGCTTTATAAAATATTTATATAGTAAGTATAAGTTAGTATATATAATTATTAGGATCTGAGGGAGTTTTTAGTATTTAAGGATCTTCTTAAATAATATAACTATAGTATAAGTAAAGTCTATACTAGCTACTATAATATAGATCTCTAAAGTAAATATATTTCTAGTAACTTTCTTACTTTTAGTAGATAAGTAATATATAAAGTTACTATAGAGGTCAAATTAGCTATTACTAATTATAGTTTTTCAGCTTAGAATTATTATAAATTCCAGTTAAAATAAGACATTAGTATTATTAGCAAAAAAGCTATTAACGAAAACGTAAAAGTATATTTTAGAGAGATTAAGTAGTATAAAGTTAAGGCTTCAGTTGAAATATTCTATTTACAACTTAAGCTGTTTATTAAGTATAGTAATATTATTACTTAAGGATTGTTATTTTTACGTCACACGCGAGAGGTTAGATAAAGCCTCGGGTTAGTATATAGAGGTAAGGTATATACTATATATATATTATTTGATATATATCTTCTTAAATACCTTAGGTATAGTATATATATTGATAAGAATAAGTTTTTACTCTTAATATTTTTAACGTAAGTAGAGGTAATTACTATAGAGTAATAAGATATCTCTATTAAATATAAAGAATATAGTCTCTAAGAATATAATTTTAGGTTTCACTCTAAATAAAGTTTTTTTAAGTTCCTTATCCTCTCAGTGAGAGAATACTATATTAGAGAGGCTAAGGATATTATTAGTTTATATATTCATAAGGCTAAAAATATTATTTTAAGTATATAAAATAAGGAGACATAAATTATATATTAAAATCTCTATTTATATCTTATTCTTATAGTATATAAAGTAAGTTACTTACTAGTAGATTCTAGCTTCAGTAAGATTATAAAGTAGCTTAATAATAATTATTATAAAGTCTGGAGGATATTATCTTTTAAGGTGTAAAAGTAGTTTAGCTATAATAAACCTTATAAGTTCTATTTTAGCTTAAGTATAAACTTAAGTAATATTATAAAACTATATTATTATATCCTTATACTTAAGGAGGGTTGAAACTATAGCTAAAATTAACTATTAACTACTTTACTAAATTATTAATAATTACATTAAGATCTTAAATTTGCTATAGTCTCTAAAGCTTTAGATTATAAATTTTAACTTCTTATATACTTTATCAGTATCCTTATTTTAATTTTATTAATAATATAAAACTTAAAGTGCTTATAGTTTTTATAGAGGATAGAGTTATATTAAATAATCTTTATAATATTATTATTAATAATATTCTTAACCTCCTTTGTAATTAACGTTTTAAATAGTAAGCTAAATATTATAATTATACTTTTTATATAGAAAGTAAGTGAGAATACTAAATCTAACTGCTTCTTAGCTGTAAAGTATACTATAAAATAAGCTTCTTAGTTAAACTCTAGAGATAGTAAACTAACTATATATTTATAGATTATATAACTTAGAGGCTCCAGTATAATCTAAGTTATTTATAGTTAAGATAGTAGATTACTAACTACTAGAGGGAGGAAGGTATTATTATCTTTTAAGGTAGAGGTAAAATAAGATATTAGCTATATATTTAGAAGCTTAGAGATAGTTACAGACGAAAATAAAGTAGCTATATAGAGTTATAAGCTTCTATTTATTATTAGGTTACTTAGAGATCTTTAGTCTAGCTGAAAGTTAGTATATAAAGTTATAAATACTAACTCTTATAAAGCTATAGCTTCAGATATATTATTATTAATCTCTTATTTATCAGCTTCAAAATACTATTTTATAGCTATTAATTAAAAGTTTCGAGAGCTATAAAGTAGCTTAAGAATATAAGTTTTACTACAGATAGTAATAAGAGGGTATAGCCTTTACTAGCCTTTTTTCTCTTACTATATATATATAAGAGTCTGAAACAGAAGGATTATAATATAAGAGGTATTAAGACTATTATATATTACTAAAGTAATATTAATAGTATACTTAGTATACTTACGGCAGACCTCCTCTATAACTTTATATATAACTTAAGTCTAGATAATAATATCTGAAGAAAAAGCTAAATCTTCCGTGAGGCGTAAATACACTCTAAAAATAAGCAGCATAAATATAAAACTATTTAGGCTAGTAGTGTTATTAATTACTTTATATACTACCTAAAAGAATACCTCTTAAGTAGTAGTAGGAAATTCTATACGGTAAATTTTATATATATAGTATAGAAGTATATAATAATACTTAACTTTACCGACACTATTATAAATCTTAATAAGTATAATATAAACTATTAAATCTATAGTTTTTACCTCTAATCTAAAGCTTTCAGATTGAAAAGTTATATTTATATTAGTAGTAATAAAATTGGGAGGACTTTAGTATATATTAATCTAATATATTTCAAGGGCTTTCTATATTATCTTTACTGATAGGTTAGGTCAAAATTAAGCGGCGTTGAATACTATAGTAGTATTAATAATATAGAGTATATTATAGTTATTAATATAGATAATATTAATAATAATCTCGAAATTAAAGTTAATATTATTTTACATAGTAAAATAGAATTATAAGGAAGCTATACTATAGATTTAATAGTAGTGGCAGTATTTCTTAAAGGTTTTAAGAGTATAATATTTAACTGAATATTTTACCTTAGTGAGGATATTATAGAGACACACTATAGCTGGGTGTCTAAAGTAGTAGTAGAGTTTCTGTATCTCTATCTCTATAAGGTATATAGAGGTAATTATTCTCTCCTTATTAAGAAGTATCTATAGATATTCCTATTTTCGAATAATAAATATAATCTTTCTACCTTAGTGGAGCCTATTATAGATATTATTAAATATAATACTAAGGTAATCTATATCTATAAAATAGAGAAGAAAGAATATATTTTAAGAAACTACATGAAATATAATAATCCTAAGTAGTATCAATATATTAACTATTCTAAATATCATAATAGGGATAGCTTCTCTAAAGTATATTATAACTAATTTACCTTATAGTAGTGTGAGGATAATAGAGGGAATAACTAACTACTTTAATATAGTAAACTAGAAGTACCTAATAGTTAAAAAGCTAGTAGTATTTAAGTTAGGTAGGATACTTTAAAATATAGTATTTAAGTAACGCCTCTCAAGCGTGAAAATATATATAGAAGTAGTAATATCATATATAAGTTTACTACTAATAATAATATTTTTAGTAAGGATATAGATTATTACCTAATCTTAGAGGATTCTAGTAATTTTACTTCTATTAAAAGTAACAGACCTCTTACTATAAAATAATATGAAAAATATCTCTAGAGTGAGTTCCACAGAGTAGCTCTCTTTAAGGTTAATATCTATTTAATATTATATAATAATATCTTTATTAGTATTAACCTCTAGTAAAGCCTTAAGATTATTATTATTAAGATTATTAATATTTTTATATTTTATAAGGAAAATATAATATACCATTATAAAATATATCTTAAGGTTAGTAATTAACGTATATCTATTAAAAGTAGTATATCTCTCCTTAAGAATATACCTTATAGATTAGTAACTAGTTTTACTATATATATAATACTTTTAATTAGTATAAGTATATATAAATATTAGAAGTAAGTAATAGTTACTTAGAGCGTGAGTTTATAGATATGCAGAGGTATTACTATAATCTTAAAAGTTACCTTAAGGTAAGTTATATATATAGTTAATCTAAAATTAGTATCCAGCTACCCTCTAGTAGTTATCGTTATTATTTTATATATATTATATTCTTTAGATTAATAAAGTATTACTTATAGTAGATTTTAACTAATTATAGAGATTCTAAGAGGTTACTATAAGGCTAAAGAAGGCTAACTAGTATTCTAGTATACTGTAGTATACACTTATAAGCTAGAAGTAGAAAATATTATCTATTTAGATTTTAGTAGAAAAGGCTTTTTAGATATATATAAGCTTTAGGATCAGAAACCTAAGAGCCTCCTTTTTGCTCTTATTAGGGTTCCTAATAATAAGACTTCAAAAAGTAGTATTTTACTAGTTAGAGAGGTAAAGCTATTAATTCTTATTATTCTTAAAGTAATTCTTAACCTACTGGACTATTTAGTTAAATATGAGGTTTATATCTAAGATACTTAAATATTTAAAGTAAAACTTAAGAATATTATCTTTAAATATAATCAAAAAATATTCTACCTATATATACTATAGAATATTAAGCTTAAAGTAGTAATTATAGAATATATAGATTTTTAACTTAAGAATATTATAGAAGCTTCCACTATACTTCATACTCTTATTATATAGCTTTATAAGATCTATAATATATTTAGTAAATATATTATCAAAAGGGACAGTAAAGTTAACTTATAGGGGGTATTTATATTATCTAGATAGCTACTAATTATAATCTTAGTGATCCTCTTACTATTAGAGAGGCTTTAATATAGAGAAATAAAAAGCTAGTAAGACTAAACATTAGAATATAGATTTCTCAATTTAAGCTATAAGTATATAAATTAGCTAATTAAGTAGTAAATATCTTTCTTTAACTACTTATAGTAGAAGTATTATTTATACTAAACGTTTAACTTTAGGTTAGATATCACAGGAGGGTAATAGAATATACTACTTAGCTTTTATAAAGTCTCCTAACTACTCTAGAAACCTTTAGAGGTTATTCCTTAATAGAGGAAAGTAGCAGTAAATATCCTTAATCTCCAGATAAGTCTATAAGGCAAACTTATCTTACTAAATAACTTAGTATAAAACTATATAAATATAATTACTATTCAGTTTAATTTTAATACTATAAGCTATTAAGTAGTCCCTAAAGTAGCAGACTATATTAATATTACTAAGTTACTAAATTAACTTAGACTATTTAATAAAATCGCTCTGAAAAGTTTACAAAAACGTCTATCTATAAAACTCTAGTTAGGCGTAAAAAGCTAGGTAGTATCTAAAGTATATATTAATCTTACTAATATTATTTATTATAATAAAGTTATAGTTAATCTTTTAAATCTATCTAAAACACTTTAGATCTATATAGTGGGAGATCTTTATAAATATATAGATACTAGAGAGTGAGGTTATTACTAACATAGAGATATTTTAGGTAGGTATCTAACCTAAAGGAGTTAATTTAGATATTATTATAAAAGCTAGAAGGGTGTAAAGTAAGGGAGAATTATTAATTTAGCTGGATCTATATAGAGAGGAGTAGGGGAAGAATTTTCAAGAGGCTATATAAGTCTCTCGAGAGATTAAGACTAGAGATAATATATATCTATAATATTAAAAAGTTTAATATTACTTAAAGAGGATTATTGTATTTACTAAATATACTCCAGTTGGTAATAATAAGAATATAAATTTAAACTTCTTAGTATAACTATAGGAAAAATCTTAACTTAACTACTATAAAGGGGAGGCTTACTAAAGTAATTATATTTACTACCTAAAGGCGCCTTCTTCACAGTAATCTCCTTAAGAAGTTAGTATATAGTTTAGAGGTTTCTAGTAAGATCCTAAAGTAGGAAGAATCTTAAGTATCTAAGTAATAAATCTTACAATCTTTCACCTTATATAGACCTCAGGTATAGGGTTTTATAATTACTTCTTCTAGCGTAAGAAACCTTACTAATCTGTATTATAGTAGTATAACAGTTAGATTAACTACTAATTAGTATTAGTTTAATCGTCAGGATTATTATATACTATATATAATCTCGTTATATAAATATAAACTAGTATTCTGGTTTTCAGTTATTATTATTACTATATTATATAGCGTATAATGCTATATAAAGCTCTAGATCTACAGTATAGTAATTACTTACTAATTACCACGCTATTCGGCTACAGCTAGCGCCAGATACTGGACACCTATAGCCGGTAGGCTCTAGAGGGCATACCGCCACATATATAGCAGCACGTACAGTTACCACATACCCTACAGTATAGCATAACCAACAAATATAGTAATTAGTAAGTAATTACTATACTGTAAATCTAGAACCTTATATAACACTATACGCTATATAATAAAGCAATAATAATAACCGAAAACTAACACCAGTTTACATTTATATAATAAGATTATATATAGCATACAATTACCCTAACAATTAAACTGACAATATAGTTACTATATATAATATAATATAATATAATTAATATTAGTAACTTTTCTTTTTACTATATACTTTAATATCTATCTATTTATATAAATGATATTATCTTTTATAATTTATATTCTTTTATCTAAATAATACTCAATATCTATTTATCTACTTTACTTAAGTTGCCTATCCCTCTATTTAAATTATTATATAGTTAAAATTAATAAATCTCTTGAGGGTATAATTTGAAATATCTTTTATAAAGATATTAGTAATATTATTATCTCTATTAATTTACTATATCTTATAAAGCTTATAATACTTATAGAATTATCTTAATACTATTATGTTAATTATTAGATATTTTCTTTTAGTAATATTAAGTTTTATAAGGTATTTATAGAAAAAGTATAAGTTAATATATATAATAGTTAGGATTTAAGGAACTTTTTGATATTAAAGAATCCTCTTAAGTAATATACCTATAATATAGGTAATATTTATATTAGTTACTTTAATATAGATTTCTAAAGTAAATATATATCTGGTAATCCCCTATCTTTAGTAAATAAGTATAATATAATATTACTATAAAGGTTAAATTAGCTATTATTAGGTATAGTTCGTTAATTTAAAATTATTTTAAATTTTAGTTAAGATAAGAGGTTAATATTATTAATAATAAAGCTATTAATAAAAGTATAAAGATAAACTTTAGAGAGGTTAAGTAGTATAAAGTTAAGATTTTAGTTAAGATACTCTGTTTGCCACTTAAGCTATTTATTAAGTATAGTGCCATTATTACCTAAGGGTTATTACTTTTACGCTATATATAAGAAGTTAAATAAACCCTCTGGCTAATATATAGAGGTAAGATATATTCTATATATTTATTATTCAATATATACTTTCTTACGTACCTTAGATATAGTATATTTATTAATAAGAATTAGCTTTTACACTTAATACACTTAGTATAGATAGAGGTAATTATTATAAAGTAATAGGATATCTCTATTAAATATAAGGAATATAGGTTTTAAGAGTATAATCTTTAGTTTTATATTAAATAAGACTTTTATAAGTTTCTTATTCTTTTAGTGAGAAAATACTGTATTGGAGAGGTTAAGAATATTATTAGTTTATATACTAATAAAATTCAGAATATTATTTTGAGTATATAAAATAAGAAGATATAGATTATATATGAAAGTTTCTATTTATAACTTCTCATTATAGTATATAAAGTAAGTTACTTACCAGTAGGTTTCAGTTTTAGTAAAATTATAAAGTAACCTAATAATAATTATTATAAAATCTAGAGGATACTACCCTTTTAGGTATAAAGATAGGTTAGTTATAATATACCTTATATATTTTATTCTAACTTAAATATAAGCTTAAGTAATATTATAAAGCTATATTATTATATCCTTATACTGGAAGAAATTGAAGACTATAGTTAAAATTAATTACTAGTTACTTTATTAGATTATTACTAATTTTATTAAAAGTTTTAATTTACTATAACTTCTAATATTTTAAATTATAAGTTTAAACTTCTTATATATTTTAGTAGTATTTATATTATTAATTTTATTTATAATATTAGATTTAAAATAATTATAGGTTTTATAGAAAATAAGATTATACTAAATAATGTTTATAATACTATTATTAATTATTTCTTTGGGAGGGGCTGATAGCTTACTCTCTATTATAACTATTAGTGGATATATTACCTCCTGAAGTATAACTTTAGCTCTGCCACCCCCCGCTAACTACTATAGCTAACTTTAAGTTAATTTAGAGCTGAACTCCTTACAGCTATAGTAGTTAGTATATCCGCCCTACGTTAACGTTTTTGATAATAAATAACTAATAACTCCTTCTATATTAACCTCACGCTCTCACACCCTTATACTACGTATAATATAAATATCTTGAGAGATTTAATTACTACTAACTATAGCTACTCTATTTGAATACTTATTACGATCTTAATATCTGTAACCTTAATATCCTTACTCTCCAGATAAAGCTTTATACTTCTAATATAGAATTCTCTATAATTAATATAAAAGTTCTCTACTATTAATATAAGCTAACTTATAATCTTTATATAAATATAGTAGGATTTAGCTTACTTTTATTAGTAAATACTTTTAATATATTAAGTATAGCTAATATATAAATAATATTAGTATAGATATAGATACTTTTAGTGTAACTATATAGTAGCTAAAACTCCAGTAATTATAATACTGTAATATTTTAAGATATTTTCTAACTAATATAGTATATTAATATTAGGATACTGTCTAATTAATAATTAGTTTTCGAAATTATTAGCTTTATATAGTAGATTATAGGATATTTAGATAATTTATTTCTAAATATCTAGAGTCTGCCTGTTAATATTAGTATTTATAATTGTTATAGGCTATACTTAGATGTCCGGCTAGGGCTATATTTAGGTATCTGAAGCTAACCTCCTCCCTCGGGTGGGGCTCTGGTAGGCTCTATATAGTATTATATATACAGACTTTTCTATATACTTATAAAAACTTCTCTTTTACTCTTTAGTTCTAAATAAATAGTATTTTACGCCACTTTCTAGTTAAATAAGCTTAAGTCCAGCTCTTTATATATTTAGAATTCAGTTTTATTTACTATATAGATAATACTGGGTAGAGTATAGCTTCCCACTAGTTAAGTATATAATCTAGTTAAGTGTGGCTCCTAGGATATAACACTATATAATAAGTAACTAATATAAAGAATAATAGAGAATATTAGAGCCCCCCAGGATATTCCTACAGATAGTAATCCTATAAGTAAACTATTTTAGTAATAGTTATAGTATACCTTAAGCCTTCTCTACTAGAGGATTAATAAGTTTTTATATAAGTTAGCGAAATGAGATATTATAGTAGGTAGTGACTCTTAAGTAGCTACTATAATAGATACTTTTAGCTTATATTAGGATGCTTTAGTTACCCCTAGAATAACGTCTATTAAGATAACAGCCTTTAAGGTTAATAATATTACTATATTCCTACTGGTAGCTAATTACTAGAGGAAGCTTCTTCTCCTACCTCTGAAGTTTTTAGGTAAGTAGAAGGAATACTGAGTGTAGATTTAATAGATAAAAGCTAAGCTTGAGATTAACTACTACTTTTTTAATAGTGATTAGGAATATTAGTATCTAATTTACTTCTACTTAAACTTTAGTTCTTAGTAGGTAGTTGAAACTTTCTATATAGTGGGAAGGCTAGAGAACTTTTATAACCTAAATGATTTTATAGGTTATCTGGATAGAACTTATCTAGATCTTAATAGTTAGCTTTATACTGTTATTTAGCTATAAAGTTTCAAATAGAAGGAAAATAAATATCTAACTACCTTTCTGCTCTAATTTAAAAAGATTCTAGCTGACGCTGAAGGGTATATATAGCTAGATATAGTCTAGATCTCCCTACTGGAGGCTATCCTACTTCCCTACTTTAAGAAGCTACTTATTATAGTTAACCTTCTTATAGAGTATAAGTTTTAGTTATCTAAAGTTTAAGATATAGCTTAGAAGCTTGAATATATAAAGGGGATATTAATATACTACTAACTACCCTACTAGAGATCTGCCGCCTATAATATAGAGAGTGATATTATAATAACTAAGGTAGTTAAGAAGTAATAATAATACTGAAGCTTTAGTAGCTTCTTTTTTACTCCTAAGGAATACTCTAGGGACTATTAGGATATTTACTAATACTTTAAGTATAGTAAGAAAAGCTATATCTATAGGAACTATAAAGCCTGAGAGTATAAGAAAACTGGCGTGAAGGTTATAAAAGTTATAACTACTCCAGATTATACTGGGGACAACCAGGGGGATAATACTACTCTACCTAGTGATAGTAAGGATTTAGGAAAAAAGTAACTCTAAAGTGAAGTTAGGTTCTAGAGCTAACTGAGGTAGAAGTAATAAGATAAGGAAAATAATAAGAAAAGAAATAGGTAAGTAACTAGTAGTTAGCTACTATTCAGGCTAGAATTAATAGAAGTTACTCTATTAATATACTTATTAATATAGACTATAATACTTATACTATTATTAATACCTTCCTTATAAAGAAACTTTACTTCCCGCTAGTTAATAAGTTAAAGAGATAGATAAGGAAATATATTACTAAACTATCACTTAGTGATACTTAGGGAGTAGTTATTCTGACTTTAGAAGTTAGTAGCTATATATAAAAGATTTATACTTATATTATAGAGGGTCTGTAGCTACTCTTATATCTTAGGTAGCTGTAGATAGAGGATAATTACGTTATTTATAATACTAGAGCCTAATAGATAGTATACAGAAAAGGTAGTATGATAATATACTTAGAATACTAAGATAAGTTAGTATAGTTTAAAGAGATCCAGTCAGCTTAGCTACTTAATACTAACTTATTTATATTTATCTATTAGTATACTATATAGTATACTAGTGAGGTATTAAGTTTTTACTAAGTTATATCTATTAGTCTAGTGAATATTAAGAAAGTGTTAGTCCTAAAAGTAGAAGTGGACCTAAGGGACTATATTCCTATAAATATCTTAAAGGAATTTCCAGATCTTTTCTATTTAGGTTTAGTATACTAACTATTCCCTAGTTAACTAGGGATAGACTACTATATCTTATTAATTCCTAATAATAAAGAATAGGAATTAGACTTCCTATAGGGACCTTTCTATAGTATATTACAGGAGGAGCTTCTAGTATTTAAGAAGACTCTAGAGGATTTACTTAATAAGCAATTTATTAAAGTAAGTAGCTTCTCTACTAATATTTTAGTCCTCTTTATAAGAAAGTTAGATAGAGGAATATACTTCTGTGTGGATTATAGAGCTTTTAACGTTATTATAAAGAAGGATCATTACTCCCTCCTCCTTATATTAGAGACCCTCTAGAGGGTTACTACTACCTACTAGTATATTAAGCTTAATATTATTACTATATTCTATAAGATCAGAATTAATAAAGTAGATCAGGAGAAAATAGCTTTTCGGATATATTATAGCCTCTTTGAATGGATAGTATACCCCTTTAGACTTACTGGTGCCCCCACTATATTTTAACGGTATATTAACAGCTGCCTGCAATAATTCCTAGATAACTTTATTATAATATATATTAATAATATCCTTATTTATATTAATAGCTTATAAAAGGAATATAAGGAGAAAGTTTACTAAATATTTAGCTACCTTACTGATATAAACCTTAAGTTAGATCCTAAGAAATATAAGTTCTTAGTTATTATAGTTAAGTATATTAAGTATATTATAACAGCTAGAAAAGGTCTCTCTTATAATCCTGAGAAGTTAGAGGCTATTACTAACTAGCTCCCCTCTAGCTTACTAAAGGATATCTACAGTTTCCTTAAGTTTATAAACTACTATAAGGTCTTTATACCTCAGTATAATACTATTATAAAGCTTTTAAACTATCTAACTTAGAAGTTAGTTCCTTTCAACTGGGAACTAAAGTAGTAGAAAGTTTTCCTTATACTGAAAAGACTCTTCACTATAGAACTAATTCTGTGGATATTTAATCCTGACGCTCTAATAATAGTAAAGATAAACTATTTAGAGTATACTCTAGGAGGTATATTAACTTAAGCTAATAAAGCTAAAGTAAAATATCTAGTAGCTTTCCACTCCTAACATCTAATCCCTATAGAGTTTAATTACCTAATCTATAATAAGGAACTCCTTGTGGTGCTAGAATATTTACAGATGTGGAGGGTGGAGCTATAAAGCACCGGGAGGTTTAAGGTCCTTACTAACTATAAGGATCTTAAGTATTTTATAAAGAAATAATAACTTATAGAGAGGTAAAATTAGTAGGTAGAGAAGTTATCTTAATATAATTTTTATTTTAAATATTAGCTGGACGCCTAGATAGTAGCTTCTAATACTTTCTCCTAGAGGAAATAGGATACTCCTAAAAAGTGGGATAATAAGAAGTAATAGGGATAAGTAATATAGATTATTCTAGATACTACTATCCCCACGGAACTCCAGGTAGAATATATAGATATTACTAATATCTAGATTTTTAAAGGAAGATTAGATTTATAAGAAATATAGAATTATATTACTGAGAGAGACTTTTTATACTAACGGATCTTTATAGTAGTTTAGTAGGGGGAATGTAACTTCCCTCCTGACCTCTATATTAAGATCCAGATTACTAAGTATATTATTAATATACTAGGATAGCTTACTTTTAGAGAGAGGCTTTAGATACTAGATAGTAAAGAGAGTAATAACCTCCTTAATAAGCTTAAGATTAAACTAGTATAGAAGTTATATAACTCCTCCTCTATAGGTTACTTAGGGTATAATAGTATACTAGAGATTATAAGCTAATAGTTTTACTAGCCTGGATAGTTATAGAGTATCTACTAATTTATATATAACTATAATATATATAAAGGTATTTATATCTAGAGGTAGACTAAAAAGGAATTCCTAAAACTTCTACTAGTATTTAACTAGTTACACTCTAATCTGTTAATAGACTTTATTACTAACTTACTCCCCACAAAAGGATAAAGTAGCTATTACTTCTAAGTTATTATTAATTAACTAAGTAAGGTCTCTATATTAGAGGAGATAGATATAACAGAGGTAGAGGTATATATTTAGTGGTTCCTCAATTACTACTATAGGTTCTATAGAATACTATACTTTATTATAAGTAATAGAGAGTCTAACTAAGTAAGTTACTTCTAGAAGGAATTCTGTAGGTTAATAGGTATTATATACTTACTAAATATTAGTTACCACTTACAGACTAATAGGATTACAGAATAGTATAACTAGGAGATCTAAGTAGTTTTAAGGATATTTACTTACTAATCCCAGGATAACTAAAGTAATTTACTACCTATTATATAGTTAGCTTTCTATAACTAGTAGTATAATATAATAAGGATTATATTTTTCTTTATAGATTATAAGTATTATATTAACTCTATTTTAATTACTGAGGAGTATATAAAACTGCCTAATAGTAGTAAGGCTGTAGCTTACTAGCTAGTTGAGAGAATATAGTTAGTAATAATATATATCTATATAGAGATAGCTGCTACTCAGTAGAAATTAGAAGCTTAAGTAAATAAAATCCAGTCCTCTATAGATTAATATTAAGTTAGTAATAAGGTGTAATTAAATATATCTAACTATAAGTTACTAAAACTAAGCTGAAAGCTAGCTTAGTTATATTATAAGTATATAATAGTAAAAATCCTCTTACTGTATATTATAGAGCTGGATACTTTAGGGTCTATTTACCTATAATTCTATATAAATTTACTCTAGAGAGCTACTACTAATTCACTACTTAGGTAGGTTATAGTTAATAGTTAGCTGCTACTACTAGTAGATAATAATAAAGAGATTAAATAGCTAGTTAAAAATATTCTTACTATGAGGATACACTAAGTAGGGAGAGGATACTAATAAGAGGCTTTCGTTAAATAGGAAGAGTATATAAACTCTACATGGAAGCTTATTAATATTATTATAGATATAGTGGCCCTAAAGCAGTATAAGGTGATATAGAGGCTAATTACAGATAACGATAGAGACCTAGCTTACAGCCTCCAGCTGGATAGCAGCTAGGGAGGAGGGGGATAATATTATAAGCTATATCTGAATTTCCAGCTAGAGCTGTACCTAGGTATCTAAAGCTAACCTCCTCCCTCAGGTGGGGCTCTAGTGGACCCTATATAGTACCATATATGCAGACTTTTCTATACACTCATAAAAGCTTCTCTTTTACTCCTTAATTCTAAATAAATAGTATTTTACATCACCTTCCAGTTGAATAAGCTTAGGTTTAGTCTTTCATAATAATATTACTTAAATTTATTAGGAGATATTAATATTTTTAGTTATAGGGGTTATAATAGAATATTTAGTATCTACTATTATATTCCTCTAGTTGCGAGTAGCTATATAGATTTAAGGGGAATTTTAGTTCTATTATAAAAATATAAACATAGAAGAGTGATAGATTATAGAATACTTAGGTTTTATAAGCTTTTTGTTTTATTCTATCTTTAAGAGATTTATAAAGGTTCTTAACTTTATAACCTTAGTGGTTACTTTCAGCTATATATATTAAGCTCTAGCCTTACTGAGGCTCTTACTGATTATTACTATAAGGTCTTTCTCTACTATAGGGTTAAATATTATAACTTGGGGCATAATTATCTATAATAATAGGTAATTTTATTACTGTTTAAACTAGTTGTAAGCTAGTATTAGTATAAATACTGTTACTAGGTAAATTTTACAGTTAGAACTATATATAGGGTGAAGAGCTTAAGTATTACTATATATATAGTGTAAAAGTAACTAAATTAATTATTTCTTTTACCTTCTTTTTAAATAATTTCTTAAATATTAAGTTAGATATTATAATTATATTCTTTATATAGAGGGTAAATAAAAATATTATATCTAACTACTTTTTAGTTATAAGGTATATTATAAAAATAGGCTTTTAGTTAAACTTTAGAAGTAGTAAGTTAACTATAAACTAATATATTATAAAACTTATAGTGAAGTAGATAAAGTTGAGACCTATATCCAGTAAAGTGATACCTTACGTTAAAGGTATATATACTAAATATTCTTAAGGGAAGAGAAAATGGTATAAAAGAGTGAATAGTAGCTATATTCTTATAAGGAGTGTTGTTGTTGGTTGATCTAGATTTATGCTAAAAGAGAGTAAAGAAGCCTCTTTTATAGTATTACTTTTAACTCTAGAATATTCTAATTATTACTAATTAGAATATTTTAGTAACATAGGTTTATGTTACTAAGTATGTATTATTATATATACTGAAGTTAGTTATAGGTAAGTATTATTATAGGCTACGTCTGGACATCCAGCTAGGGCTGTATCTAGATATCTGAAGCTAACCCCCTCATCTGGGTGGGGCTCTAGTAGGCTCTATATAGTACTATATATGCAGACTTTTCTATATATTTATAAAGGCTTCTCTTTTACTTCTTAGTTCTAAATAAATAGTATTTTATATTACTTTCTAGTTAAACAAGCTTAGGTCTAGTTTTCATATATTTAGAACTTAGTTTTATTTACTATATATATAATATTAAGTGGAATATAGCTTCCTACTGGTTAAGTATATAATTTAGTTATATATAGCTTCTAAAATATAATACTATATAATAAGTAACTAACTAATATAAGTAATCATAGAGGATACTGATACTCCTTAGGATATTTCTATAGATAGTAGCTCTATAAGTAAATTATTTTAGTAGTAGTTATAGTATATTTTAAGCTTCCTCTACTAGAATATTAATAAGCTTAAGAATAAATTAGTAAGATAATATATTATAGTAAGTAGTAACTTCTAGATAATTACTATAATAGATACTTTTAGCTTATATTAGGATATTCTAGTAACTTCTAGAATAATATCTATTAGTATCAGTTACGCTATGCTGTAGGGTATGCAGTAATTATACGCGCTGCTACGTACGTGGCGGCATGCCCTCTATAGCCCACTAGCCACGGGTGCCTGGCACCCGGCGCCAGCCGTAGCCTAGCAGCGTAGTAATTAGTAAGTAATTACCACACTGTAGATCTAGAGCCTTACGTGGCGCCACGCGCTACGTAACGTAACAATAATAACAACCGAAAACTAGAACACCAGTTTGCATCCATACGACGAGATTACATACAGTATGCAATATCCTGACAATTAAACTAACACTAATTAGTAGCTAACCTAACTATCTACTACTATACTACAGATCAGTAAAGCTTATTACGCCAGAAGAAGCAATTGCGAAACCCTACGCCCGAGGTCTATATAAGGCGAAAGATTATGAGACTATTACTTAGATGCCTCAGATCCTCCCCACTTTAAGACCTCACTAGAAGCCTCTGAACTATATACTAACCCCCTTAAGGAAATTACTATAAAGAAGGCACCTTTAGGTAGCAATTATGATTACCTTAGTAAGCCTCCCCTTTACAGCAGTTAAGTTAAAATACTCTATATAACTGATAAGAAGTTAATTATTATTATATCCTTATTATCACTATCTGGAGTGTATTCAGCAAACGTAATAATCCTCTTTAAGCTATCGCCAGACTTTTTAGCACTAGAGATTTATAGTATCTCTAGCTTCAAACTCTTAAGAGACTTATATAGCCTCTTAAAAACCCTTCCCCTACTCCTCTCTATATAGATCCAGCTAGATTAATAACCCTCCCTTACCCTACACCCCTCTCACTCTCACAATAATATCTAAATCTACCCCTATAGGTGAGATACCTGCCCCAGGTATCCCTACGCCCATAATAATAGCATCCTCAGGTATCCCTATCCCTATAAAACTCTATTAATATCTTAACCTAGTATTATTCAGCTGAATCCTTAATATCAACCATAATAATATTACAGAGAAAGATTCTACCATAATCTCTACCTTCTTAGCTTACTAGATAATCCTCTATACCTATATAAGACTATATAGCCTAGAGCTCTTTCAGACGTTCCAGGGTAACTTTAAAGAATAACCTTTAATAATGTAGTAACTAGCTAACACTAATATAATCTATTACTTTAGAGACTACCTTATAGCCTATAATATTAAAGTTAATCTAAATAGCGACCGGATTTACACTATTACGTACTAACTTACCCACTAAGAAGAATTTACCCTATAGACCCTAAAGGAAATTAACAACATCCTAAAGTAGTATACTATCCTTAAAACTAACCTCAAAAAGTATCCTAAGTAACTTAATAACCTTATAATAGTTAAGTTAAACTTCATATTACTCCTCCGCAACATTCAGACGAAGGTTGAAAATACTACATAAGTAACACTCTCACTACAGGAGGTTAAAAAAAGATGCCCACTACCTAACTAGCTAGCTTATATACCTATAGTATAAGGTGAGAGACCTCCATTACAACTATCAGTCTCACTAGCCTCCCATTCCTCTATCTTGGAGCCTCTCTAACACTAAGAGGACTACTAAGACCACAGCTGAAACCAACAAGAGCATTATAAACATCCCCCATACGTAACTACCACTACCCCTTTTAATAATATATCTGCTAAGTATATTACAGACCTCACAAAGTTATATAACAAGAGTATAAAATATAGCAGAAGCCTCTATAACATCCTTAAGTTAAAGATCCATATCTTCCGTAATTACTACTTTAAGCTTAATATCCTATAGTATATATAGGTAGGACTATTTTTAATTATACTTAAGGATAACACTCTCAAGTTTTACTTTAACCACTTAAGTAACTTAAATATTAACTTCATATTTAACTAAATAGTCTAATAAGTTAAAAATTACTTTAAGAATAATGAGAATCAACAGCTCTACCTCTCTAACTAGTAGAATACCACCTTTCAAAATATCATTACTGAAAATCCTAATAAAAGCAAAAAGGAGGCTCTCAAGCTCCTAATCTCGAAGCTTACACATATCTAAAAAACCTTCCCTGTTGAGATCTAAATAGATAACACTCTCTACCTCCAGCTTATAAGTATATACTATAATATATTAGAGTGCTAGTTAGCCCTCTTTAGCTTTATAGTAACCTCCTAGAGACTCTATAATTAGTTAAGATCTGCTGTAAGTAATACTATTTTAATCTAAAAAACGTAATATATCTAAGATAATAGAGATAACTACTAGAGGGCAGCTAGAGACTAATTTTAAACTAACTATACATATAACTCACCTTAAGGTAACCCTCAAGGTTATAGCTACACCTCCACACATACGTAACCCCGCAATCTAAGTAGCTATTACCCCCCTTCAACATCTACACATAGCCGCACTAATTAGAAATATTATATATATAGTAAATTTAGTTATTAGTCTATAAGGTATACTCTTGAGGAGAGGCGTATCTTATATAATAGATATAAATTAACTACTAACCCTAAAGCCCACTCTATAGTAGCATTCTAAGCTTTCCTCACAAGCTATAAAAATATTAATAGCCTCAGTAATAATAACCTTAAGGCCCCGCCAGAAGTTAATATTAATAAAGATGTTATTATGCAGTACTAAATAAGTATTAACCTCAAAGAGGGCTACTCTATGAAATCTGCCCCAGAGACGTTTTTTATATTATTTTACAGTAAGACACCTATTACCTTAGATAGAGACAAAATCACCAGAATCCTCCAAAATCAGGCAATAGTCTACACTCTCACTAAAAGTATCACTACTAGCAGTAAACTTACGGACAATACTACCACCCCTACATATACTTTCACACTTAAGAGCTACTACTTAAATACTATATTTCAAGATATTTTACCTAACTTAGATACTACTAGCTTCTTAACTGCAGGATACTTCCAGTTTACTATATTGAAGTAGTTAGTTATCCCCTCTATTACCCTTACACCTCCATAAGGTGAACTAGTTATAATACACTTCAGAGAAGCTATCCCTATTATAATATTTAGAATAGTTAATATACTTATGCTGCTTAGCATTATTATATTTTACGTAATCCTATATAACACACCCTTCCTACTCTATCTTGCGGATATAGATTACCTCAGTATTACGTTTAATAATATTTATAATAAGCTCCGCTAGAATAAAAAGATTATACTTATTATTTAAAAATGGGGGTATCTATAGATACTTCTTGATAAAGAGAGAATAATTACCTCTATATACCTCATAGAGACAGAAATATAGAAACTTTACTACTGCTTCAGACACCCAGCTATAGTATACCTCTATAATATCCTCACTAAAGCAGAATACCCAGTTGAATAGTATACTCTTAAGGCCCTCAAGAGGCACTACCACTACTACTAAATATATAGTGTAGCTTCCTCGCAATTTCATTTTACTATTTAAGGTAATATCAACTTTAACTTTAAGATTATTATTAATATTATCCATATTAATAACCGCAATATACTCTATATTATTAACACTGCTACAGTATTTAATGCTGCTTAATTTTTACCTAACCTATCAGCGAAAGTAATATAAGAAGCCTTTAAAGTATATTAGATTAATATATACCAAGACCCTCCCAATTTTATTACTGCTAATATAGACATAACTTTTTAATCTAAAGACTTTAGATTAGAAGTAAAAACTATAGGATTAACAGTTTATATTATACCTATTAAGATGTATAATAGTATTAGTAAAGTTGAGCGTTACTATATACTCCTCCACTATATATATAAAATTTACTATATAAAGCTCCCCACTACTACTTAATAGATATTCCTTTAAGTAGTATATAAAGTAATTAATAACACTGCTAGCCCAAATAGCTTCATACTCACTCTACTTGTATTTGGAGTATATCCACACCTCATGGAAGATTCAGCTTCCTCTCTAGATATTATTACCTAGGCTTAAGCTGTATGTAAGACTATAGAAAAGGTCCGCTATAAGTATGCTAAACGCACTATTAACACCACTTTAGTAATATATAATAGCTCCAATATTTCTTACATAATAACCTTTCCACTCCAGACTCTTATATATATATAGTAAGAAAAAAAAAGCTAGTAAAAGCTATACCCTCTCGTTACTATCTGTAGTGAGATATATATTCTTAAGCTTCCTTATAACCCTCGAGAGTTTCAATTAATAGCTATAAAATAGTATTTTAAAAGTAATAAATAAGAGATTAATAATAATATAGTTAGAATTATAGTTTTATAAGAGCTAGTACTTATAGCTCTATATACTAACCCTCAGTTAAACTAAGGATCTCTAAGTAACCTAACGGCAAACAGAAGCCTATAATCCTATATAGCTGCTCTAATTTTATCCGCAATTATCCCTAAGGCTCTAAATATACAGCTAACACCTTACACTACCTCTGTTGCAAGAGACGACAATATCCTCCCTCCCTAAGTAGTCAGTAACCTACTACCTTAACCTCAAATACCTCAGACTAAGCTAGTGCCTCCAAGTTGTATAATATGTAAGTATATAGTTAGTTTACTACCTCTAGAGTTTAACTAAGAGGCTTATTTTATAGTATACCTTACAGCTAAGAAGCAGTCAGATCTAATACTCTCACTTACCCTCTATATAAAAAATGTAATTATAACACCTAACTTACTATTTAAAGAGTTAATTAAAAAGGAGGTTAAGAGTATTATTAATAATAGTATTATAAAGATTATCTAATATAATCCCATCCTCCACAAAAGCTATAAACACTTTAAATCTTACATTATTAATAAAATTAAAAATAAAAATACTAATAAGGTATATAAGAAGTCAAGACTTATAATCTAAAACTTTAGAGACTATAGTAAGTTTGAGATTTTAACGTAATTACTAATCATCTAATAAAGTAGCTAGTAATTAATTTTAGCTATAGTCTTAATCCTCCTTAAATATAAAAGTATAATAATATAGCTTTATAATATTACTTAAACCTATATTTAAGCTAAAATAGAGCTTATAAAGTATATTATAGCTAATCTACCTTCATACCTCAAAAGGCAGTATTCTCTAGACTCTATAATAATTATTATTAAGCTACTTTATAGCCTCACTAAAACTGGAACCTACTAGTAAGTAACTTACTCTATACATTATAAGAAATAGTTATAAATAGAGACTTTAATATATAATCTATACCTCCTTATCTTACATACTTAAAATAACACCTTCAGCTTTATTAGTATATAAACTAATAATATTCTCAGTCTCTCTAATATAGTATTCTCTCACCAAAAGAATAAGAAACTTAAAAAAACCTTATTTAAAGTAAAACCTAAAATTATACTCTCAGAAACTATATTCCTTATATTTAATAGAAGTATCCTATCGCTCTATAGTAATTACCTCTACCTACACTAGAAGCACTAAAAGTAAAAGTTAGCCTTTATTAACATACATACCACACCTAAGGCACTCAAGAAAGTATATATTAAACAATATATATATAATATATACCTTACCTCTATATACTAACTAGAGGCCCTATTTAACCTCTTATATGCAGCGTAAAAATAATAACCCTTAAGTAATAACATTACCACACTTAACAAACAGCTTAAGTAGCAAATAGAGCACTTTAACTAAAATCTTAACTTTATACTACTTAACCTCTCTAAAGTATATCTTTATATTTTTATTAACAGCTTTTTTACTAATAATACTAACCTCTTATCTTAACTAGGATTTATAATAATCCTAAGCTAAGAGACTATAACTAGCGATAGCTAGTTTAATTTCTATAGTAACTTTATATACTACTTATCTACCAAAAGTAAGAAAATTACCAGGAGTATACTTACTTTAGAGATCTACACTATAATAGCTAATATAAACTTTATCTATATTATAGTTATATTATTTAAGAAGATCCTCAACTACTAAAAGCTTCCTCAGATCCTAACTATTATATATACTAACTTATACTTACTTTATAAATACCTTATAAAGTTTAGTATTACTAAAAAGAAGTATCTAATAATTAATATTATAATATTAAGATAGTCGTATAAGTGCTGTGAGCTCCATAAGATACAGTGGATCAATAGAGATAACAATATCGCTAATACCTTCACAAAAAGCACTCCAAACTGCACCCTCGAGAGATTTATCAATTCAAACTATATAACTATTCAAATAGAGAGATAAATAACTTAAGTAAAGTAGATAAATAAATATTCAGACGTTATTCAGGTAAAAAGTATAGATTGCAAAAAGCACCATTTTTCATATAAATAAATAGGCACCAGGATATATAACAAAAAGAAAAGTTACCAGTATCAGTTATGCTATACTATAGGGTATATAGTAACTATATACACTACTATATATGTAGCAGCATGCCCTCTATAGCCTACTAGCCACGGATGCCTGGCACCCGGCGCCAGCCGTAGCCTAGCAGCATAGCAATTAGTAAGTAATTGCCATACTGTAGATCTAGAGCCTTACGTGGCGCCGCACGCCACGTAACGTAACAATAATAACAACCGAAAACCAGAACACCAGTTTGCACCCGTACGACGAGATCACGTACGGCGTACGATATCCTGACGATTAAACCAACAATTAGAATACTAACTTTAAGAGTTAATAATATTATTATATCTCTATAAGTAAGTAACTACTAGAAAAAGCTTCTTCCCCTACTTCTAAAGTTTTTAGGTAAGAAAAAGAAATACTAAATATAAATTTAATAGATAAAAGTTAAATTTAGAATTAACTATTATTTCTTGAATAATAATTAGGAATATTAGTATCTAATTTACTTCTATTTAGATTTTAGTTTCTAGTAAGTAGTTAAAACTTTTTATATTGGGAGGGCTAGATAACTTCTATAATTTAGATTATTTTTTAAGTTATTTTGATAGAATTTACCTAAATCTAAATAATTAGCTTTATATTATTATCTAGCTATAGAGATTCAGATAGAAGGAAAATAAGTAACTAATTACCTTTCTATCTTAATTTAAAAACACTCTAGTTAATATTAGAGGATATATATAACTAAATATAATTTAGATTTTCCTACTGGAGGCTATCTTACTTCCCTACTTTAAAAAGCTACTTATTATAGTTAACTTTCCTATAGAATATAGACTCTAATTATCTAAAATTCAAGATATAGCTTAGAAGCTTAAATATATAAAGGGGATATAAATATACTATTAGCTACTCTATTAGAGACTTACTATTTATAATATAGAGGGGAATATTATAATAATTAGGATAATTAAGAAGTAATAATAATATTAGAGCTTTAGTAGCTTCTCCTCTATCTCTAAAGAATATTCTAAAAACTATTAAAATACTTACTAATATTTTAGATATAATAAGAAAGATTATATCTATAGGAATTATATAGTCTGAAAATATAAGAAAACTAATATAAAGATTATAAAAGCTATAGCTGCTCTAGATTATACTGAGGATAATTAGGGAGATAATATTACTCTATTTAGTAATAGTGAAAATTCAGGAAAAAAGTAACTTTAGAGTAAAGTTAGGCTCTAGAGTTAACTAAGATAGAAGTAATAAAATAGGGGAAATAATAGAAAAAAGAATAAGTATATAATTAGTAGTTAGTTACTACTTAGACTAGAATTAATAGAAATTACTCTATTAATATACTTATTAATATAAACTGTAATATTTATATTATTATTAATATCTCTCTTTTAAAGAAATTCTACCTCTTACTAGTTAATAAGTTAAAGAGATAAATAAGGAGATATATTATTAAGCTGTTATTTAGTAATATCTAGAGGGTAGTCATTCTAACTTTAGAAGTTAGTAGTTATATATAGAAAATCTATATTTTTATTATAGAGAGTTTATAGTTACTTTTATATCTTAGATAGTTATAGATAGTGGATAATTATATTATTTATAATATTAGAGCCTAATAGATAATATATAGGAAGGATTATATAATAGTATATCTAGAATATTAAGATAAGTTAGTACAATTTAAGGAGATTTAGTTAGCTTAACTACTTAATACTAATTTATTTATATTTATTTATTAGTATACTATATAGTATATTAGTGAGATATTAAGTTTCTACTAGACTATATTTATTAGTCTAGTAGATATTAAGGAAATATTAACTTTAAAGGTAGAGGTAAACTTAAGAGATTATATGTTTGCAAATATCTTAAACAATGTTCTGGATCTTTTCTATCTAGATTTAATATACTTACTACCTTCTAGCTAACTAGAAATACAATACTATATTCTATTAATTCCTAATAATAAGGAATAGAAACTAAACTTTCTATAGAGATCTTTTTATAATATATTATAGGAGGAGCTTCTAATATTTAGTTACTTTTACTCTATACCTGTAGCGGTATCTAAGCTATTTACTCTATATATATTTCTAACTGTAACATTTACCTAGTCATAGTATTTATACTAATGCTAGCTTACAACTGGTTTAAATAGTAATATAATTACCTATTATTATGGATAATTATACGGCTGGTTATAATATTTAACCCTATAGTGGAGGAAGACCTTATAGTAATAACTTATATAGTAAGAACCTCAGTGAGGCTAGAGTTTAATCTATATAGCTAAAAGTAACTACTAAGGTTATAGGGTTAAGAACTTTTATAAACTTCTTAAAAATAGAATAGATTAGAGAGGACTAAAAGCTAGGTAT
The DNA here is from genome assembly GCA_001693025.2 of Colletotrichum lindemuthianum. Taxonomy (NCBI): domain Eukaryota; kingdom Fungi; phylum Ascomycota; class Sordariomycetes; order Glomerellales; family Glomerellaceae; genus Colletotrichum; species Colletotrichum lindemuthianum. Next base: position 125,672 of record MASP02000169.1, on the reverse strand, counting down.
TCTATAATCTATCATTCTTCTATATTCTTTATAATAAAACTGAAATTTCTCTTGAATCTATATAGCTACTTATAACTAGAGGAATATAATAGTAGGGATTATATATTCTATTATAATTCTTATAATTAGAGATATTAATATTTCCTAGAGGATCTAAGTATTATTATAGATATTAATATTAATAGATAGACTCTGGAGATTTAGAAGAAAATCATCTAGCTGTTCTATAATATACTATATTAAGTTAATAATTTTAGAGACTAGTTATTAATTAGATAATACTTTAATATTAATATATTATACTAGTTACTAGATATCTTAGAGTATTATAATATTGTAATTAATAAGGTTTTAGATATTATATAACTATATTAAATATATCTATATTTATATTATTATTATTTATATATTAGCTATATTTGATTAAAATATTAAGATTATTTATTAATAAGAGTAGGCTGAGTCTTACTATACTTATATAGAGATTATAAGTTAGCTTATATTAGTAGCGGAAAACGTTTATTTTAATAGTGGAAAACTTTTATATTAGGAGCGTGAAACTTAATCTAAGGGATCTGGAGGATGTTAAGGTTATAGATATTAAGGTTATAATAAGTATTTAAATAAAATAGCTATAGTTAGCAGTAATTAAATCTCTCGAGATATTTAAATTATATATAGATAGTATAAGGGTATGAAAGTGTAAGGGGAGGACGTAAGGTTAATATAGAAAGAGTTATTAGTTATTTATTATCTGCAAAAAGGTTAATATAGAGTAAGTATACTAGCTATAGCTATAAGGGGTTCAGCCTCAGATTAACTTAAAGTTAGCTATAGTAGTTAGCGGGGAGTGAGAAAGCTAAAATTATACTTCAGGAAGTAATATATCCACTAATAGTTACAATAGAGAGTAAACTATCAGTTCCTCCCGGAGATTCTAATATTTAAGAAGATTCTAAAGAATTTACTTAATAAGGAATTTATCAAAGTAAGTAGTTTCTCTATTAGTATTCTAATTCTTTTTATAACGAAGTTAAGTAGGGGAATATACTTTTATATAGGTTATAAAGCTTTCAATATAATTATAAAGAGAGATTATTAACCCCTTCTCTTTATATTAGAGACTTTCTAGAGAGTTACTATTACTTACTAGTATACTAAGTTTAATATTATTACTATATTCTATAAGATTAAAATTAATAAGATAGATTAGAAGAAAATAGTTTTTTTTAGATATATTATAGTCTTTTTAAATAGACAGTATACTTCTTTAGACTTACTAATATTTCTACTATATTTTAATAGTATATTCATAATTATTTATGTTACAGGTTATACTTAGATATTTAGCTAGGGCTGTGCCTAGGTATTTGAAGCTAACCCCCTCGCCCGGGTGGAGCCTCAGTAGGCCCTATATAGTATTATATATACAGACTTTTCTATATACTTATAAAAGCTTCTCTTTTACTTTTTAGTTTTAAATAAATAGTATTTTATATTATCTTCCGGTAAAATAAACTTAGGTTCAGCTTTTTATATATTTAGAATTTAGTTTTATTTACTATATAGAAAATATTAAGTAGAATGTAGCTTCCTACTAGTTAAGTATATAATTTAGTTAAATATAGTTTCTAGGATATAATACTATATAATAGGTAACTAACTAACTAATATAAAGAATAATAGAGAATATTAAAGCTTTCCAGAATATCCCTACAGGTAGTAACTCTATAAGTAAACTATTTTAGTAGTAATTATAGTATATTTTAAGTTCCCTCTACCAGAATATTAATAAGTTTAGAAATAAATTAGTAAGATAAGATACTATAGTAAGTAGTAACCTCTAGGTAGCTATAATAATAGATATCTCTAGTTTATATTAGGATATTTTAGTAACCTTCAGAACAATATTTATTAGGATACTAGCTTTTAGGGTTGATAATATTACTATATTTTAACTAGTAGCTAACTACTAGAGGAAGCTTCTTTCTCTTTTCCTAAAGTTTTTAGATAAGCAGAAGGAATATTAAATATAAATTTAATAGATAAAAGTTAAGTTTAAGATTAATTACTATTTATTTAATAGTAATTAGGAATACTGGTATTTAATTTATTTCTACTTAGATTTCAGTTCTTAGTAAATAGGTAAAATCTTCTATATAGTGAGAAGGCTAGAGAATTTCTATAATCTAAATAATTTTATAAGTTATCTAGATAGAATTTACCTAAACCCTAATAGCTAACTTTATACTATTATCTAACTATAAAGTTTTAGATAGAAGGAAAATAAATACCTAACTATCTTTCTACTTCAATTTAAAAACACTCTAGTTAATACTGGAGAATATATATAACTAAATATAATCTAGATTTTCCTACTAAAGGCTACTTTACTTCTCTATTTTAAGAAGCTACTTATTATAGTAGATCTTTCTATAGAGTATAAGTTCTAGTTATCTAAAGTTTGAAATATAACTTAGAAGCTTAAGTATATAAAGAGGATATTAGTTTATTATTAGCTACTTTACTAAAAACCTACTACTTATAATATAGAAAGTAATATTATAATAATAGAAGTAGTTAAAAAGTAATAATAACATTGAAGCTTTAGTAGCTTCTTCTCTATCCCTAAGGAGTATTTTAAGAACTACTAGAATATTTACTAGTATTTTAAGTATAGTAAGAAAAGCTATATATATAGAAACTATATAATATATATGATGAATAAATAGTATAGTATACGGTCTGAATGTAGGTTATTGAAAGGTATAATCTATTTAACCTAGAATGGAACGCTCGAATATATATAAATAGGCTGCTTAGGCCTTATATAAGCTAGAATAGCTATACAGCAGAATAGATACTGTAGCTATTCTTACACACCCCCCCAGTGGAATAACCACTAGATGAAATCTTATACTTTAAGCTCTAAGGAGTATATTTTTGATAAATAAAATACTGTAAATAGATATTGAAAGTTATTCTTTAAATATTAAAACAAAAGAAATAATATTCCTTAACTAACTTATTATAATATTTATCTTTAATATAATTGTTATTAATATTTAGTAGGAGCAACCTGTTAGTTTTTTCCGAGATTATATAATCTTAGCTTTATAAATATTATAAACTTCAGCTTTATTTATACTTACTAAGCTTTCTTGTCTTCTTAACTAATAACCTTAACTATTATTATATTTATTAGCTGTAAGTATTACTACTATAGATTTTATATATAATATTGTTACTGAGGTTAATAATACGATTCTGTTATACTTTATTCTGGATACTATAGTTTTCAATTAGCTTATTCCTATTCTCACCTAATAAATTCCTTTATTAAAAGAAATACTCTCTAATATTAACCTTATATCTTTTTAATAAACAGAACTTAACCTTATAATAAGTATTTTTTATTATTTTTATTATTCTCTCACTTTTAATAATATATCTAGAACTTAAAAACTAATTCTTTATTCTTTTAAGGAAATATATTATATCTAGTAACTATTTAGTTTATTTATTTATTTTACTAATACTAACTCTTTATTTCTTACAGATATTAGGCTACAGTAGAGAGGGGGGCACCTGGAGCCTATTAGGTCCTCTATAAGAGAATACTAACGCCCAGAATAATAGTTATTCCGGGCGGCGAGGCTTAAATACTAGTGCGGAGTAGTAGCTAAGTGAGGGGAAAGATAAGTTCAAATAATCACATAGTATAACGTCTACCTATTCAGAGATCCTATTACTTAATATAAATTCAGCCTAATATATTTAAACTTCCACCTACTTTTAGGTATACTAACCAGTGAGACTATAATAATATTATATATATAAATCACTTAAATATAATATACTATTAATAACTTAGGAGAGTTAAATACAGACAGAGAACTAACCCCTATAGTAACTAATAGTAATATTAATAACCCTAGGGAGCAGTAGCTCCTCCAGAATAATAATAACCTTTCTAAAGTAAAGCTCGATCAATTAATTAAGGAAGAAATAATAAAATTAAGAAAGAAATAGAAGTTAGAGAAATTAATAGCTTTAAGATGAGCAGAAAATATAAAGGAGGAAATTACTAAGAGCCTTATTATTCCTAATCTGGAGCCTAAAAAGTAGAGAGGAAACCTCTTAATAAAATAGCTTACTCCTATTTATTATAAGGAAGATAATTAGTCTAACTTTAATAACTTCCTATTTAAATTCAGAAGATAGTTTACTATAATAGAAGATAACTTTATAGCAGATAAAAATAAGATCTAGTATATAGACTTATACCTTAAAAATATTATCTCTTACTACTAAATTAAGTAAGTTTCTATTATATATAGTAATAATATTAAGTAAGTCACCTAGTTAGCTATAGAAAAGTAACTTAAGTTAAATATAAATAATACTAACACTAAAACTATTACTATATTTACTTAGTTAGATACTATATAATAGAAAGTTAGCTAAACCTACTAATAGTTTATTAATATCTATAAAACTATTAAAACCAAATATCCAGACACCCAGCTAGAGAAGCTTTATATTATTAATATTATTAACTACTTACTACTAAAGTTAAAAAAAGTAATTATAATTAGGAACCTCCTAGTAACTCACTAGAAACTAAATTAGACTACTAAATAGATAGAAACTATTAAATAATCTATAAGTAAGTTAATCTTAATAGATCCTACCTATAGGATACTAAAATAGAGAAACTATAGACTACTAGTAATACTAATAGTAATTCCTACTAGAAAGACAAGCAGTAAAAACTAGTCTAGAAAGCAGTCCAGCATTATAACTATATTACCTGAAATTAAGCAAGAAAGTACTCTATAGGCTAGAACTATAACCTCTAGGGAGCCTCTAAAATACTATAACTATAGTAAGATAGATTATATATCTTACTAATATAAAAAAGATATATACTATATATATAAGGAATCTAAGTATATAGGAAAACTTTATCACTCAGTAGTAACTAAAGTTAACAGTATTTAAATCCTATAGAATCTAGAGCTCCACTAACACTTTAAAGCTGAAATATTAGTTTATATAGAGAAGAGTTAGAAGAAGGGGAAAATACTTATTAACCTGGAAGCTAATAAGAATATCCTAAATTAAAATATATTATATAATACTAAACCTATAGAGGTTAGCAGAAAACTAAAGATATCAGATCTCTAGAGGAGAGTAACACTTAAATATAAAATATGTATTATAGTTATAAAGATTATAGATAACTTCAGTATAATAAGAATAAAATCTTATTTATTCTAAGTAAGTAAAGCTAGTAAATATAATATTATCCTAGGGATTCCTTAAAGTAGAAAAGTGAGGCTAAACCTAAAATAGAGAACTCTAAACTAAACCTATCCTTTAGCTATTAGTAATATCAAACTAGTATATAAAGCTAAAGTAATTAATAAAGCTAAAAGGTAATTTAAGTATATATTAGTAATCTTAACCCTATTAGTATTAATAGAGGGGAAGTAGTAAGCTATATAATAGCAACCTAAGAGAGATATAAATAAAGAGAAGAATAGAGATACCTAATTACTACTAAAATACTGAAAGTAAGCTTATATTTTCAATATAAAGAACGTAGGTATACTAATAGAAGAGGATACTTACATATATATAATAAAATTAGAAGAAAGTAAGAAACCTCTATAAAGCTCTATCTATCCTTTTATAGAGAAAGAACTAAAGGAATTACAATAATATCTAACGTCAGTACTAGAAAAAAGATAGATTAGAATATCTTAAAGCCTAATAGGGACGCCAATCCTGTTTATCCTAAAAAAAGGAGGTAAACTGAGACTATATATAAACTATAGAGAGCTTAACAATATTACTATTAAGAACCAAACACCTCTACCTCTTATTAGTAAGATCTTAGACTAATTAGGAGGAACCTTATAGTTTACTAAGCTGAATCTAAAAGATATATACTACTAAGTATATATACAGGAGGAAGATAAGTAGAAAATAGTATTTAGAATATAATATAAATACTTTAAATATTAAATTATACTATTCAGACTTATTAACACTCTAGTAACCTTCTAAATATATATTAATAACATTCTAGTAAACGTTATAGATATTATCTATATTATTTACCTAAATAATATCCTAGTTTTTATAAAGATAAAGAAAAAGTATATAAAAGTAGTAAAAGAAGTATTTAACTAATTATCTACTATAAAGCTCTATACTAATCTGGAGAAATATAAGTTTTATATATAAACTATTAAATTTCTAGGTTTTATAGTCTCTCCTAATAGTATTACTATAGAGGAGGAGAGAGTAGCAGCTATTAAGAAATAATTAGTATCTACTAATATCAGAAAAATCTAAATTTTCTTAGGATTTACAGAATTCTACAGAAGATTTATTTAGAACTACTTTATAGTAAGTACTAAACTTACTAATTAACTAACTAAGTAGGTAAAGGGGGAAAATATAATAACCTCCAGGATAATAGAAACTTTTAAGAACCTAAAAGAAAGATTCACTAAAGTTTCTATTCTATATTATTTTAACTTAATTCTACTAATCTAGATAGAAATAGATATTTTAGATTTTACTATAGGAGTAATAATAATCTAGCTAGAGGAGGGTAAATAGTAATTATTAGTATACTTCTCACAGAAATTAAGGAAAATAAAGTTAAGATATAAGATACTAGAGGCAGAACTACTAGCTATCTATAAAATAGTATTAATATAGAAATATTATTTCTTATACTCTTAATATAAAGTCACCTTTATTACTAACTATTTAGATTATTAGTATCTAACTATAAAGTTCTAACTTAATAGTAGATAAGTAAAATTTTATTAGATATATTATTATTTAATTATATTATTAACTATTAGTTAGGAAAGTAAAATTTAGCTAATAGTCTCTCTAGATAATCTAACTACTAACTAATAGAGAGAGAAACTTAGAATATTAAAATAATTTTCCTTAAAAACTTCCTAAGTTAGTTTCCAGACTAAATAGTAATAATATCCCTCTAGAACTAAGAACTTTAAATAAATCCTAAGGATCTTATCCTAAAGAGACTAAAAGGAATATTAGAAGAGAAAATTGGAAAGATACAGAAAGAAACTATTATAAGGGAAGAAGAGAAATTATAACTAAGAAGTAGTAAGTAATCTCTTAATAATAAGGAAGAAGTAAGATTCTAAAGTAAACTAATTATTCTAAATAGTTACTAACTTCAGATTAATCTATTAATAATCTTTTATAATAAACTCCTAAGAGAGTATCTAGAAGTTACTAAAATACTTAAGAAGTTAAACTAAATATACTAATAGAAGTTAATAAGAAAGGATATTATAAAATATATATCTTAATATATAATATACTAAAGATTAAAACTTAAATATTACTTTCTATATAATATACTAATATCTCTACTAATATTTAATAGCCTATAATAATATATTAATATAGATTTTATTACTAAATTACCTAAGTTAATAAGATTTTTAAGGAAAAACTATAATAGTATCCTAATAATTATTAATTAATTTACTAAATATACTCTCTACTTACTAACTAGAGAGTTCTTAATAGTAGATAAACTAATAGCCTTACTAGTAAATAATATTCTCCTAAAATATAAAATCCTTTAGACTATTATATTAGATTAAGGATTACTATTTATAAGTAGATTTTAAATATTTATTACTTATTTACTAACTATTAAATAGAAATTAAATATAATATACTACCTCTAAATAGATAGTTAAATGGAATATTAAAATTAGAATATAGAATACTTCCTAAGAGTAGTAATTAATTTCAATTAGGATACCTAAGTAAAATAGTTACTTATAGCTAAGGTTATTTATAATATTTCTATTTACAGTATTATTAAAGTAATACTAGCGGATATCTTAATAGGCTATTTACTGATAGAATTTTATAATAGTATCCTAGAGGAAGTTAAACTTAAAATTATCCTAATAGTAGAGGAGAGAGTAAGATACTTTTAGTTATATTATGAATAGTTTAAAGCCCTACTAGAGGAGGTAAATAAGAGATATATAAAATAGTATAATAAGAGAAAGAGGTAGTTAGACCTTAAAGTTAGTAATTATATATTATTATCTACTAAGAATATTAAGTAAAAATAACTAGCTAAGAAGCTATCTAATAAATACCTAAAGCTATTCAGAATAATATAGATAGTTAATAAGGAATAAGTATTTAAATTTAACCTTAAAAAAAGATATTAGATTTATAATATCTTCTCTCTATTTTAGGTAGAAAAGTATAGAGGAGAATTATTAAAACTCTAAATAGTTCCTATTAAAAATCTAGGAGATAATATATATAAAATTAACTATATTATAGATTATAAAGAGCTTTAAAGGAATTAATAGTATTTAGTTAAATAGAAGGAATATAAAGTAGAGGAAAACCTATAGGAATTTTAATATTATATCTTAAAAGAATTAAGATCTAAATATAAAGTAAATATCTAGAACATTACTAGTAGATTATAGGAGGGATAGTAAAGTTAAGTTATTAGTAAGATAAAGTTAGGAAACTTATATTAAGTCTGAAAGCTAGAGAAAAATAAAATAAACCGGAAAGTAGTAACTAAACTCTAAAGAGAATATAAATATAGAATATTAAGAGGGGAGTAGGAGGAAACTAGATTAAGTAACTTTATTATTATTATTATTTCCATTAATATTATTACTATTATTATTACTCCTCTTATTAGAATTCTCAGGAGAGGGTAAATAGAAATTAAAATTATTAGTATACTATAATAAGAATATTAGGAGAGAGGAGGTTACTAGAGGGATACTAAAGGAGGAAAAAAATACTAATAATATAAGAATAGATTAAAAACTACTCTAGAAAAATAATCTAGAAACCTATAAAAATAGTAATCTAAATCTTAATAATATAGATCTATATCTCCTATATTAAGTAAAAAATAATAATAATCTAGAAGTTTCACTCTAAGAGGTAGTTTTACTATAAAATAGTAGAAACTATAGCTTTAGTAGCTATAACTTAATATTTATAGGTTAGCTACTTAGCCTTCTTATCTTCAGCCTTACGTTTAATATTAGACTTATTAATATAGGAAACTTTAGCCTGAAAAGCTTTTTTAACTATAGTCTGTATTTTAGTAAGCTCCTTCTATAGAACTAATTAGTAGAGAGGTATTAGAAATTAGAAATATAAACAATTACTTTAGTTTTACAGATAGCAGTAAGGAAGTTAGACTCTAATAAAAAATTATTAAAAAGATAGTAGAGAACTAGAGTGGAGGAGGTAGTAATATAAGTAGCCTAGAAAATATCAGAAAGAAATTCTCAGCTATAAAAGTAGCTTATAAAAAGGAGGATAAGGATATATTAGAATATACTCTTTATTATATATAGTAATATAATAAGAATATTTATTACTAATATCTAAAATAGTTAGAATAATAAGGATAGAGAAACTATAGAAACTTACTAGTAGTTTTATAATAGAAATAGAATATTAAGGTAGAATCTTAGAGATTCCAGCTAGCTAAAAGATAGAAATAATAGTAGTAGGGAATAAGATATATAAGATTAGAATTATTATTATTATTAAAGTTATTAGTAGTTAGCTACTTATAAGTAATATAAGAAAATTTAATTATTTTTTTTTTAGAGTAGGAGAAGGAAGTAGAAGTGGGATACTAATAGTAGCAGAAGTAAATATTATATTATTATTATTATTATCAGTATCCTGAAAATAAGGTTATTAATAAAAGAAAATAATAGTTATATCTATAAAATTAAGAAATTAAATAATAAAAATAGTTTTCACTTAACTATAAGTAATGAAGAGTTTCACTAGGATAGAGGATATATAATTTAATAATAAAGAGGTTATTTAGAAGTTACTAAAGGAGGATAATAAGAATAATATAAAGGATAATATAGTTCTCTAAAGCTAAGAAAACTATAAAATAAATAATATCTAAATCTAGATACTAAAAATAATATTTTATAAAATAGGAAGAAATAGGAAACTTATTAGTAGTTACTAGAAGATACTTAGAAGGATATCTCTAAAAAGAGGAGAGATTATAAATATAGTAAATATAAAATTCTTATAGTTAAAAGTAAGAAAGAAACCTTTCTAATACTTTTATAGCTAAGAAACATAAATTACCTTAGGGAGGATACTAAGTTAACTAAAATATAACTATAATTAGAATATATCTTAGGAGGCTAATATTAACTAGAATCTAATATTAGGAGGCTGAAATATAGAGCCTGAAATAGACTTCTAGATCCTAACTAATAAAAGGTATTAAAGGGAAAGTAGAATATTACTTCTCTATACTAAACTTTAGTAGTTAGGTTCTGAAGATAGAATCTCTCAGAGGGGGAATTATATTAGGTTATAGTAGAGAGGGGGGGTATCTAGAGCCTATTAGGTTCCCTATAAGAGAATACTAGTATCCAGAATAATAGTTATTCTAAGTAGTAAGGTTTAAATACTAGTATAGAGTAGCAGCTAAGTGAGGGGAAAGATAAGTTCGAATAGTTATATAGTATAATACCTACCTATTTAGAGATCCTATTACTTAGTATAAACCCAGCCTGATAATAGATATAATAGTAAACTTTATTATTAAACTTACAAATTTTATTGGGATTTAGTCTATTTATATAATTTAAAAATAAGTTAGTAATATAGAATATTTATATTTCTTTAAAATATATTTTACTATTAAATAGTAATCTAAAATTAAGGTTTTCGAACTAAAAACCTTTATTAAAATATATTTTATTAAGTTTCCTAATCTCTAAGAATTTTCACCTAATCTTCTTATATTTAAGTTACTTAATATACCTAAGTTTAGTAGTATTAAGGATATTATTATTTAGAAGTTAGCTATCTCTATTAAGAAGTTAGCTACTCTCACTATTATTAAGTATTATTATAATTATCCTAAAAAAATATAAATTATTATCTTTCCTACTAATAATAAGGAAAATAACCTTATAGATAATCTATCAGTTAAGGATAAAAATAAGGAGTCTAAACTTCTTAAAGAGGATAATAATAAAATTAAATAACCTAAAGAAAAAAAAGAAGATAAAGTTAAAAAAGTTATTAAATATCTAAAGAAATATTATAAGAATATACTAATACCTATAAGAAAGTCCACTCAAATTAAGAATTAAAAAGTATCTTCTAAGATTAAGAATCTAAAATATTAACTTAAGAGTATATAATATTAATTAGCTAACCCTAATAAGTTTACTAATTCTAAGAAGTCTATACTTATTAAGAAAAGTAAGTTAAAAGTTAAGATTTTAAAGAAATATAAAAGTTACTTAGTTAAAAATAAGATAATTAGAGAAACTTAGTTTCTTTAAACTATTCTCTATATTATTTATATTTTAAGTTTTATTCTTAAATATAATCTCTATCTCTATTTAATTAAAATTAGGAGTAGTAATATACTTACTAAATATTATTTCTAATATATAAATAGGTTCTGAAAAGCCTGCATCCCTATATTAAAAGATTTATAATATATTTAAATACTATATTAAAACTATTAAAATATCTAATAATAATCCTATAAGTAATTTATTATAAATTACTAACTTAAAGCTAACTCTTGCAGATAAAAAGTAAGTAAGTTAGTAATATAAAAGTTATAATCTAACTTAAGCTATATTTAAACTAACAGAAAGAATTCAAATTAGCTTTTATTAAGAATAAAAATATTTCTAGTTTTATTATTTAGATACTAATCACTCTAAAGAATATTATTATTGAAACGTTATTATCCTTACTGCCTATTTAATTACTTATAGTTAACTAGATCTCTAGCCTAACTGTAAGTATAACTAAGTTACTTTTTAGCTGGAACCCTATCTCTCAGCTAGTTACTAATAGTTTTAGAGGTTATCTTAATAGTTTAACTTTAGCTTTATTAGATACTTTCCTACTTTAGATTAGGGCTATTAGATGTTAACCTTAGTTTTAGTAGAGTTTAATATATTTTTAATATCTCTTCAGCCTAATTTCTACACACTAGTAACTATAGCTTAAGCTTTATTCTAAAGTAATAAGTTTAAATAGTCTCTATTAAGTTAGATACAGACTTAACTAGAGACTTTTATTCTCTATAAGAAAGTAGATAAATTCTACTATTTATTTATACTCTATATTAATACTACTAAGATCTTCCTCTGAGAATTAGAGTTTCGTTTATTATTATTTAAATTCTAGTTTTTAGGGAATTAAGTAGCTTAGTTTAGGTAGTCTTAATAGTATTAATTAAAAATCTATCAGGTTAAGAAATGCTCTAAATTATTTAAACTTTACTTAAGTTAAGTTTTTTATAAGTTTGTCTACTAATATTATATCTATAAGTATATAAATAACCTTAAAACTTTCTTTTAAATATTCTTAGTGTAGCTATATTTATTAAATATTTATATATTAAAGTTTAATAGATAGATACTTACTATCTAAAACTATTAATCTGATAATTTAGTAGTTATTATAATAGACTCTCTAAATATCTCTAAAATCTAACTTTATATCTTAAAATAGTTTCTTTAGAATTATAGCTTCTTTTAAAATATATTCAAAATTAAGAAGTTCTACCTTAATAGTTAATATTATAATAATATTTTATTAAGTAGCTTTCTATTAGATTAATCATCTAAATAAAGTAATAATATAGTTATAACTTAATTTTCAAGTATTTATATTATCTGTAAAAAAAGTATCTTTAGTAATTAAGAATATCTAAAATATCTTATCCATACCCTCTAAGCTTCCAAACTGAAATACTAGGAATCTTATCCTATAGATATACTAAATTATATAGTCTACAGTATCTTAGTATATTTAAGAAGGATTTATAAGATATCTTAATAAGAGAAAGCAGATATATAAAATATCTAGTTATACTATAATTGATATATAGAAAATTAAACTAACTTTAGTTTAATATATATAAATTTCTTTTAGTATTACTTAATCCAGATTTATAATAAAAAATACTATTAGAAGTAATATTATTAGTGTTAGTTTATATTTAAGATTAAAATATTTAGTGATTTTAGTAATATATATATTATAAATTAAGTAAATTTTCTAATACTTATAATCTCTAACTATTTAAACTCCCAGAAAATACTCTACTGAATTCTATTCTTTTAGTTTATATACTTACTTTATACTAGTAATAATATTAAATACTTCCTTTTTAGCTACTTTATAATATAAGAGAAAAGTATTATCTATATAGAAGAGAATATAAATAGTTAAACTCTAGTTTTTAAATAGATAAGGTTCCTCTAGGTAAAAAATAAGACTGAAAAACTTTAATATAGCGTAGAAGGTTTTATACTACAGGAGGGATATATCTTAAAGCCTATAAAAAGTTTATTTAAGCTTTATATACCTCCTTACTATCTTAAATCTATTAGGTAGTCTAACTATTACTAGAAAGTTATTTAGATTCCTTATAGTATTAAGAAATATATTTATAACGTTAAACTAAAAGACTTTAAGGTTAAATTATACTATAATTACTATAGCTACTTAAAAGGTTTAAGTAGTCAGTATTACTATATATATAGTTTACAGTAGATTAACTAATTATATATCTCTATATATATAAATCCTCACCTTATATTATTCTAAGAAACTATTAATATCTATCTTATAGGTAAAAACCTACTTTAAAAATAGGGAATTTAACTTTATATTTTAGTAATCTATTTCTCGCTAGATACTTTTTTCCTTTAATTTTATAATTTCAGTTCTTACTATTTTAATAAAGAATATTCAGAGGGATTCTAATAAATTAGTAATATCCTTCTAGGTTTTAGGAGATACTACTAGTTAGTTAAGATATATTTAAATCTATACAGCTAGATCCTTCTTTTTCAGGGCTGTATTTTAAATTATAAGGAAAACTATTAAAAAGCTGAGACTATTACTATTAAGCTTCTATTACTAATCAGGCAGATAGATATTAGTAAAACTATCCTATTCACACTCTATAAAATATAAAATACTATTATTATATTTTTTCAAGAGTATTATATAGTTATTAATATTAATTTTAAGTTTAAGTTACTATTATTATTTACTTCTATATTATTAACCTAACTTCTAAACTATTAAAGTCTTAGGGTTCTAAGGTAGAAAGCTATACTTTAGTCTACCCTAAGTTAGCTAAACTAAGGTTTTAATATAATTACCTCCAGCCTCCTAGTTTAAAGTAGGTTTACTCTTTTAGCTAGCTAGATTCTATACTTTAAGTATACTATCTAATTTTCTAGCTATTAGTATATTTCCTAAATTCTAATTTTTAGGTATCTATACTAATCCTATTAGTTTAGAAGTTAGTTTAGATATTATTAAATCTCTCTTATTAATCTTTAAGACTAAACTAAAGTTTAACTTAATATTTTAGGTTACTTTTAATATTATAGGAACTATTAGTAGAAGAGAGAATCCTTCAGTAAGTATTCTCTCTAGTTTAAACTCTCTAAATACCTTAAGAATAGGATTTTCTTCCTCCTCAGTAATTAGCTTAACTAGAGGTTTTATAATTTCTTTAGTAAGTATTTTATATAAATTATATTTTAAATAGAATCCTTTCTTATTAAATTTAATATTCTAAATAATAATAACCTTATAAAAACAGAGGATCTAGATCTTATAGAAATTATAGATATTTAGAATATATCCCACTAAGTATCTAATATATCCCTTTAGTTTAACCTTAAATAACTTTTTTAAAATACCTTATTTATAGTATTTCTTAAGTAGGTATACTTAATATTTATAAATATAAATTTATCCCTAATAGGAATATAAATCTTAATATAAACTTAGAGTATATTCTAAAACTTACTAATGAAAATACTGTCTAAACTAAACTTCTTTAACCTTATATAGTAACTTCTAGTTATTTCAAGTATTTAGAGATATATTATATAATACTACTACCACTTAAATTACTTCGACTTACAGTTTAGATAATAATCCTGCAGCTTCTTATATCTTAATACTTTAGGTTATTAGTTCTTTTCTTATATACTTACTTACTTTAACTGGTTCTTTTATATATAAGAGAGATAGCTTAAGATTAATATCTTACTTTTTTACCTAAGTTTAATAACCTATTTCACTATTAATTACTATTATAACTTACTTAATATTCTAGTGAATCTTATAAATTAAGAAACCTCTCTAGCATTTAACCTATTTTTGAAATATTATAATTACTTAATAAACTAAATTATAGGTTTTATCTATAAGAGTAAATATAAAAAGTAAGCCTGAAAACTTATTCTTAATAATAAATACCTATAAATTACTTATATATACCCTAAGAAAGTTAAATAAGTCCCAGGAGATTCTATAAAATAGGTAAACTAAATATAATTTAGATAGGTATCTAAAAATAACTTATTAAGAATAAGCTTCCATATAGTATAAATAGTCTAATTACTTTAAGCTTATAATCTTTACCTCCTAAATATTAAATACTAGATACTTAAAAGTATTAAAACTAAGGTAATTTACACGAAGATACTAAATTAGGATATTATTAAACTTATTATCTAGCAGAGATACTAAAGGTTAAAATTATAATAGTAGAATATAAAATAACTCCGAGACTATACTAGAAATACTTAAATAAACTATTAAGTAGTTAGAAAGTAACTTATATTTAAGAAAGATAAAATTATACTTTCCAAGTAGCTATCTTATTATAATAAAGTAGTTAAGTAACCTATATCTAAATATATAGTTAAATCCTATATACTAGATCTTAGTTTTTTTAAGGAGTAAAGTTTCTAAAATAATATTAATATAAAAATCTTTAATATAGATAATATTATTTAATATTAGATTAAGTATATTCTTCCCTTTTAGACTATTAAGAATATTCTAAATTATATACTTACCTTATCTGATAATTAGAAAGTTAGCTAAACTACACTAAATTATATCTATCTCCTAACTTAACTTAAAAGATCCCTCTTTAAACAGTATTATAGAATTAGTAATATAAACTACTCTATAACTATTAAAAACTATATTTACTAGAAGTAAGTAAGATTCTTAAATAGTGGAAAAAATACCTAAAGGTATATTAGTATTTAACTATTTAAGAAGAGAGGAATTAATACTAATATATATTAAGTTTAAGGGATATTAACTATTTCTACTAAATTTACTGCCTGAGGGAGTTATTTTAACTTTAGAATTATCTAAAGATAGTTTTTTAGTTTTAGCTATATAATCTTTATTATTAAGTTATCCCTTTTTAACTAGCTTCTAGTAGAGTCTATATAGTTTAGAGTTATTAATTCTATTAATTACTATATTTTAAGTAGTAAGTAATATATAACTATTAGGAAATTAACTATAAGTATTAGTAATAATATACTTAATATATCTATAATCCTTAAGTGGATATAGATACTATCTCTAGTTATATAGATATTTAAGTTTTAATTAAATTATATTATCTAATCTCCCTATAAGAGTAGCTAATATAAACAGTATTTTAACTTAGTTTTTAGCTAAACTTTTATTAATATATATTAAGAAGGTGAAAGTCTCTCTATATTAAGCTAGACTAATAATTAGTAAGTTAAGAATTTTATTCTTAATTACCTTCTAGTAATATCCAGAAGCCTAACTAGATATAATATAGTAGCTAAGTATTTAAAGCTACTTTTTAACTGTAAGTATATTCTTAATCTTAAGGATATTAAATATAACTACTTAAAGGTAAATTATATACTACTTATTATATAAAGCTGAAGTAGAGATATTTAAATTAGCTTTTTCTAGGATTCTCTTATATTCCACTTAGACTCTCTATTATATAACTAACTTATTCTAAGTATATTAATATTTTAAAATTTTAAAAAATACTTAAAGAAATATATTATTATTATTAAGAAATTCTATTTAAGCTAGCGTGAGAAAACTATTATCAATAGTTACATCCACCTATATCTAAATTACATTACAGTATTTCTTAATATCCTTATAGTTAGATTTGTAAACTACTTAAAACTTAAGATCTACAGAGTAGCAGTTGAAAATACCTATAATCTCGACTATATATAGGTTCAAATTTTTAGTTTCTTAAGTAGTATTTTCTATAGACAGCTAAGTATCGAAACTCAGTAGATTAAGTAGTTTCATAATATCGATAGTTAGTATAATATCTAAATTAAGATATTTCTAAATATCTCAGTTAGTTATATAAAATTAAAGAGTAATATACTACTAGTTAAAATTAACACTGTTAGATAGTTTAATCTTAATATTAAGACTACTAGTAGTTAAAAATACTATATTAGAATAGTTATAATAAATCTGAAAAAATATTTATTTCTTTATACTAAAATAATTAATAGGAGTTTAGAGGATAATTAAATAAAACTGAGCTTATAACTATAATAAATAAATAGTATAGTATACAGTCTGAATATGGGTTATTAAAAAGTATAATCTATTCAACCTAGAATAGAACGCTCGAATGTATATAAATTGGCTGGTTAGGCTTTATATAAGCCAGAACAGCCACACGGCAGAATAAATACTATAGTTATTCTCACAATATAAGAATATAAGAAAGTTATTATAAAGGTTATAAAATTTATAGCTATTTTAAATTATACTGAGGATAACTAGGGGGATAGTATTTTCCCGCCTAATAATAGTAAGGATTTGGGAAAAAAGTAACTTTAGAGTAAAGTTAGGCTCTAGAGCTATAGAGGTAGAAATAATAAAATAGAGAAAATAATAGGAAAAGAAACAGGTAAGTAACTAGTAGTTAGCTAATATTTAGGCTAGAATTAATAGAGATTACTTTATTAATATACTTATTAATATAGACTATAATATTTATACTATTATTAATATCTTTTTATAAAGAAATTTTACTTTCTGCTAGTTAATAAGTTAAAGAGATAGATAATAGAATATATTACTAAGCTATTATTTAGTAATATCTGGGAGGTAGCTATTCTAATTTTAGAAATTAGTAGCTATATACAGAAGATTTATATTTATATTATAGAGAGTTTATAGCTACTCTTATATTCTAGGTAACTATAAATAGAGGATAATTATATTCTTTATAATACTAAGGTCTAATAGATAATCTATAGGAAAAGTAGTATAATAGTATATTTAGAGGATTAAGATAAGTTAGTATAACTTAAGGAGATTCAGTTAGTCTCCCTACTTAATATTAATTTATTTATATTAATCTATTAGTATACTATATAGTATACTAGTAAGATATTAAGTCTCTATTAGGTTATATTTATTAGTCTGGCGGATATTGAGAAAATATTAATTCTAAAGGTAGAGGTAAACCTAAGGGACTATATTTCTATAAATATCTAAAAGGAATTCTTAGATATAATCTATTTAGATTTAATATATTAGCTACCTTTTAGCTTTCTAGAAATAGATTACTATATTCTGTTAACTTCTAGTAATAAGGAATAGGAATTAAATTTTCTATAGGAATTTCTTTATAATATATTATAGCAGAAACTTCTAATACTTAAGAAACTCCTAGAGAATTGACTTAATAAGGAATTTATTAAAGTAAGTAGCTTTTTTGCTAATACTTTAGTTTTCTTTATAAGGAAGGTAAATAGAGGAATATATTTTTATACAAACTATAGAGTTTTTAATATAATTATAAAGAAGAATTATTACCTCCTTATCTTTATATTAGAAACTCTCTAGAGGGTTACTATTACTTACTAGTATATTAAGCTTAATATTATTACTATATTCTATAAAATTAGAATTAATAAGATAGATTAGGAGAAAATAGTTTTTTAGATATATTATAGTTTATTTAAATAGATAGTATACCTCTTTAGATTTACTAATATCTACACTATATTTTAATAGTATATTAATAACTACCTATAATAGTTTCTAGATAATTATAGTATAGTATATATTAATAATATCCTTATTTATATTAGTAGCTTATAAAAAAAGTATAAGGAGAAAGTTTACTGGATATTTAGCTACCTTATTAATATAGATTTTAAGTTAGATTCTAAGAAGTATAAGTTCTCTATTATTATAGTTAAGTATATTAGGTTTGTTATATTAGTTAGAAAGAGTTTCTTTTATAATTTAGAGAAATTAGAAGTTATTACTAACTAGCTTACTTCCAGCTTACTGAAAGGTATTTATAGTTTCCTTAGATTTACAAATTATTATAAGGTTTTTATATTTTAGTATAATATTATTATAGAGCTTTTAAACTATCTAATTTAGAAGTTTATTTTCTTTAACTGGAAACTGGAGCAGTAGGAGGCTTTCCTTATATTAAAATAACTTTTTATTATAGAATTAAGTTTATGAATATTTAATCCTGATACTTTAATAATAATAGAGATAGATTATTCTAGGTATATTTTAGGAGGTATATTAATCTAGAATAATAAGATTAGAGTAAGGTATTTAGTAGCTTTTTACTTTTAATATCTAACTTCTATAGAGTTTAATTACCTAATTTATAATAAGGAACTTCTTATAATACTAGCTTTCTTATAGATATAGAGGGTAAAGCTATAAAGTATTAGAAAGTTTAAGATTCTTACTAATTATAAGGACTTTAAGTATTTTATAAAGACGTAATAGCTTACAGAAAGATAAAGCTAATAGGTAAAGAAGTTATTTTAGTATAATTTTTATTTTAAGTATTAACTAGATACTTAGGTAGTAGCTTCTAATATCCTCTCTAGAAGAGAATAAAATATACTTAAAGAATAGAATAATAAGAGGTAATAGAAATAAGTAATATAGATTATTCTAAATACTACTATTTCTGTAGAACACTAAATAGAATATATAGATATTACTAATACTTAGGTTTTTAAAAGAAAGTTATTTTTATAAGAAATATAAAGTTATACTACTGAGAGAGACTTTTTATATTAATAGATTTTTATGGGAATTTAGTAGGGAGAGTATAACTTTCCTTCTAATTTTTCTATTAAGGTTAAGATTACTAAGTATACTATTTATATATTAAGATAGCTTACTTTTAGAGAGAGATTTTAAATACTAAATAGTAAAGAGAGTAATAATCTTCTTGATAAACTTAGAATTAGACTACTATAGAAGTTATATAATTTCTTCCCTATAGGCTACCTAGAGTGTAATAATATACTAGAGATTATAAGTTTATATTTCTACTAGCTTGGATAGTTACAGAGTATTTACTAATTTATATATAACTATAATATATATAGGGATATTTATATTTAGAGGTAAGTTAAGAAGGAATTTCTGAAGTTTCTACTAATATTTAACTAATTACACTCTAATTTATTAATAGATTTTATTACTAACATACTCCCTATAAAAAGATAAAGTAGTTATGACTTTTAGATTATTATTAATTAACTAAGTAAAGTTTTTATACTGAAAGAGATAAATATAATAGAGGTAGAAGTATATACCTAATAGTTTCTTAATTACTATTATAGGTTTTATAGAATACTATATTCTATTATAAATAATAAAAAGTCTAATTAGGTAAGTTACTTCTGGAAGAAATTCTGTAAGTTAATAGATATTATATATCTATTAAGTATTAGTTACTACTTATAGACTAATAGAATTATAGAATAATATAACTAGAAGATTTAAATAGTTTTAAGGGTATTTACTTACTAATTTCAGAATAATTAGGATAATCTACTATCTATTATATAGTTAGCTTTTAATAATTAGTAGTATAGTATAATAGAAATTATATCTTTCTTTATAGATTATAGATATTATATTAACCTTATTCTAGTTACTAAGGAGTATATAGAACTATTTAGTAGTAGTGAGATTATTACTTACTAATTAATTATAAAGATATAGTTAGTAATAATATATATTTATATAAAGATAGCTACTACTTAGTAGAAATTAGAAATTTAGGTAAATAAGATTTAGTTTCCTATAGATTAATATTAAGTTAGTAATAAAATATAGTTAAATATATCTAACTATAAGTTACTAAGTCTAAACTAAAAGCTAGTTTAGTTATATTATAAATATATAGTAGTAAAGATCCTCTTACTATATATTATAAAGCTGAATATTCTAAAGTTTATTTACTTATAATTTTATATAGATTTACTTTAGAGAATTACTACTAATCTACTACTTAGGTAGATTATAGTTAGTAGCTAATTACTACTACTAGTAGATAATAATAAGAAGACTAAATAACTAGTTAAAAATATTCTTACTATAAGGATATACTAAATAGAGAGAGAATACTAATAAGAAGTTTTAGTTAAATAGGAAGAATATATAAACTCTATATAGAAACCTATTAATATTATTATAAATATAATAATATTAAAATAATATAAGATAATATATAGACTAATTATAAATAATAATAGAAATCCAGCTTATAGTTTCTAATTAGGTAGTAACTAGGGAGGAGGGAGGTAATATTATAGACTATATCTGAATATCCAGCTAAAATTATACCTAGGTATCTAAAGCTAACTCCCTCACTTAAGTGGAGCCTCAGTAGACTCTATATAGTATTATATATACAGACCTTTCTATATACTTATAAATGCTTCTCTTTTACTTCTTAATTCTAAATAAACAGTATTTTACGCTACCTTCCAGTTAAATAAGCTTAAGTCCAGCCCTTTATAATCTATAATAGTTTCTAGATAATTTTATTATAATATATATCAATAATATTTTTATCTATATTAGTAGCTTACAAAAAGAATATAAAGAGAAAGTTTATCAAATACTTAGCTATCTTAATAATATAGATTTTAAGTTAGATTCTAAGAAATATAAGTTTTCTATTATTATAGTTAAGTATATTAGGTTTATTATATTAGTTAGAGAAAGTCTCTCTTATAATTCTGAGAAGTTAGAAGCTATTACTAACTAGTTTCCCTCTAGCTTACTGAAAAGTATCTATAGTTTCCTTAGGTTTATAAATTACTATAAGGTTTTTATATTTTAGTATAATATTATAATAAAGCTTTTAAATTACCTAACTTAGAAGTTTATCTTTTTTGACTAGAAATTAAAATAGTAGGAAGCTTTTCTTATACTAAAATAACTTTTTACTATAGAATTAGTTTTATAGATATTTAATTCTAATATTTTAATAATAATAGAGATAGACTATTTAGAGTATACTTTAGGCAATATATTAACTTAAGATAATAAAGTTAGAGTAAGATATTTAGTAGCTTTCCACTATTAATACTTAACTTCTATAGAGTTTAATTACCTAATTTATAATAAGAAGCTTCTTATAATATTAGTCTATTTATAAGTGTGGAGAGTGGAATTATAAAGTATTAGGAAGTTTAAGATTCTTACTGATTATAAGAGTCTTAAGTATTTTATAAAAAAGTAATAACTTATAAAGAAGTAAAACTAATAGATAGAGACGTTATCTTAATATAACTTTTATCTTAAGTACTAACTAGATACCTAGATAGTAGCTTCTAATATTTTATCCTAGAGGGAATAGAATATCTCTAAAGAGTGGAATAATAAGAAGTAATAAGGATAAGTAATATAAATTATTCTAAATACTACTATATATATGAAACTTTAAGTAGAATATATAGATATTATTAATATCTAGATTTTTAAAAGACAACTAAGTTTATAGGAAATATAGAATTATATTACTAAGAGAGACTTTTTATATTAATAAATCTTTATAGTAGTTCAGTAGGGGAAATATAACTTTCCTCCTAATTTCTATATTAAGATTTAGATTACTAAGTATATTATTAATATACTAAGATAATTTACCTTTAGAGAGAGATTTTAGATACTAGATAGTAAAGAGAATAATAGTTTCCTTAATAAACTTGGAATTAAGTTAATATAAAAGTTATATAACTTCTCCCCTATAGGTTACTTAGAGTAAAATAATATATTAAAGATTATAAGCTAATAGTTTTATTAGTCTGGATAATTATAGAATATCTACTAATTTATATATAACTATAATATATATAGAAGTATTTATATTTAGAGGTAAGTTAAAAAAGGATTCTTAAAGTTTCTACTAGTATCTAGCTAGTTATATTCTAATTTATTAATAGATTTTATTACTAACTTACTCTCTATAAAAAGATAAAGTAGCTATTACCTCTAGGTTATTATTAATTAACTAAGTAAAGTTTCTATACTAGAGGAGATAGATATAATAGAAATAGAGATATATATTTAGTAGTTCCTTAGTTACTACTATAGATTTTATAGAATATTATATTCTATTATAAGTAATAGAGAATCTAACTAGATAAGTTACTTCTAGAAGGAGTTCTGTAGGTTAATAAATATTATATACCTATTAAGTATTAATTACTACTTATAAACTAATAGGATTATAAAATAGTATAACTAAGAGATCTAAGTGATTTTAAGAGTATTTATATATTAGTCTCAGGATAACTAAAGTAACCTACTATTTATTTTATAGTTAATATTTTGTAACTAATAGTATAGTATTATAGAAATTATATCTTTCTTTATAAACTATAGATATTATATTAATTCTTTCTTTGATACTAAGCAGTATATAAAATTACCTAATAGTAGTAAAACTACTACTTACTAGCTAGTTAAGAGGATATAGTTAGTAATAATATATATCTATATAGAGATAGTTACTATTTAGTAGAAGTTAGAAGTTTAGGTAAATAACATTTAGTTTCCTGTAAATTAGTATTAGGTTAGTAATAAGATATAGTTGAATATATCTAATTATAAGTTACTAAAACTAAGCTAAAAGCTAGTTTAGTAATACTATCAATATATAGTAGTAAAAATCCTCTTACTATATATTATAAACCTAAATACTTTAGAGTCTATTTACTTATAATTTTATATAAACTTACTTTAGAAAGTTACTATTAATCCACTATTTAGATAAATTATAGTTAATAGTTAGTTACTACTACTAGTAGATAATAATACAAAAACTAAATAACTAGTTAAAAATATTCTTACTATAGGGATATACTAAATAGAGAGAGAATATTAATAAGAAGCTCTTATTAAATAGAAGGAATATATAAATTCTATATAGAAGTCTATTAATATTATAATAAATATAGTAATACTGAAGTAATATAAGGTTATATATAGACTAATTATAGATAATAATAGAAACCTAGCTTATAGTTCCCAACTGGATAGTAGCTAGAGAGAAGAAAGATAATATTATGAGCTATATCTAAATATCTAGCTAAAACTATACTTAAGTATCTAAAGCTAACCTTCTCACTTAGGTGGAGCCCTAGTAGGCTCTATATAGTATTATATATATAGACTTTTCTATATAGTTATAAAGGTTTCTCTTTTACTCCTTAGTTCTACATAAATAGTATTTTACGTTACTTTCCAGTTAAATAAACCTAGGTCCAGTTTTTCATAAGTATTCTGTAAAAGGAAGAAGTAGAATATTCTATGGAATATTCAGCCTGTAGGTATAATACTACTATAGGGTAAATACTTATAGTTTAATAATTTAATATTCCCTCTTTTACCTTATAGTAGTAAAAGAATAAAAGAGTGAAAGAGTAGATATCTAAAATTAGTTTAAGGTATCTAGAAATTAATATCTAAATAAGTATTGTGTAAGATAATAGGTATTATAGGTAACTATTCTGTAGTACCCTATAAAAGATATTATAGTACTAAAAGTAGTAATCTATAATACTAGTAGTACTATAGAATAATAATACTAAAAATAGGCTTAAAATACTAGGAAAATTACTGATTATTAATAGCTTTAGTTAAGCTAATTAGCCTAGAAAGTTCAGTGAATTTAGGTCTGGGTAGAGGTTTAGATAGACTGTCAGTAGGTATTTTAGAGGTTGAAAGATATTTAACCTCTATATTACCTACTAAAACCTCTTATCGAGTGAAAAAATAGTTTATAGCTGTATATTTAGTATACTGGTGGTACTTTGGGTTATAGGCTAGAGCTAAAGTCTCACTATTAGTAGTATAAATAGTTATAGGCTTAATATAAATATTTAGCTTTAAAAGTAGGCTCTGTAACCACTTAGTATCTCTAATAGTTTCTTGAAGACTATTAAATTCGGCTTTAGTAGTAGATAAGGCTACTGTAGACTGTCTTTTTGATTTCTATAAAATAGGGCTATTATTTATAGTAAATAAATAGCCTCCAGTAGATTTTCGAATACTGTGGCAGCTGGCTTAATCTGAATTGGTATAGTCTACTAAATTTATAGTAGGGCACCCTCTGTAAGTAAGTACTAAATTAGTGGTAGTAGATAGGTATCCAAATATATCTATAACTATTTTCAGTAGTCTTTCAGTAGGTTTATATGGAAAACTACTAATAAAAGTAACTGAAAAAGCTAAATTAGACTTAGTTATAACTATAGTGTATATAAGGTTACCAACTAGATGCTGATTCTGCCATAGTAAATCCTTAGTAGGGCTATAGATAGAATCTTCTTCTGTAAGAGATAAATTCTTTAAAACCCCAGGATTTAGAGGGAAATTTGAAAGCCTTATAGTAGTTAGATTACTCTCAGATAATAACTACTTAATATAGTGGGCCTGAGAGACCTAGAGAATCGTTTAGACTTAATTATATATAATATTAAGCTCTAAAAAGTAAGATAACTCTCCTAGGTTCTCAATATTGATAATCCTTTTTAGAGAAGATTCAAATTTAGTTACAGTGGTTAAATTCTTTCCGAAAGTCAGAAAGATATCCATACAAGTAACTAAATAAATAGAATCTTCAGGGTTATTATTATAATAAGTAACCTTATCAGATTTTAAGGGTAAAAACCCTAAACTTTAAAGAACTTTTCGAATTTTCTTTTACCACTATCTAAAGCTCTATTTTAAGCTATATAGAGCCTATAGTAGCAGTAAAACCTAATTAATAGTAGGATTAAATCCTATAGTATTTAATCTAGGAAATCTTTTAAAAAGTTCGATAAGGGGTAGTTTAGAGATTTTTATATGAATTCTGTCTTCTAAATTCCCATATAAAAAAGCTCCAACCACGTTAATATAGTGGATTTCGCAGTCTTAAGCTGTTACTATAGATAGAAGTACTCTAAAAGTAACCAAATTAAAGCCTATAGTAAAAGTCTGGAAATAATCTATACTATATTTCTGCTGAAATGCTTTAGCTACTAAATGGACCTTATATTTATTTATAAACCTATCTGGGTTAAGCTTACACTTAAAACCCCATCTCATAGCTATAGGCTTTTTAAAGGGATTTTTATAATAAAGCTGTTTAGTGGATACAACCTTAAAAGCACCTCTATAGATTAGCTAGCTAATCTCAGTATAGATAGCCTTAAGCTATTCCTCTTTTTCAGCAGTATTTAGAGCCTGTTTGAGGGTTTAAGGCTCTAAATAAGTAGATAAGGTATAAGATATAGAAGACCTTATAGCAGATTAATATAGAGTAATCACTATAGAGGACGCTAAGTTATAGGGATAACTATAGCTAGAGGTAACTCCCCCTACTATATTATTCTTAATAAATTTAAAGTACGCCATTTTTACCAATTTAGATTTATAAGATCTAGTTAGTATAAAAACCAAAGCAATTCTAGAAACATCTTTATAGGTAATAAAGAAACCTTCTTCTATAAAAACAGTAAGTTTATTACTATTCTTTCGTTTTTCAGAAGGGTAGTATACTAAAACTTTAATATCTATAGGCTGTAAATTCTCTATATTTAGCTTATTATTTCTTCCTGAATAAATAAAATCCAGTAAAGCCTATTAAGAAGTAATTATAAGTTTTATTACAGCAATTAAGTTAACTGAGTTAATAACTACAGACATAACAGCATCCCAAATACAGAGGGGTAGCCCTTCTGAAAGTAAAGTAATACGGGTTTTTTCAATTAAAGCCCTGTTGGTACACTCTACAATACCTCTTTATTCGAAGGTATAGGCTATAGAGAACTTTAAAATAATTCCCCGAGCTTTTATATAATCCTCTAATACTTCAGAATTAACTTCTCAGCTATTATCAAGGCGAAAAGCAGAAGGATAAAGCCTAAATTAAGTTTTATAGTACTTTAGTGAAGCTATAATACAGCTAAACATTTCATTTTTTAAGCTGTAAAGCCTATAGCTCTATAGATACTATAGTCGTCAGTATAGGAAATAATGTAATTATTCCCTATATTGCTAATAGGACTTACTTTAATCAAATCTATACAGACTCGAAAAAGTAATTTTATAGCCCTATTATAGCTAACTTGTAACTGTTACCTTATACGTTTACTTTTAGCATAGTTAAGGCACTGTAAATTAGCCTCTTTTAGCTAATTTATAGATATTCCTTCTGTAATTTTAGCTATTTTAGCTAAAAAGGTATAGCTAGAATACCCTAGCCAATAATGCCACTCTATAGTATCAGTAGTTATTTTTACATTAAAGTTTGAAGTATGATCTACTTTAAAAGCCTTAAAATCTACTATAGAACCTTCTGTAAATTCAGTAGACTACTGTGTATTGGCAGATAAATGTACTATTTTATCAGAAGGCTCTATATTACAGTTAGTGGATACCATAGACCCCATTAATCTATGATTAGATTCCTCTGTAAATATAGAGGATTTTGATGCTAATATAATATTTATACTATATTTTTGGAAAACGTCCCTCTGAAGTTTCCAAAAAGGCTGAAAATTATAGAAGACTTTAATAGGTGAAAGCTTTATAGTTATTTTAATAGCTATAGGTAAATAAAAATCTCACTGTAAATTCAAAGCTGTAAAGAGTAATTTTCCAGAAAGGCTGGAAATTATAGAAGACTTTAATAGGTGAAAGCTTTATAGTTATTTTAATAGCTATAGGTAAATAAAAACCTCACTGTAAATTCAAAGCTGTAAAGAGTTTATTTTCAGCATTACATAAGACAATACCCTTGATAAAACCACCCTTATTATAATGAAGTAATCCAGAGACAATATTAATTGGAAACTCTGAAATATAAAGGATATTAGTTAACTTAATAGTATTTATAAAACTCTTATACTAAATAGAAAGTTCTATAGTATCAGAACCAGAAGGATTTACAGGCACTCCTTCTGTAAATACAGATGGTAGGCTCTATAAAGTATCTATATCAGTAAAAGACTGAAGATTATTTACTATATAAGTAGTAGAGCCTGTATTATAAAGCTATCAATTTCTATTTTAGGTTTCTGAATATTTAGATCTCTTATAGGATATAGAGGTTTTTTCAGTATTTTTACCCTAATGGTAGTACCTATAGATACTATAAAAGCCTCATTTATAGAGTCCTAAGGTTCTATATTAGCTTTAATAAAGCTCTGAGGCTCTACAGTAGCTATAGTAGTAAAAGTGGCTAAGAAAGCTCTTTGGGAAAGCTTTTGTTACCCTGAAGAAGTATTCAAATTTTTCAAATAATTCTTTCGGTAGGATTTTCGTTCTCTAGCACGTTTTTTAACGCTATAAGTAGGGCTCTTAGATCTATTTCTAGGTTTTTCGGATTTTTCAAAAAGGTTAATAGCATTATCCCTTCTATAATACTTTTTGGTAAAGCTGTTCAATATAAGGATATCAATTTCCCTATAATTTCTATCTAAAATATTAGCTATAAGAGCCTAAAGAGTAGGAGGCTCTTTTAACCTTAAATTAAACTATTAACAATCTGACTATGAAGGGTAGAAGCGCTATAAAGCCGCTATAAAAACGGTTTTTTAGTTAATATTATCTATATTAGCATCTATATTAGGTAACTTAGATAATTAGCTTTTAAAGATACTAATGAATTCAGTAAGGAAGCTATAGCTTTCGAATTTAATATAGTGAACTTCGAAATATAGGTATTGTTAAAGAATAGATCTAGTATCCTTATAGCTAGCTTTTAAAGTTATAATAGCTATATAAAGATCCTGTTAGTTAAAAATAAGATTTAAAGGCTCTTTAGTAATATTTTATCATATAAGTAATAGAGTCTAAACGTTTTAGCTGTCGGTTATAGCCTTATAGGCCTCCTTATTTTCAAAGAAATCGAATAATTTTAAAAGCCTAAAATAAAGTTACAAGAAGCAAAACTAGGTAGACCAGTTTTTAGCATCTAATAGCCTCTATTTTTCAGGCATTAGATAGCCTATAACAGCCTGAATAATATCAACTATAGCTATAAGTATAATGTAATAATAGCTGAAAGGTCTATAAAAATAGCTAATAGTTTAGCTAAGTAGTTAAGGCTAAATATTACTTAAAAGCTAAGTAGTATTCTCAATTTCGGTAAATCAATTTTAATTTCGAAAAGTTAACCTAAGTAAGTTAAATAAGTACCCTAGAAAAGAAGTAGGATACTGGTGTAATAGTAACTCTAGGGTTACCATAGAGTTCAGAGGAGGCAATTTCGAATATTCACATATATACAATATTATTATATCGGATATTATATAAGCCGATATAAAGGGGCGAAATTTTTGCGGAATATTACTTAATATAATTATCAAGTTTCTCATAATTCAATAAAGAGAATCTTGAGTTTCGATAGAGTAATATAATAAATAAAACCTTGAGCTTATAACCTATAGCGAGGTAGGTGGGGTTAAAACCTACATCCAGTAAAGTGATACCTTACGTTAAAGGTATATATACTAGATATTCTTAAGGAGAGAGAAAATAGTATAAAAGAGTAAATAGTAATTATATTCTTATAAAGAGTGTTGTTGTTAGTTGATCTAAATATATGCTAAAAGAGAGTAAAGAAGCCTCTTTTATAGTACTATCTTTAATTCTAGCATATTCTAATTATTACTAATTAGATTATTTTAGTAATATAGACTTACGTCAGTAATTACGTGTTATTACGCATACTGAAGTTAGTTACAGCCTACAGGTAAGTACCCTGTAAAAGAAAGAAGTAGAATATTCCACGGAATATTCAGCTTGTAGGTACAGTACTACTATAGGGTAAACACCTATAGCCTAACAATTTAACAAAACTTGAAGTTTCTAATTTAAAATAAGATATTTAAAATTAAGATAGTATATTACCAACTACTTAAGAAGGGGGGATATTATTATCTTTTAAGATAAAGATAATATAAGATATTAGCTATATATTTAGAGTTTAGGAGATAGCTATAGATGAAATTAAAGTAGCTATATAGAATTATAAGCTTCTGTTCACTATTAGGTTATTTATTAATTTTTAGTTTAACTGAGGGTTAATATATAAAGCTATAAGTTTTAGCTTTTATAAAGTTATAGTTATTACTATATTACTACTAATTTCTTATTTATTACTTTCAAAATACTATTACATAGCTATTAATTAAAATTTTAAAAGCTATAAGGTAACTTAAAAATATGAGTTTTACTATAGATAGTAATAAGAGAATATAGTTTTTACTAATCTTTTTTCTCTAATTATATATATATAAGAATTTAAAATAGAAAGTTAATTATATAAGAGATATTAAGGTTATTATATATTACTAAAATAATATTAATAGTATATTTAGTATACTTATAGTAAACCTTCTTTATAACCTTATATATAACTTAAGTTTAGGTAATAATATTTAGAGAGAAAGCTAAATCTTCTATAAGATATAGATATACTCTAAAAATAAGTAATAAAGATATAAGGTTATTTAAATTAATAATATTATTGATTACCTTATATATTATCTAAAGAGATACTTTTTAAGTAGTCGTAGGAAGCTTTATATAGTAAATCTTTTATATATAGTGGATAAATATATAGTGATATTTTATTTTGCTGATACTATCATATATTTTAATAAATATAATATAAACTATTAGATATATAGTTTTTACTTTCAATCTTAAGTCTTCAGATTTAGAGATTATATTTACATTAGTAGTAATATTTATTAGGAGGATTTTGGTATATATTAATTTAATATATCTTAAGAGCTTTATCTATTACCTTTACCAATATATTAGGTAAAGATTGAGTAGTTTTAAATACTATAATAATATCAATAATATAAAGTATATTATAGTTATTAATATAGATAATATTAATAATAACTCTAAAGTTAAAGTTAATATTACTTTAAATAGTAAATCTAAAGTATAAGGAAGCTACACTATATATTTAGTAGTAGTGGTAATACCTCTTAAGAGTCTTAAAAGTATACCCTTTAACTAAATATTTTAGCTTATTAAGAACATTATAGAGGTATATTATAGCTGGATATCTGAAATAGTGGTGGAGGTTTTATATTTCTATCTCTGTAAGGTATATAAAGGTAATTATTCTCTTTTTATTAAGAAGTGTTTATAGATACTTTTATTTTTAAATAATAGATATAATTCTGTTATTTTAGTAAAGCTTATTATAGATATTATTAAACATGAAATTAAGGTAATTTTAATTTGTAAGATAGAGAATAAAAGGTATACAATAAAAACTATATAAAATATAATAATATTAAGTAATATAGGTATATTAATCATTTTAGATTTATAATACAAGTAGTATCTCTAAAACATTTTATAACTTATTTACTTTATAGAGGTATAAGAATAATTAAGGAAATAACTCACTACTTTAATATAGTAAACTGGAAGTACCTAGTGGTTAAGAAACTAATAATATTTAAGTTAGGCAAAATATCCTAAAATACTATCTTTCAGTAGTAGCCTTTAAATATAAACAATTATGATATAAATACTTTCTAAAAGATCTCTGAAATTTTATGTTCAAAGAATTTATTAATTTAAACTATATTGCTATTTATATAGAGAGACAGGTAACTTTACTAAAGTAGATTTGTAGATTCGTAAATATTATTTAGATAAAAATGAAGAATTTACTAACGATACTATTATTTATATAAATAGATAGATACTAAAGTATATAGGAAAAGAAAAGTTGATAATAACATTTTTATTATAATAGAGAGTATATGATAATTACATATATTACTATATATTCAGTAGTATACATTCTATACTCTACTACTAATAGATACTAACTACGTATTAGTAGCTATTATTTAAATAAATATTAATTAGTAACTAATTACTATATTATACATCGAAAGCTTTATATAACACTATATACTATATACTATAATAATATATACTTTTAATAATTAGAATATTAGTTTATATCTATATAGTAAGGTTATATATAGTATATAATATCCCTAACGATAAACTAGTACTTACTTTTCTTTAAACTAGCTAGACTATAATTTTATATAGAATATATAGCTAACTCTAGGTATATAGTATATATAGTATATCCTACTCCTAATTACCTATTATATATAATTAGGGGGCAAAATCTAGTGTATATTATATATAACTAAACGTAGCTATACACACTACGTGAGGCTTTATTTTAACTAATTTAAGTGGGGCGAGGCCTATAGAGATACTATAAGTGCCTGAGGCTTAAATAGTGTAAACTCTGCCGCTTAAATATATTATTTCTAATATATTCCTCTAGCCTGAAGGGCTATATCTATAGGCTGGCTACTTTAAATAATATTAGTTTAAACGCTCTATTTATATCTTATAAGAGACTTCTTTTATAGCTTTATCACCCTTATTAAACCTCCACTTCTATAGCAGAAAGAGTAAGGTTATTTACAGGCTGTTTAGATATCCTTTATAAGCTAAAAGTACCTTCTGGCGCCTTAGGCACCTTAGGTACCCTCAAGCCCTTTTTTAATTATATTATTATTAGATTTAGAGTCTATAAATTCTAAATAGTAGTTAAAAGCTTTATTAAGGTCTTTAAATACTGATATAAGTAGCCTTTCTTAAAGTTTCTTTTTTTACTATACTTTCAGGTAATTTAATTAGTTTATTATAATAATTTAAATACTAAAAATACTAAATTAGTAGCTTTGGAGAGGCTTCGTAAAGCTATTAGCTATAAGGTCTCCTAAGGGTATATACTTAACTTCAAAATGCTCTTACTAAGCCTCTTATTATAGCTAGTAGTTATAAATATCTATATACAGTAGCTTTATATATAGTTATATTATTTTAGTAATTATAAAGTATATTATTTACTAATTATTATACTGAATTTAAACTACTAGATAAACCTTATATATTTTACCTCTTCTAAAAGTATTTATTATAAAGTTTACTTATAGTATAGTAATAAGGTAACTAGTAAAAATAGCCTCTTATACTACTTATAATAGTATTAAAAGCTTTACTTTAGTTATTAAAATAATAATAGTATTTTATTTATTAACCTACTATACTGTAAGACTACTAAAGAGGTATATAGTATATACGTAAAAGCTTTTTTAATCCTTATTAATATTTATAAAGCTAATAGTTATAGTAATAATAGGGTTATTCTATAGATTACTAGCCTTACAGCTAAAATTAAGGTAGAGGTTTTTAGTTTTACTGAAATACTATATTATTTACTTAATCTTAACTTAGTAGTTATCTTTAGAGTTCTAGTTAAAATAGAATAGTTAGCTAGCTATATAGATAATATCTAATTTTATTATAACTATAATATAATTAATAAAGCTAATATTTTATTAGTAGTATTTAATTTCTATATAGGAAACTTAATTAAGCTATAGGAGGAATCTTTTAGATTTAAGGGAAATATTAAACTATTTAATATACTAAGTATATTTTATAAGATACTTAAGAAGCTTTTGAATATAAACTACTTAAAAAAGCTATAATTATTATATTATTTAATTTCAAATAACCTTAATATTAAGAAACTATTATAGGTTTTTACTTTCCTAAGGATAATACTTCTTTTAGAAGTTTACTAATAGTGTAAGTATTTTAGATATATCTTCTGAGGGGAAGGAAAATATATAGTTATTAATATAAAAGAAGAAGATGATATACCCCTTAAGTTAGTAATATAACTTTTCTATAGTAGATTTAAAACTAAAATATTTAAAGTCTACCTCTAGATAATACTACTAGAGGAGAGAAGATTTTTAAAAACTATAGAATATTTTATTTAGATAGTAGATCTTTCTAAGTTTTTTATAACTAGATAGTATCTCTATATAAACTATCTTATTAAGTATTACTTAAATAAACCTATTAACTATATTATACTAAAGTAACTTAAAATTAAAGTAATTAGTAATTACTGTAAACGTTTGAAAGAATATACTTACTAGAGTAGTTATATAGATTTTATAGTCATTTTATAGCTATTAGTCTTTATAGATAATAAGCTAAATTTTAATTTTAAGAAAATATCTATATTTATTAAATTTATAAATATAAATCTAATAGTAATTTAGAACTTTTAAGTTTCTTATGAAAACTTTATTAATCTTATTTTAGAAATATAATTTAATATAACTTCTAAAATAAGGTTTTTTAGCTACTATTATAGCTTTAGTATATAAATAAGTAAATACTACTAAGTAAAATATAGGTAATAGTAATAGCTTTTACTATAGAATTTCGAAAATAGAAATTTCTACTTTCCTATATTTTAAATACTCTCTAATATTTAATTTACCTTATAGTTAAAGCTTATTTTTTGAATTTATAACAGCTTTTTAGAGTTTTCTTAAAATTTAAACTTTAGAAACCCCTACTAGTTAATAATTTATATAATTCTATAGCTATAGGCGGAAGTATTTAGAAGTATTTTTATTAGTTTCAGTAGGGGAAAGTACGTTATATATATTATTACGTATAGTATACTAATAGGGTTAAAGATATTGATATTTATAGTATATAGTCTATAGGCTATATATAGGCTAGATCTAGGTACCCTAGGTAATTAGTTACTAATTACCTGGCAGCTAGTAATAACTGATAGTTAGTTATTACTAGTAGTAGTAATTTCTACCACTAGGCTATACTATATAGTTAGTATACTATAGGGCTCTAATAGTCTTATAGCTATTATACTACTAATATTAGTAGGCTTCCTTTTTGCCTTTTAACTATAATATACTATATTTCTATATATAATATAAAATTAATCGAATAACCTATATCTTTTAACTAAATAACCTTCTAAATTTCTTCCTTTTATTCTAAATAAGTAACCTATCCCTCTATATAAACTATTATGTTATTTATATTAATAAATCTCTCTAGGATACAGTTTAGGAACCTTTTAGTAAGAATATCAGTAAAGTTATCCTTACTATTAATCCACTATACCTTATAGAGTTCTTAATATTCATATAATTACCTTAACGCTATAATATTAATTATAAGCCTCTTCTCTTTTAAAATACTAAACTTTATAAAATATTTATATAGTAAATATAAGTTTCGTATAAATAATTATAGAAATGAGAGGAAAGTTATAATAAGCTATAGTCTTTTATAAAATATAGTAATAGTATATATAAAGTCTATATTAGTAACTAAAGTATAAATTTCTAAAGTAAGTATATTTCTAGTTACTTTTTTACTTTTAGTTAAAAAATAATAAACTAAGTTACCTTAAATTATAAACTTACTTTCACTAGTAGCTATCTCTTAATCTAGAATTATTGTAAATATCAGTTAAAATAATAGATTAATATTATTAGTAAAGAAGCTATCTATAAAAATATAAAAATATATTTCAGAGAGATTAAGAGAAATAAATGTTAATTTTTAATCTAAGTATTCTATTTACTATTTAATATACTTATTAAGAGTAGTAGTATTATTACTAGAGGGTTATTATTATTATATTATATATAAGAGGTTAAAGAGTAGCTCAGGCTGGTACATTAAAGTAATATATACTTTATATATATATTATTTAATATAGATCTTCTTAAGTGTCTTAGAGTCTATAAGGATATTAATAATAGTAAGTTGATAACCTTAGTTCTTTTACTTAAGAAGAAGGTTTTTACCTTAGAGGGAGAGTATATTACTATTAAATATTAGTAATATTAATTTTATAAGGAAGATTTTAGTTTTTACTATAAGGGAGGCTTTTGCTAGTTTTTTATCTTCTTATTAAGTAAAAATAGTATTAGAAAAACTAAGAGTATTATTAGTTTATATATTAATTATACTAAATACCTTATTATTAAGTTAAGGATTATTACTATGGGGTCTTCCTCCGCTGTAGGGTTGAATGTTACAACTGGGGGCATAATTGTCTACGATAATGGGTAATGTTATTACCGTTTAAACTAGTTGTGAGCCAGCATTAGCATGAATACTGTTGCCGGGTAAATTTTACAGTTAGAACCACATATAGGGTGAAGAGCTTAAGTACCACTACAGATACAGAGCAAAAGTAACCAAATTATTAAGTTAAGAGATAAGGAGGTAAGAATTATAAGTAAATATCTCTATATAGAACTATTCTTTATAATATTTCAAGTATATTACTTACTAGTAAGTACTAGCTTCAGCTAAGCTATAAAGTAGTTTAATAATTATTATTATAAATTCTAGAGAATATTAGTCTTTAAGGTAAGTAGGTAACTTAGCTATGATATATCTTATAAGTTCAGTTTTAGCTTAAGTATAAATCTAAATAATATCTCTTAGCTAGATAAGGAAACTTTTATCTTTTATTAATATAGAGGTAATAGCTATAATTAATCTTTAGCTGCTTCTCTAAATTATAGGAAACTAAGTAAGAATTATAAGCTTCCTATTATCTCCAAAACCTTAAATTATAAGTCTTAACTTCTTATATATTTAATTACTATCTTTACTCTTAATTTTATTAATAATTTAAAGTTTGAAGATAATATAGTTTTTATAGAAAATAGAATTATACTAAATAATCTTAACTATATTATTATTAATAATATTTCTTATTTCTTTCTTTATTAATTTCTTAAAAGAAAAGCTAAAAGTAATAATAATTCATTTTTAGTAGAGAAATCTAGAGAAGATTAGGTTAGCTTCTTCTTTAGCTGTAAGGAAGACTATAAATTAGTCTTCTTAATTACCTTCTTATTATATAAGTTTAACCTAATTAAATAAGGTTTGTAAGAGTAAGGTTTATGGGAGTTTAAGAAATAGTATAATTATCCTCTGATATCTAGTATATTTATTCTTATTAGAGGGCGGTAGTATATTACTTTTAATATAAGGAGAAAGAATATTATTATCTTCTAATACCTCTAGAGTATTTAAAGGTTTAAAGATCATAGGAAATAAGATTAAAGTAGATAAAACTTCTTAAGAGAAATCTCTAGCTTTATTAATATTACTATTATTATACCTATAGTAGAAGTATTTCTATATTTCTACTGGAATATATAATTAAAGAGAATTATTATTAGTTTAATAATATATTTTTATAGTAGTTAAGTAGAACTTTTAAAAATTATAAGGAAAGTTAATAATATATATCTTACTATAAGTAGTAAGTAGGTAGAAGGAACTTTACTAATTTTTCTTTTCTTACTATATATATATAAGAAACTATAGTAGGAAGCTTATAACTTATAATATATTAGAATTATTCTAAATAACTACAGTAATATTAATCATCCTTCTTATATACTTATAGTAGATAATTTCAGTTACTTTTTAAACTACTTATATTTATAAAACTATCTCTAGAAATAAAGTAGAATTCTCAGTAAGTAAGAGGTAAGCTCTAAAAATAAGAAAAATAAATATAAGACTATTGAGGTTAGTAGTATTATTTACTAACTTATAAGTAACCTAAAAGTAATATTTTCATAATAATAATAGATTCTCTTAATAGTGGATTTTATATATATAATAGAGAAAAATATAGTAATATTCTACCTTACTAATACTATTATAAACCTTAATAGATATAATCCTAATAATTAAGCTTATTATTTTAGCTTCTAAATAGAAATCTTGAAATTAGAAGTTTATTTTAGTATTAGTAAAAATAAAATTAGATAAATATAAATAAATATTAATTTAGTATATCTTAAAAGCTTCCTATATTAATCTTACTAAAATATTAAATAGAAATTAAGTAGTATTAAAAGCTATAGTTATATTAGTAATATAGAGAATAGGGTAATTACCCTTAAGATAAAAAATATTAATAATAACTTTAAAGTTACAGTTAATATTATTATAAAAAGTAAACCTAAATTAAGAGGAAGTAGTATTATATATTGAGTATTAGTAGCAGTATTTTTCAAAAGCTATAAAAGCTTCTTAATTAACTGAATATCTAGCTTTATAGAGGACTTCTTAAAAATATATAATAAATAAATATCTCAAATAATAATAAAATCTCTAGATTTTAATCTCTATTAAATATAAGGAAGTAAATATCTCCTCCTTATCTAATAATATCTATAAATATCCCTATTTATATATAATTAAAATAACCTTCTTATTTTAATATAACTAGTTATAAATATTATTAAAAATAATAATAAAGTAGTCTATATTAGTAAGATATAATAGAAATAGAAGCTTATAAAGAATTATATAGAATATTATTATACTAAGTAATATAAATATATTAATTATACTCATTATTTTTATAAATTTACCTCCTCTAAACCAAATAGAACTTAATTCTCCTCTGGAAGTTTTTAAGAAAATAGAGAGAAGAATAATTTATTTTAAAATATTAAACTGAAAGTGGCTAGCTATAAAATAGCTAGTAGTATCTAAGTTAGGTAAAATTCCTTAGAAAACTATATTTAAATAGTATCTTTTAACAATAAATATAGACGCTAGAGTAGTAATCTTCTTAATTATATTATCTTCTTTTATTAGAATATAGGTTACTACTTAACTTTAGAGAATTCTTATAATCTTTAAACTATTTAGAAATATAGATTATTCTTTAAAGTAAGAAATTATAAAGTTATTTAAAAAGCTACTTAGAGAATTAAATACCTTAGGTTAATCCTTAAGCTAGCAGTCTTAAAAATAATATACTATTATATTATTTTTAATAGTAATCTTATAAGTATATTTAGAATTATTATTTAAACTTTCTACTTCCTTATGCTATATAAGAAAGTAGTAATAAGTGGATATTAATATATTTACTATATAGAAGTTAGATATATATTAGTTATAGAAATCTGTTCTCTCTTTAAGAAAGTATCTTATTAACTAGTAACTGAATTTACTATATATATAACACTTTTTATTAAATTAGCTATATAGGGTAGTAAACGTTAAGTAATATTCTCCTCTAAATAGTAATTAGAAGTATCCTTAATAGCTATATTTATATTCTTAGTAAAGATTTTAAGGTAAATTATATATCTAGTTAATTTAGTATTAATTCACGCTAATTAATAAGGATTCCTTAGAATTATTAGTATCCTTGAGTATATATTAAGATATTATAGAAGGAAAGCTTATAATAATACTAATTTCAGATTATAATTAGTTATAAACTTCCTAATATATTACTATAAAGCTAAAGAGAACTAATTAGTATTCTAATACTTCTTAGTATATATTTAAGAGATAGTTTTAGAGGCTAAGATTAATATACTATTTAAGAGGGAAGGTTCTCTAAATATATATTAGTTTAGTAAAGAGAATCTTAAATACTTTCTTTCTTATCTTATTTTAGTTATTAGTAATAATACTTCTAAATATTATATTATATTAGTTAGTAAGGTAAACCTATTAACTTTTATTACTTTTAAAGTAATTCTCAATATAGAAAGCTATATTATAAAATATTATAAAATTAAGGAAATTACTAAGGTAGTTAAAGTCGTATTTAAGAGTCTGATTTTTCAGTACAATGAAAAAGATTCTAGTTAATATATAGTTAGATATATCTAACTTTAGATAATAATCTCTAAAAATATAAATTTTTAATTTAAAGATATTATAGAAGATTCCTCTATATTTTATCTTGAAATTATATATCTTCGTAAGATTAGTTATATTCGTAGCTGTTAGTATATCTATAAATAAGGATTTAGTTCCTTAGTAATTATTTATAAGATTAATATATAGAAGAAAAGCTGCAGGAGGTAGGATAGGAAGTTTATATTATTAATTCTAGTTATAAAGTAGTTATTAATCTTATTAATCTTGAAAGTTCTATTATTTAAGTTATCCTTATTATTAAGATACTGTATCTATCACTAATAATAGTGGGGAAATTGCGAATTTCTTAGCTTATTAAGATACCCCTTAGAACTAATTCCTTAAGATAGCTAGATTAATATTAAGCTTTATAAGGTTTTAATAGGTTACTTTTCGTTATTACTTCTAGAGAGTAGAATATATCAACTGGGCGAAAATAATATCTTTAAGAAAGCCTGATTCATTATTAATAAGTATTTTAAAACTTTATAACTTTATTACTATATTTTAAACTTCTTCTTTAATCTATAGAATAAACTTATTTTACTTTATTAGGTTTATAAGAACTTAGTAGATTTATTTACCTTTTATATTAACTTCAACGTTATAGATAATAAGGATATTCTGTAAGTACTGGGGTAGTAATTTATCTATAATAGTCTATACCTCCTCTAGCTAAACTTTAAAATTATTTTTAAAGGAATTTAGGAGGTTTCTGCTAAAAATATAATTATAAATATATATTCCTGCGATCTATATAATCTGGTTATTAATTTAGTTAGGGTTATACTTTAAAGTTAGATTAAATATTCTTTATTTACTAAAGATCTTAATACTAAGAAGAAGCTTTAATTTTATCAGTATTCTTACTTCTAAAAGAGTTATATTACTTATACTACTTAATACACTAAGGTTTTTGAAAAATCTTCTGAGAAGTTCTACTAACTTAGATATTTTACTTATTATTTCCTAACTATAGGGAAATTATAAAGAGATATAAATTAAAGAAAAGGGAAAGAGGGGAGATAGAAAATTCTATTTTTGCTGTTTATTAATTCCGTTTATTAGTGTTATATAGGTAAAAATTGATCTCAAGAAGGGAAACTATCTACTAGTTAAGTAAGTGAAGAGAGGAAAGAAAGTAGAAGGATATAGGGAAAAGAAAAGAGAAATATAAGGAAATTCTAAAACTTAGAATACTGTAAATTCCTTCGCTATAGAAGTTTAGTAAATCTTATAATAGAGGTATTCAATAAATATACTTATATAAGATATATTTAGAATTCTTTCTATAAGTTAATTTTAAGTATAGGTGAATATTTAGTCACTAGAATTAAGATATATTAATATAATTATTAAAGAAATATCCCTTTACCTTAAGTTAAGTAAGAGCTTATTATTAAAAATATCTAAATAGATTAAGAGATTAGTAATTTTACTTTAAGTTAAACTTAATAATCTACTATTACTATTCCTATCTAAATAAGCTTTACTAATCTGTAGTAAATAGTAATAGTAAGGTTAACTATTAATTAATATTAGTTTCACTAGGGGATAGTATATTATATATATT
Organism: Colletotrichum lindemuthianum; assembly: GCA_001693025.2. NCBI lineage: Eukaryota > Fungi > Ascomycota > Sordariomycetes > Glomerellales > Glomerellaceae > Colletotrichum > Colletotrichum lindemuthianum. The sequence goes on along the minus strand of MASP02000169.1, from coordinate 84,250 downwards.
ATTATATATAATATACTAATAGGGTTAAAATATTAATATTTATAGTATGTAGCCTATAGGCTATATATAAGCTAGATCTAGATACTCTAGGTAATTAGTTACTAATTACCTAGCGGCTAGTAATAACTAGTAGCTAGTTATCACTAATAGCAGTAGTTTCTGTCACTAGGCTATACTATATAGTTAGCATACTGTGGGACTCTAATAGCCCTATAGCTATTACGCTACTAACAATTTTAAAATAGTTAAAAAATACTAGCTAAAAAGGTAGCTTTAAATAAGAATCTTCTAGTTACTTTAGTATAGTATTTTATTTATTCCTTATACTTAACTTTCTCTAAAGATACCTAATTTCCTTATCCCCCTATAGTTTTATTTATATAAATAAGATTATAGAAGAATATAGTAATTAACTCTAAAGAAGTTAATAATATAAACTTTATAGTTTTATATAGAATCTTAGAGAGTTTAAAATCAACTATAATATAAATATAAGACTTCAAGCTTTTATAGCTACCTTCTGTATATTTAGTATAAATTACCTTATTAGACTTTTTACTTAGGCTTAAGTAAGTATTTAAGTTAGTTTTATATAGCTTTACTATAGTTAATTATTTTTATAGTTAATAAGAGATTTTATTAAGGTTAAACCTCTTGAAATTATCTTATAGAGAGATTTAATTTCTATTGAAACATATTATCCTATTAAAAGAGATATTATAAGTTATAATAATCTTATTTTATAAAGGATTTTATATCTGAAACTAGTTAGTTAAAATATAGCTAACTAAAAAGCTGATAAAAATATACTTCTTAAGGTAAGTAAGGTAGTTATACTTAAGTTTTATATTTATAGTAAGAATAAAATACTTATAGCTATATATATAAAAGTAAGTTAAGATTAGCTTTATAATATTATTTTTTTAAGTAACTTTATAAAACTTTTAGTATAGTATTTACCAGTCTAAAAAGTTTATTAGTATATAGTTAAGAAGAAATACTGCTACTTATAAGGTTTCAGGCTAAAGATTATAGGGTAGTTTGCTTCTTTACCTTATAGCTTTTATATAAATCTTAATAATAGTTTTGATATACTCTATATTACTATTTTAGTTTTATATATATAGTATGGATAACTTAAGATAAATATCTTAAGTAGTTAGAGTAACTTTCAGTCCCTTATATCTAGAAATCTTATTATTATATTTAGAAATCTTAATATTAATATTATACTGACGTTTAAGAAGTTAGATAGAGTTATTTAAAGCTATAGCTATAATAGCTTTAATATAGTTTATAAAATAAAAATTCTATAAGTACTTAGTAGCTTTATTTATAAATACTAAAGAAAAGGAATAACTATTATAGTTTTAGTAATAAGAGTGAAAGTTAAATATAATATACTTTTTAGAAATAGTATATAAAGTATTTTTATATTTCATATAGTAAATAATTTATTTTACCTTACTAATACTATAAGTTTTATATACTTTCTAAGTGAAATAATATTTATTATATTTTAAGTAACTATTAGTAATATAAATATTATATATAGCTAAGATAAGGTAGTTAAGAGGCTTTCTTCTAGAATATTCTAGCTACTAATATTAAAGCTATTTATTTTCTTTCTAGAGGTTTTTAAATAATCTCTATAATATATTTTTAATAGTAATAGTATTGAGGAGAGAGTCTATATTATATTAACTATATTACTAAAATATTTAATCTTTTATAAAAAATATAGTGTTTAAGAATTTATTAGTTCATTAAATATTAATAACTATAATTTCTAAGTAGTTATTTTTCTATAGTTAAGAGAAATAGTTTAGTTTAGTATTCTATTAGTAATTTTACTTTTATAACTACTAAAAGAAAATAACGTTTATAGCTAGAAAGATATAAAAAGTAATATTATAGAAATAAAATTTAACTTTCTTACTTTTTAAGGTTATAAAATTAATTTTTATATCTCTATAGTTTCTAATAGATATTAACTTAATATTATATTAAATATAATCTTGAGAGGAAGTTTCTTAGAAAGTTATAAAATACTTAATATTTTAAAAAATATTAACTAAAATATCTAAATTAAGAATAAATAAGTTTTAAAGAGAATACTACTAAGGTTTCTCTATATAGTAAGTTTAATATATAATACTATAGTTACTTTAGCTGGAATTCTAACTATATAGTTATAATTATCTAAGATTTTAGATTCTTTCTAAAAAGTCTGAATTTAAAGTTATTTATTATTTAATTTTCTTCTTAATTATAATAATAAGTATCTAACTTTTATATATAAGTAATAAATATATATAATAATAATATAAAAGTAAGTAGTTTGTATTATATTTAAGAGAATATAGAAGTTTATCTAAATTATCAAAATATCTCTTACTATTTTAAGAGTTTAAGTTACTATCTATAGCTTCTAAAGTAATATTAAATACTTTATAGCTAATTTTACCTTAAAAGAAAGTTTTAGAAAACTACTATATAATCTCTATAATAATTAAGATAATTTTATTTAGTAGTATTATATTTAATTAACTATAAACTATTAATATATAATTTTAGACATATAATTTAGTTAATAAGTAAGTTCGTAAGAATAAAAAATTATTAATCTAAAATACTTCTATAATTAAAAAAGTATAACTTACTATTTAAATTTTATATATAATATCTTACTTTTTTTAAAATTATATTTTAGTTATTATCTTTATAGTAAGATATTTAATCTTAGGAAATTAAAATATATTATAATATATAGTAATTACTTACTAAAAATAGAAGTTATTTATAATATTAAAATAATCATAAAGGTTAATTAACTATATAGTAAGATTCTCCTTTAAGTTATAATATTAGTATTTTAATATATTACTAATATACTCAAGAATTTATAATAATATATTAATTTAGTTTAACTACTTATATTAATATTCTTAAATTCTTATATTATAGAAATTATAAAGAATTATATAGACTTTAAGGCTTTTCTCTATAAATTCTATAATATTCTGAATATAGATATAGTTAGAAACCTTAAATAGAAGTTAAACTTCCTTAGGATAAATTAGTTTTATAGAAGTAGATTTATCAAAAATATTAGAAGTAATTCAAATTTCTAGAATATTAGTTTTAGATATTATAGTAAATATTTTACTTTTCTTTACCTTAGGAAAGTTATATATAAGAAGTTTTCAAAAAGCTACTAAAAAGAAGCTTTTTTAAGTATCTAATTTAAGGTTAAAGTAATTCTATAAATTATAAAATTTAACTTCTATTTTAAAAGAGTTATATTAGGTAATCTACTAATTAGCTTCCTTTAATATTAATATAGAGATATTTTTAGTAGATATCTTAATATTTAAAATATATAAAATTATTATAATATATACTTTTTAGTTAAATAGCTTTTTAGTATTATAAAACTCTTAATTATTATATATAATTACGAGGTAAAATCTAGTATATATTATATTTAACTAAATGTAGCTATATATACCGCGCGAGGCTCTATTTTAACTAGTTTAAGTGGGGCGAGGCCTGTGGAAACGCCATAAGTGCCTGAGGCTTGAACGGTGCAAACTCTGCCGCTCGAACGCGTTATTTCTGACATTACCTGTAATAGTTATCGATATCGGTCCACGGCGGGGCAATTCGCCGCAGCACCCAGTAACGGACTACCCCTGCTTGACTCACCAGGCCAGAGCTTTGGCGGGGTGAGTTGTGCCCTCTAAAATTGCTCTGTCGAACATATCTGATCTGTGCATGCGCGCCCTCATATAATCACCGCACCATAAGCTTCCTTAGATTGGACGTACATGATGGACTCCGCGAAGCAGGCCGTCGATGCCGTCACCGAAGGCGTCAAGAAAGTCGCCCTCGCTGGCTCCAACAAAGAAAAGGCCCCGAAGCAAGACAAGAAGGCCAAGGACCCTGGCATGATATCGGCGGGCCCCCTCGAAATCTACCCCCCTCCTGAGTTTTTGCAGAAACGCATTGAATTGTTCGACAAGCTGAAGAAGCAGTACGACGATGAAGTCGCTCAGCGACCCCGTCAGCCTATCATGATCACAATGCCCGACGGCTCCGTCCGGCAAGGCACGAGCTATGAGACGACCCCAGGCGAGATTGCGAAAAGCATATCGAACAGCCTATACAAGCGTACGGTGGTAGCAAGGTTGGACGATGACATTAACCAGCTGTGGGACTTGGACAGACCCTTGGAGAAAAGCTGCAAGCTCGAGCTCCTCTCCTTTGATGGTACGTTTGCGTGATTATCGATGTGCAAGAATCGAGGTGTGGCAGAATGCCGAATATAGAAACGGATCAGGAGCTGATATCACCATTCAGATGAGCAGGGAAAGCAGGTGTTCTGGCACAGCTCTGCGTGAGTTCAGCCGTTGTCCAAGTCCTCCCCAGCAATCTAATCTTGTCCCAGTCACATTCTAGGCGAGGCTTGCGAGAGAAGATTTGGATGCTCCCTCTGTATCGGGCCCCCTGTCGACAATGGCTTTTATTACGAGGTGAGCGCTGAACAAACATCCACGATACTCGGTCGATTCAGAACTAAGTCGATCAATAGATGGCTCTCCCTGGAGGTGCAGCTGTCCAGGCAAGTGACTGGAAGCCTCTCGAGACCATCGTAGGATCCATCGTCAAAGAAAAACAGAAATTTGAGCGGTTTGTTACTTCACCAAGGCTGCCGACCATGGATAGACTGACTGATCGTGTTAAAGGCTTGAGTTGACCAAGGCGGAACTCCTCGAGGTATGTCATCGTTGGCAACTTTCTTCTTGCTTTACATTCGTTGGTTGACCAAAGCATGTTACAGATGTTCAGCTAGTAAGATATGCCCTGGTTTGAAATGTGGCCGGCTTCCTTTAACCGAATTGCAGCAACAAGTACAAGCGGCACATCATCAACGACAAAATCCCGGACGGCACCAAGACCACCGTGTACCGTAACGGCCCATTGATTGATCTTTGCCGCGGTCCTCACGTACCCAGTAGTATGTAACAGCCTGCCCTGGTATTGACTCTGACACTGATCCCTAGGTAGCCGACCGCATTGAAGCGTTCAGCGTCGGTACCCAACCACCCTGAACCTATATGTACCAACTGATAAGGAACACACAGATCATGAAAAATAGTGCCTCCTACTTCCTGGGTTCTCAAGAGGTGAGTGTTGACCGGTAGCAAACCTTGCAGCGCTAAGGGTCCCATGCGCCAAACATGAACCTAACATCCGATGGCCGCAGAACGACTCCCTTCAGCGCGTTTACGGCGTCAGTTTCCCCAGCAAGAAGGAGCTGGCTGCGCACAAAAAGTGGCTTGAAGAGGCTGCCGCCCGTGATCATCGCAAGATCGGTCAGGATCAACAGCTCTTCTTTTTCCACGAGCTCTCTCCTGGCAGTGCGATGTGGCTGCCGCATGGTGCCCGTATTTACAACACGCTACTGGCTTACATCAAGGAGCAGTATTTCAAACGCGACTACCACGAGGTCATTTCCCCCAACATGTACAACGCAGAGCTTTGGAAGACCAGTGGGCACTGGGACCATTACAAGGATGACATGTTTGTACTCGAGGTCGACAAGGAGAAATTCGGCCTCAAGCCGATGAACTGCCCAGGCCACTGTCTCATGTTCGCACACACACCCAAGGCGTACCATCAACTACCCTGGAGAGTCGCAGACTTCGGAGGTGAGTTTACCAAGGGTAGCCTTTTTGTTATGATACACGACTGATCAGCTTTCCGTGCAGTGCTCCACCGGAACGAAGCCAGCGGTGCGCTGTCAGGTCTCACTCGAGTCCGCAGATTCCAGCAGGATGATGCCCATATTTTTTGCCGAGAAGATCAGATCAAACAGGAAATTGGCGATCTTTTCGACTTCTTGCGAGAGATGTACGGTCTCCTAGGCTTCACATTCAAGCTCCGACTCTCCACTCGTCCAGAGAAGTATCTGGGGGAACTGGAGACTTGGAACAGAGCCGAAGGCATGCTTAAGCAGGCTCTGGACGAGTTTGCTGCAACCGACGGAGGTAAGCATCTTTAGTGTTTCAGCCTTCTAGCACAGCCAAAGCTGATATTGTTTAGGCGTTCCATGGACGCTCAATGATGGCGATGGTGCCTTCTATGGTCCCAAGATCGACATCAAAATCATGGACGTCCTCAATCGAGTAAGCGCAAAACCAACAACGTAATGCCTCGCGGAAACGAAGACTGAATGAGACAACCTAGGAATGGCAATGTGCCACAATCCAATTGGACTTTCAGCTTCCTCAAAGTCAGTTTCACTTATGCTCACTGCGTGCTGCTCCGGGCTGACTGACCATGTCAGATTTCGGGCTTGAATACGTATCTGCTGATGTCCCGCACACCAAGAGCAAGGAGGATGATGTAAATGTTGTTCCTAAAGTCACAGAGGTCAAGGCAAAGAATCCTCAGGCTGCTATCGACTCTGCGGCTGGAACATGCGAGGAGGAGAAGAAAAAGCGTGTGTACAAGGCCCTGACTACAGGATGTCAACGCCCTGTAATCATCCACCGTGCTATGGCAGGCTCCATCGAGAGATTCACCGGTATGTCAGCTGTGACAAGGTATGCGGGGGATTGCGGCACTGACGACTCAGGTATTCTCATCGAGCATTTTGCTGGAAAATGGCCTTATTGGCTGAGCCCCAGGCAAATCATGGTTATTCCTGTCGGCAAGGGCTTTGTCGGATATGCTGAGGAGGTCAAATCGATTTTCAAGAAGCAGGGCATGTGGTGGTATGCTCAGATTTCAGTACTTTCCTCCTCGGGACGCCACTAACAAGTCTCGCCAGTGACGTCGACCTGTCTGGCAACACTCTTCCCAAAAAAATTCGAAGCGCTCAACTCAGGCATGTATCTTGCTTGTCCGTCACTGAAAATACATCTAACTGTCGTAGCCAATACAACTTCGTTTTTATCGTGGGCGACGAAGAAATGAAGGGCCGCCAGGTAAACGTTCGTTACCGCGATGACACCTCCAGCCAAGATCGCGGCAAACCGGTATCCCTCAATGAGGCCATCGACAAGCTCAAGAAACTGCGCGAGGAGCGCGGCACGTACAACCCTTTCACTATCGCCAAGACTGTGACCAATGAGAAAATCCGAGATTGAGGCTAGGACGGGCTATATATCTTTGGAGGCGAGAGCTGACATAACAGGAATTTAGTTGGTGATGTTTGTGGGACGAGGGGAACGGTTACATGTGACAACACCAAAAGAAAACCCGATCATTGGGTGAATGAAGCTTTGTTCATGCATGTCTAGCCGAAAAACGTAAAAATACACTATTGGGGGCGGAATATCATAAGCTCTTCTACTGTGCACGTCTTCAAAGGAGTATACCAGCGTCTGGACAGGCCTTCCCGTAACCTTATCCCCTGCTAAGTTTGCATGTTCCAAGTAACCTCATCATAGCTGCGAAGTATGGGGTACGAACCGTGATGCCCGCCTCTGCTAGCTGACAGACTCCGATAGTATTCCGCCTTATGACTCAAGGGTTGGTCCTAATTGTGCAGGACCCCATGCTCCATCAAGGTTCTGCTAGCTTCTGTACTTTGTGGCACTGGCCTCGAAGTATCCATGCTGCTTAAGGCTTGGGAATGTGAATGCTCCTACTCGTCATCATACAACCGTGAAAAACGAAAACTAGAGCGACAGGGTGAAACTCGAATGAGGTACCAGTGAGCCAGGTTCCGAGAGGAAGGTCGTGGAGTATCCATCGCTGGGAGATGAAGTAGGCCATCACGGCATCGAGGCCGAGACTGGTGGGAATGGGTGTGCCCTCGAAGTATTTACTCTTCCCAGTGGCATCCTTGGGCAACGCTGAGACGGTAACATTGAAGCGAGCCAGACGAGTGAGACCGCAGAGAACGAAGAACGAGAGAAGAGCGTGGTCCACCGCGGTGCGAAGTCCGAGCGCGAAAGCCACAGAGGCAGGCGCGACACCAAACGAAATCTAGCAAATAATTAGCTCATGCTTCGCGGCTCGACTCAGGCAAAGTGCAGAGATAGCTTCGACGTCACATCTGCTTCGCGGTGACAAACATAAACATTCAGGGGATAAAGGGCGTACCAAATCCGCCAAGGAGTCTAATTCCTGACCCATCATGCTGCTCTTCTTCCTCCACCGCGCGACCTTTCCATCCATGAAGTCGAAAAATAGACCGAACGGCAGAAAAAAGAGGGCGAGATAGAGGGTGCTGACAGAGGTCGGATCACCGAGACAGTAACGCAGCGAGGTCAAAATGGACAAAACACCGCAAGCACCTTTGTCGAGACTCTAATCAGCAACGTTCCAGCATCGTCGATATCTATGCCCAGAAAGTCTTGAGGGGACACGTCTTGAAACTAGCACTGACCGTTACAGAGTGTAATGACGTCGGCTAGGTGAAGAGCGCGAATGAGAGAAAAGTGTCCGGTGTCAGCGGAGAGGAGAAGCTTCTGCTTGTCATGTGCTGCGACAGAGCCGTCAGTTTGGAGAGTATCGGGTTTTTTGATGGGTGTATTCCGCCACACAGAAGGCAACTCACCAGGTCCGTTGAGAGATGGGCCGTCCTTAGCAACACTGCGGTTCGTTGCTGCACCGCTGGTTCTCTTCGACATGGTGGTATGAGGCTTGCGGCACAGGATATGGGTGTTTGTTGCTTCGTGGTGGGCGGGAAGAGAACACAGCAGCGCGATTCGGTGTTTATGTCTCCTTTGGTATCGAGTCGCTAGTTTTTTGGCCTGCTCTTGCAGTAATATATTCGAGGCACGCGTAGGGGGACAGATAAGGTATGGGCAATTATGATCTAACGGTGTGGTGTTTACGATGAGAGGCAACGCTGTGTTGGCGCAGGCAAGAACAGCTGAACTTGGATGTAGTCACGCAGGCCACAAGCACATCCTACGCCTTCCATACCTAAGCGCATGCCGTCATTGCCCTCTCGCTCTAGCCTGAATGGTGGCTAGCGTAACTTGTCGTCGCCGGGAATACGCGGGACATAAGTTCAACTCATGTAGGATTATAACAGAAAGTATTTTATACTTGTTGCTAAAACTACTATAGTATAGAAGATAAAGATTAAAAAGTAATAGATACTACTTTGTATATATTAGTGTCAGTTACACTATACTGTAAGATATAGTATAACTATTTATACTATTATATATATAGTAGTATACTTTCTATATTTCTGTCGGTTTAACTATTCAGTTTAACTGTTATAGCTGCTAAGCTACCTTGTGGCCTACTATACTATAGCTATATTAGGTAAATAGTTAGCCTATATAGCTATATAGGCTATATAGTTAGTGTAGCTATATAGCTATATAGCTATATAGCCTCTTCTAAATATATAGCCTCTAGCTACGTAATTTAGAGATAATAATAATAATTTACCAGAATAGTTTGCATCCCTATAGCGAAAGCTATATGTAACATACAATTACCCCTTATAGGTAAACTAATACTAATTAGTGTTAACCTAACTGTTAATATTTGCTGCAGATTAGTAAAGTTTATTATTATCAGAAGAAGTAATTATAAAACCCTATACCTGAGGTCTATATAAGGTAAAAGATTATATCAGTTATTTATCGTTTAGATGTTTTGGACCCTCTCCACCTTAAACCTCGCCGGAAGCCTCCAAATTAATATACTAATCCCTTGAGGAGGCTACTATTGGAATATCTATAGGTTTAGCTTTAGCTAAGTTAAGGTATTTCTATAGCCTTACTGAGAAGTTTAATTTAATATTCCTTAATATAGCTAAATAGAGTATAGTTAGTAAATATAATAACCCTCTTAAGTCTTATAATCCTCCCCACTTAGATACTAAAGTTTATAGTATTTTCAGTTTCCTCTGGATACCTTAGAATCTTGCCGGAAGCCTTTAAGTTATATACTAACTTCTTAAGGAGGCTACTATTAGAATATCTATAGATTTGATTTGAGCTAAATTAAGATACTTCCCACAGCTACTACTGAGAAGTTTAAATTAATATCTCTCAGTATAGCTAGATAGAGTGTATTTAGTAAATATACTTAAAAGCTCTTATAGCTTTATAACCTTATAACTATATAGCCTTATAGCTTTATAGCTTTATAGTTTCTTAAAACCTCTTAATATCCCTCCTATATATATAGCTTAGATAACAGCTTTCTCCTATAGCTTTTACAGCTTCAAGAAGGCTATATAATAACAGCCTTCTCCTATAGCCCTTATAGCTCCAAGAGGGCTATATAATAAAAGCCCTTTCCTATAGCCTCTAAAAGTAATAATTTTAAAGACTGCTAGAGGGTATATAATATTGCTAACCTCTTAAGGTAATAACCTCCTTATAGCCTACAGTATTGCTACTCTCTTAAGGTAACACTATAAGCCTTATAGCTATATGGCCTTTATAGCTATATAGCCTATATAGCTACCTTATAGCTGTATAGTCTCTATAGCTGTATAGCTGTATAGCCCTCACGGCCTAGTAGCCTCAAGTTTTAAATAAAACCCTATATCCTCTCGATCTCTAATATTTACTTAAAGAGATTCTAGCGATTAATATAACTATTATAATTATATAGAGGAATAAATAGGTAATAGGTTCAGCGGTAAAAGGAAGATATTGAAAAATATAGTTTTTAGTAGTTAGCTATTTAGGCTTTTTTATACTTAGATAGTATTACTATAGTATAAAGAAAAGTTACTAGTGTTAGTTTAACTATTTAGTTTAACTATTATAGCTACTAGGCTATCTTATAGCCTACTATATTATAGCTATATTAGGTAAATAGTTAGCCTATATAGCTATATAGGCTATATAGCCAGTATAGCTATATAGCTATATAGCTATATAGCTTCTTCTACGTATATAGTCTCCAGCTACGTAACCTAGAAATGATAATAACGATTTACCAGAACAGTTTGTATCCGCACAGCGAAGGCTACGTGCGGCATGCAATTACCCCTGATAGGTAAACTAATAATTCTTTATATATAATTAGGGGGTAAAATCTCGTATATATTAGATATGACTAAATATAGCAATAGATATTACGTAAGACTTAATTTTAGTTAGTTTAAGTAGGGTAAGGTCTGTAGGGATACTATTAATATCTGAAGCTTAAATAATATAAACTTGACTACTTAAATATATTATTCATATTATATTCGTCTAGCCCTAAAAGTTATATTTATAGATTAGTTTCTAAATTAGTATTAATTTAAATATTTTATTTATATTATTTAAGAGATTTCTTCTATACCTTTATTATTCTTATTGAACCCCCACCTATATAGTAAGAAAAGTAATACTTTTTATAGGCTATTTAAATATCTCATATTATCTAAGCTGAAAATAATCTAAGTACTTTAGATATTTTAGATATTCTTAAGCTTTTTTTTAACTATATTATTACTGAATTTAGAATCTATAAGTTCCAACTGGTAGTTAAAAACCTCATTAAGATTTTAAAATATTAATATAAATAGCCTCTTATATAATTCCTTCTCTTATTTTATTTTTAGGTAATTAAACTAGTCTATTATTTTAATTTAAGTAATTAAATACTAAATTAGTAGCTTTAGAGACACTTTATAAAACTATTAGCTATAAGGCTTTCTAAGAATATATACTTAACTTTAAAATATTCTTACGAAACTTTTTATTATAACTGATTGTAGCGAGGTAGGTAGGGTTGAGACCTACATCCAGTAAAGTGATACCTTCCGTTAAAGATATATATACCAGATATTCTCAGGGAAAGACAAAATAGTATAAAAGAGTGAATAATAGATATATTCTTATAAAGAGTGTTATTATTGGTTGATCTAGATACATACTAAAAGAGGGTAAAGAAGCCTCTTCTATAGCAGTATATTCAGTTCTAGAATATTCTACTTATTACTAATTAGAATATTCCAGTAATATAGGCTTACGTTAGTAATTACGCGTTATTACGCATACTCAAGTTAGTTACAGGTAAGTACTCTGTAAAAGAAAGAAGTAGAATATTCCACGGAATATTCAGCCTGTAGGTATAATACTACTATAGGGTAAACACCTATAGCTTAGCATTTCAACACTAATAGTTATTAATATCTATATACTATCGCTTTATATATAGTTATATTATTTGAAAAGTTATAATATATATTACTTACTAATTATTATATTAAATTTAAATTACTAAATAAAATGTATATATTTTACTTCTACTGAAAGTATTTATTATAGAATCTATTTATAATATGATAATAAGGTAGCTGGCAAAAGTAGCATCTTATATTACTTATATTAATATTAAAAACTTTACTTTAATTTTTAAAATAGTAATAATATCTTATTTATTAACTTAGTATATTATACATTACTGAAAAGATATAAAATATAAGTCTGAAAGTTATTTTAACTTTTACTATTATCTATATAGTTAGTATTTATATTAATAATAAGGTTATTTTATACGTCACTAACTTGATAGTAAAGCGTAAGGTAAAAGCTATTAGTTTTACTAAGATACTATATTATTTACTTAATTTTAACTTAATAGTTATATTTCGAATTCTAGTGAAAATAAAGTAATTAGCTAGCTATATAAGTAATATCTAGTTTTATTATAATTATAATAAACTTAATAAAGCTAATATCCTATTAATAGTATTTAATTTCTATGTAGGTAACTTATTTATATTTTAAGAAAAATGTTTTAGATTTTAGAATAATATTAAATTATTGAATATATTAGATATGTTTTGTAAGATACTTAAGAAGTTTCTTGATATAAATATTTTAAGAAAGCTATAGCTATTATATTATTTAATCCTAAATAATATTAATATTAAGAAATTATTCTAGATTTCTATTTTTCTTAAGATAATATTTCTCTCGGAAATTAACTAATAATATAAATATTTTAGATATACTTTCTAAGGAAAAGGAAAGTATATAACTATTAATAAAAAAGAAAAACATAATATATTCTTAAAGTTAGTAATATAACTTTCCTGCAGCTAACTTAGAGTTATAATATTTAAGACTTACCTTTAAATAATATTACGAGAGGAAAGAAAATCCTTAAAAGCTATAAAATACTTTATTTAAATAGTAGATCTTTCTTAGTTTTTAATATCGAAATAGTTGTTTTAGATAAACTACCTTATATAATAATATTTAAATAAGAATATTAACTTTACTATATTAAAGTAACTTAAAGTTAAAGTAGTTAGTAATTATCATAAGGATTTAAAATAATATACTTACTAAAGTGGTTATATAAATCTTATAGTTATCTTGTAGCTATTAGTTTCTATAAATAATAAGCTAAACCTTTATTTTAAAAAGATACTTATATTTATTAAATCTATAGATATAAATTCAGTCATAATTGAGAGCTTTGAAATTTCTTATAAACATTCTACTAACTTTACTCTATTACTATAATTTAGGATAATTTTTAAAATACGCTTTTCTAGCTACTACTATACTTTCAATATATAAATAAGTAAATACTGCTAAGTAAAATATAAGAAATAGTAATAATCTTTACTGTAAGTGGTAGTAGCGTAATAGCTATAGGGCTCTTAGGGCCACACAGTATACTAACTATATAGTATAGCCTAGTGGTGAAAACTACTGCTACTAGTAATAAGTAGCTACCAGTTATTACTAGCCGCCAGGTAATTAGTGACTAATTACCTAGAATATCTAGATTTAGCCTATATATAGCCTATAGCTATATACTATAAATATCAATATCTTTAATTCTATGAGTAAACTATATACAGAGTATTTCAAAAATACAAATACAACAAATACAAATACATGTATTTGTATTTGCTCCACAATTACAATAAATACAAATACATGTATTTGTATTTGTATTTATTAAAAGATTAATACATTACACATACAATATATGTATTTGTATTTATATTTATTATATTTCAATACACTAATTTAAGGTTATAGATATTAGTTATATTATTAATAATACTAATTAAGTAAAATCCAATAATTCTAAAACTGATATATTCAACTTAATAATATATATATTAAGTAAGTAATCAAATTTCGAAGTATTTTATTTTATATTCAAGATTATAAATCTAACTTTCAAACTGATACTATTAAATACTAAACCTATTCAAAATAAATCTAAGAACTAAGAATATATAAAGATATTCCTAGTAAATATACTAATCACTACCTATATCTATTAGAAAACTACTTTCCTCTATATTAGTATTACTACTATTATCTTCTTTAATAGTAAAGTTTAGTTTATCTTCAGAAATTTCCCTATAATTCAATAAATCTGTATATAACTTAGGAATAAATAATTCAGAATTTTTATTAAGTTTATTATTATAATTAAACCAGCTTTTTAATAGTACTAATTGCTTTCGACCAGAGTATTTCAAGAATATAAATATAATAAATATAAAAGTATATATTGAAATTTTTCCCACTATTACAAAAAGTATAAATATATATATTTATATTTATATTTTATAAAAAGATATTATATTACAAGTATATTATATATATTTGTATTTGTATTCTTTGTATTGAAATACAGATTATAAATTTTATATATTACGTAAAACTTAAACTTCAGTTTTATATAACTCAATTCTAGTATCGTAAAAGTAAATAGCTTATACTTATAGCTAATTTCTATAATATAATATATATTCTTAAAGTTAGATAATAATAAGAAGAAATAGGTTTATTTTATATAGAGATTTTAAATCTATATCTACTATGGTAGTAATAAATTACTTTCTTTAAATATAGATATCTTATTACTACCAAATCCTTCTTAATATATTAAGTAGAATACTAAAAGATATACCCAATAGTATATATATATATATATAGATATTTATATTAAAATAAAAATAGTAAATTAAATATCTCTCAAAATATTCTAGTAATTTATAGTATTTTACTACTATTAAAAGTATAATATCAAAGTTTAATTAAATAATTCAAACTATTTACATAATATTTATAATTAATAAGAACATATTATATCAATTAGTTTTAAAATATAAATATAATTTGTATTTAATTACAAGAAATATAAATATAAATACATGTATTTGTATTTGTATTACAAATACATATATTTTTGAAAAATACAAATACATTACAAATACATATAATGTATTTGTATTTATATTTGTATTTGGTATTTGTATTTTGTATTTGTATTGTATTTTGTATTTATTCTTAATACTCTGACTATATATAATAATATATATAATATACCTTCCCCTAGTGAAACTAATACTAATTAGTAATTAACCTTATTATCACTATTTACTATAAATTAGTAAGGCTTATTTAGGTAGAAATAGTAATAGAAGATTATTAGGTTTAACTTAAAGTAAAGTTATGAATCTCTTAATCTATTTGGATTCTTTTCATAATAACCTTTCGCCTAACTTAAGGTAAGGTAATATCTCTTTAATAATTATATTAAGATATCTTAAATTTTAGTAGCTAGATACCTACTTATACTTAAGAATAACGTATAGAAGAAGTTCTAAATATATCTTACGTAAGTATGTTTATTAAATAGTTTTATTATAAGATTTGCCAGACTTCCGTAGCGAAGAAGTTTATAGTATTCTAAGTTTCCCTTTTTCTTTTCCCCTATATCTTTGTACCTTCTTCCCTCTTTTCTTACTTAACTATTAGATAGTTTTACTCTCTGGAATTAAATTTTATCTATATAATATTGATTAATAGTAAAAGTAAATAGTAAAAATAGAATTTTCTATTTTTCCTTATCTTTCCTCTTTTAATTTATATCTTTTTATAATTTCCCTATAGTTAGGAAATAATAAGTAAAATATTTAAGCTAGTAGAATTTCTCAGAAGAGTTTTTAAAGACCTTAGTATAATAAGTAGTATTACTCCTTTAGGAGTAAGAATACTGATAAAACTGAAGCCTCTTCTTAATAGTAAGATTTTCAGTAAATAGAAAGCTTTTAATTTTATTATAAAGTGTAATTATACCTAAATTAATAACCAGATTGCGTGGATTGCAGAAATATATATTTATAATTATACTTTTCGCAGAAACCTTCTAGATTTCTTTAAGGATAATTTGAGAAACTAGCTGGAGGAAATATAAGCTATTATAGATAAATAACTACCTTAGTATTTATAGAGTACTCTTATTATCTATAGTATTAAGGTTAATAAAAAAGGTAAATAAATCTACCAGATGTTTAAAAATTTAATAAAGTAAGATAAGTTTATTCTATAAATTAAGGAATAAGTTTAAGAAATAGTAATAAAGTTATAAAGCTTTACGATACTTATTAATAACTAATTAAGCTTTCTTAAAGATATTATTTTCACCTAGTAGATATATCTAAATTTCCAGAAGTAATAATAAAAAGTAACTTATTAAAACCTTATAAAGCTTAATATTTATCTAGCTACCCTAAGGAATTAGCTTTAAGAAGTATCTTAATAAGTAGAGAGATTTATAGTTCTTCCGCTGTTATTAGTAATATATATAATCTCTTAATAATAAGAATAACTTAAATAATAAGATCTTTAAGATTAATAAGATTAATAATCTTTTTATAATTAGAATTAATAGTATAAACCTTCTACTTTACCTTCTGTAGCTTCTCTTCTATATGTTAATCTTATAAATAATTACTAAGAGACTGAATTTCTCTCTATATATATATTCATAGCTTAGAATATAACTAATCTCATGAAGATATATAAGTTTCAGATAAGATATAGAGACAGTTTCTATAATATCTTTAAATTAAAAATCTATATTTCTAGAGGTTATTATCTAAAGTTAGATATATCTAACTATATATAGGCTGAAGTCTCTTTAAATATACTGAAAAACTAGACTCTTAAATACTACTTTAATTATTTCAGCAATTTGCTTAATTTTATAATTTTTATAACATAGTTTTCTATTTTAAAAAGTATTTTAAAAATAATCAAAGTTAACATATTTACTTTACTAATTAGTATAATATAATATTCAGAAGTATTATTACTAATAACTAAAATAAAATAAAAAAGGAAGTATTTAAGATTCTTTTTATTAATTTAATGTATATTTAGAGAATCTTTCCTGTTAAATAATATATCAGTTTTAGCTTCTAAAACTACCTTTTAAGTATATACTAAGGGATATTAGAATACTAGTTAACCTTCTTTAGCCTTATAGTAATATATGAGAAAGTCTGTAACTAGTTATAATTTACTATAAATACTACTATAGGTTTTCCTTCTATAATATCTCAATATATACTTAAAGATACTAATAATCCTAAGAGATTCTTATTAATTAACATAAATTAATTTTAAATTAACTGGATATATAACTTACCCTAAAGCGTTTACTGAAGATATAAATATAGCTATTAAGAATATATTTAAGTATTATTTAGAGGAGAATACTACTTAACCTCTACTGCTTTATATAGCTAATATAATAAAAAGTATTATATATATAGTAAATCTAGTTACTAAGTAATAAGATACTTTCTTAAGGAGAGAAAAGACTTTTGGAATTAATATAAGTTTAATTTCTATATAGTAAATATATTAGTATCTACCTACTATTACTTTCTTATATACTATAAGGAAGTAGAAGGTTTAAATAATAACTTTTGAGATATTTATAAAACTATTATTAAAGATAATATAGTAGTATATTACCTTTAAAACTATTGTCTTAAAAATTAACCTAAACTATTAAGTTCTCTATATATCTTTTAAAATAACCTTATAGCTTCCTACCTTAAAGAATAACTTATACTTTTAGATTGTTGAAAGATTATAAGAATTCTCCAGAATTAAGTAGTAATTTGTATTTTAATAAAAGAAGATAATATAACTAAGAAGATTACTATTTTAGTATTTCTATTTATATTTAAAAATACTATTTAGATATAGTTTTCTAAGGGATTTTACTTGACTTAAATACTACTAGCCATTTTTTAGCTAGCTACTTTCAGTTTAATATTCTGAAATAAACTATTCTTCTCTCTATTTTCTTAAAAACTTCCATAGAGAATTTAATTTTAATTTATTTTAGAAGGTAAATTTATAAAGATAATAGATATAGTTAATATATTTATACTACTTAGCGTAATCATATTCTATATAGTGTCTTATAAAACCCTGTCTCTATTATACCTTACTAATATAAATTACCTTAGTATTACTTTTAATAATATCTGTAATTAGTTACATTAGAATAAGAAGGTTATTTAAGTTATATATAAATACGGATACTTATAGATATTATTAGATAAGGAAAAGATATTTGCTTCCTTATATTTAATAGAAATTAAAATCTGGAGACTATATTATTACTTTAGATATCTATTTATTATATAATTTTAAGAAGTCCTCTATAAAGCTAGAGATTTAGTTCATTAAGAAGCTTTTATAGCTTTTTGAAAATACTGCTATTAATATTAGATATATAGTTATATTTTCTCTTAATTTAAGTTTACCCTCTATAATAATATTAGCTTTAACTTTAAAGTTATTATTAATATCTTTTATCTTCAGAGTAATTACCTTATCCTCTATATTATTTATAATATTATAACCTTTAATATTACTTAATTTCTACCTAATATTTTAGTAAGATTGATATAGGAAGTATCTAAGATATACTAAATTAATATTTACCTAAGTTTATCTAATTTTATCTCTACTAATATTAGAATATTAGACTAATCTAAAGATATTCACTTAGAAGCTAAAATAATAAACTTAACTATTAGAATTATATTTATTAATGTCTATAATAATATTAGTAAGGTAGAATATTGTTATATTCTCCTCTATTATATAAATAAAATCCACCACTAAGAATATTTATTATTGTTATGAAAATATTACCTTCAGGTTACTTGGAAGGTAATAAAGAATATTACTAACCTAAGTAATTTTATAGTTATACTTCTTACTATTAGAATCTACCTCCAGCTTACTAAGAAGTTTACTTTATTTCTAGAGATAGTTTTATTAATATAAGTAATCTAAAAAGTAACTAAAGTTATCTACTGTAAGTATATAAAATAATTTACCAATACTATTATAGCTATTTATAATAGTCTTAATATATTTCAAGTTATAAGTTTTCTATTATAGTTTTTTATTTATATATAGTAAGAAAAGAAAGGTTAGTGAAGTTTCTTCTACCTACTTATTACTTATAGTAAGATATATATTATTAACTTTCCTTATAAGTTTTAAGAAATTTCCTCAACTACTATAAAAATATATTATAAAAATAACAATATTTCTCTTTAATTAGATATTATAGTAGAAGTATAAGAATATTTTAACTATAGGTATAGTAATTATAATATTAATAAGGCTGGAGACTTTCCTTAAGAAATCTTACTTTTCCTAATCTTATTTTCTATTATTCTTAAATCTCTAAATACTCTAGAGGTACTAGAAGATAATAATATTTTTTCTTCTTATATTAAAAGTAACATACTACTACCCTTTAATAAAAGTAAATATACTAAATGTTAGAAAGATATAAGGTTATTTCTTTAATTCTTAAAAGCTATATTTTACTGGGAAAACCTCTTTTAATAAGAAGGTAACTAAGAAGATAAATTTATAGTTTTCCTTATAGTTAAGAAAGAAGCTAATCTAATTCTCTCTAAATTTTTCTACTAAAAGGAAATTCCTATTATTTTTAACTTTTCTTTTAAAAGGTTAATAAAGAAGAAAGTAGGGAGTATGATTAATAATAATATTATCAAGACTATCTAGTATAATTCTATTCTCTATAAAGATTATATTATTTTTAAATCTTCAATTATTAAGAAACTTAAGAATAAGAATAGTAACTAATTATATAAGAAATTAAAGTCTATAATTTAAGGTTTTAGAGATAATAGGAAGCTTATAATTCTTATTTAGTTTTCTATATTCTAGAGAAGCAGCTAAAAATTCATTATACCTATTATCTTTATATTGATAAAAAAAGAAATTTTCCTCCTTTAGCTAAAGGATATTATTTAGATTTATATTTAGGTTAAAACTAAACTTATAAGATATATTATAACTAAGTTACCTATTTACCTTAAAGACTAATATTATCTAGAGTTTATAATAATAATTATTAAACTACTTTATAACTTCACTGAGGCTAATACTTACTAATAGGTAATATACTTAAAATATTATAAAGAATAATTATATATAGAAATATTTATTTATAACCTTTACCTCCTTATATCTTAACTTAACTATAAGGTATTTAATATAATTAGTATATAAACTAATAATATTCTTAGTTTTTCTAATACTATTGTTACTTAATAAGAAAATAAAGAACTAGTAAAACTCTTCCTTATAGTAAAACCTAAGACTTTTCTTATAAAGTTAATATTATCAATACTTAACAGTAGTATATTTTACCTCTAAGGTGGAAACTTCCTTCTTAAGTAAAAGAACTAAGGTTATAAGCTTACTTTTATTGATATTTTTATAAGCTTTAAGATACTTAAAAAAAGCTATATTAAATAATATATATATAAAGGATATATTACTTTAATTTACTAGCCTAAGGTACTTTTTAACCTCTTATATATAGTGTAATAATAATAACTTTTTAGTAATAATACTATTATCCTTATTAAATATCTTAAATAGCAAATAGAATACTTAGATTAAGAATTAACCTTTATTTCTTTTAACCTCTCTAAGATATACCTCTATATTATTATAGATAGCTTCTTTACTAATAATATTAACTTATTATTTTAACTATAGTTTATAATAGTCTTAGGCTAAGAGATAGCTTCTAATAAAAGTAAGTTTATGATCTAAAATAATCTAATTTATTACTTTTTAACTAAAAATAAAAATATAATGGGAAGTATAGTTACCTTAAAGATTTATATTATAGTTACTAATATAAACTTAATATATATTATTACTATAATTCTATAAATAACTATAGCTTAGTATAATCTTTCTTCTATCTATATAATTATCTATATTAACTTATATTTATTATATAAATATCTTATAAAGCTAGATACTATAAAAAGAAGAAGCTTATAATTAATATTATAACCTTAAGGTAATTATGTAAATATTAAGAACTTTATAAAGTATAGTAAATTAATAGTAAGAGTAACCTTACTAGTATTTTTACTAAAGAGTTTCCAAACTATACTCTAGAGAGATTAATTAATATGAATAATATAATAGTATATATAGAGGAATAGGTTACTTATTTAGAATAAAAGGAGGAAATTTAGAAGGTTATTTAGTTGCAAAATATAGATTATTTAATTAATTTTATCTTATATATAGAAATATAGTATATTATAGTGAAAGGATAACTAGAAAGTTTACTAATATTAGTAGTATAATAGCTAGAGGATTATAAAGACTTTATAATATACTAACTATATAGTATAGTCTAGTAGCGGAAACTACCGCTATTAGTAATAACTAGCTACTAGTTATTACCAGCCGCCAGGTAATTAGTAACTAATTACCTAAAGTATCTAGATTTAATCTAAATATAGCCTATAGCTATATACTATAAATATTGATATCTTTAATCCTATTAGTATATTATATATAATAATATATATAATATACCTTCCCTTAGTGAAACTAATAATAAGATTCCTAAAGTAAAAACTTCTATCTTTCTATATTTTAAATATTCTCTAATATTTAATTTACCTTATAACTAATATCTAGTTTTTAAATTTATAATAACCTTTTAGAGTTCTCTTAAAATTTCAACCTTACAAATTCCCTCTAGTTAATAACTTATATAATTTTATAGCTATAGATATAAGTATATAGAAGTATTTGAAAATAACTAAAAGATACTAACTGAAAATGTTATATATTAATTCTGGTGGTTATATATGTATATATAGCTACGTAACCAGCTATCCTGTCACTATAAATCATGTAATAGCAGTCACGCGGGGGCCTTCTTTCCTCTATATCTTTGTTTATTTAAATAAAAACTATATTTTAGCTATTACAAACTATTAAAGGTAAGCCTAGCCTTCTAAACAGGCAGTATTAACCCACTGTAACTACTTTATTCTGTAATAATTAGTAGTATAACTAATATTATTTATTATAAGTAATAAGGTTACAGCTAAACCACCTATTAATTAAAATAAGGCTATTATAGCTATATTTATAATATACTATAACGTTACAGCTAAACTAACGTTATATTATTTTTATTAAAAACGTTATAAGATAAAAGCCACTCCAGTATTAAGAAAGGTTGCAACTATCTCACATATAATATTTATGGAATCTAAATTCCCCTCTATTAGATTGGGAAGGTAGGAGACTGTTACTCTTTCTTCTCTTTTCTTAATTCCCTCTTATTAACAGCATTATTCTTATCTAATTGCTAATTAGACTAATTAGATAAGCCAGATTAGTATATAGACCTCTACTTAAAAACGGAGTATTTAACATAATTCAGCTTAAAAGCGGGAAATAATAATAATATTATATATTAACTACAGTAACTATTACAGCAGTTAACGCTATAGCTGCTATAGCCGCTATAGTAATTAACGCTATAACCACTATAGCTACAGCTATAGAAATTAATATTATTAACTAAAGTAACCTCCTCTATATATAATAGTTACAGTAGTTATACTACCTCCAGTAATAACGGTAGTAACACCTCTATATAATCTATAATATCTACTTAAATGTAAGGTATCAGTTATACCTCTATGTAAGGTAAAAGTAGTACTAGCATTTATCTTCTATATAGTTATAATAATAATAATAACACTAATAATACCAACAATAGTAACTTTAACAATAATAATAATAACAGCCTAATATCTATATTTACTAAATAAATATATAATAATAAAAACCTAAATGCCTCCAACACTCCTGAAAGTAACATTAAGGTAGACGCTAGCAACCATAATGCTTCTGATAATTATATGAGCAATATTCCTAATAGTTACAGCAGTAATAATTCTAATAATTATATGAGTAACACTATAGCAAATACTAGTAGTAGCAGTTACTCAGAATGCAATAATTTAGACTAGAAAGATGGAACTATAAGGGTGTAACTTCTTTTTCAAACTAGAGGTATTTATTATATATTAACTCTAGTGGTTATATATGCATATATAGCTATATAACTAGCTATCTTATTACTATAAATCCTATAACAGTAGTCACACGGAGGCTTTCTTTCCTCCATATCTTTATTTAATGAAATAAAAACTATATTTTAGCTATCACGAACTATTAAAGGTAAGCCCAGGCTTCTAAACAGGCAGTACCAACATACTATAACTACTTTATTCTGTAACAAAAAAGGTAGCTTTAAATAAAAATCTTCCAGTTACTTTAGTATAATATCTTATTAATTTCTTATACTTAACCTTCTCTAGAGATATGTAAACTTCTTATTCTTTTATAATTTTATTTATATAAATAAGATTCTAGAAGGATATAGTAGGTAAACTTAGAGACATTAATAATATTAACTTTATAGTTTTATATAAAATCTTAGATAGTTTAAAACTAACTATAATATAAATATAAAATATTAAGTTTTTATAGTTATTCTCTAGACTTTTAGTCTAAATTACCTTCTCAGATTATATACTTAAACTTAAGTAAATACTTAAGTTAACGTTATATAATTCTACTATAGTAAATTACTTTTCTAATTAGTAAGAAACCTTATTAAAGTTCAAGTTCTTAAAACTATCTTATAAAAAGGTTAAATTTCTATTCAAAGTATTATCTTATTAAAAGAGATATTATAAGTTATAATAACCTTATTCTGTAAAGAATTTTATGTCTGAAATTAATTAGTTAAAGTATAACTAACCAAAATGCTAATAAGAATATACTCCTTAAGGTAAATTAGATAGTAATACTTAAGTTTTATATTTATAGTAAGAATATAATACTTGCAGCTATATATACAAAGATAGGTTGAATCTAGCCTTATAATTTTCTTTTTTTAAGTAATTTTATAAAGCCTTTAGTATAGTATTTGTTAGCCTAAAAAGCTTATTAATATATAATTATAGAGAAATACCGCTACTTATAAGGTTTTAGGCTGGAAATTATAAGGTAGTTTGCTTCCTTTACCTTATAACCCTTACGTAAGTTTTAATAATAAACTGGATATACTTTATATTTCCATTTTAATCATATATATATAATATAGATAACTTAAAGTAAATACCTTAAGTGGTTAGAATAGCTTTTAGCCTCTTATATATAGAAATCCTATTATTATATTTAAAGACCTTAATATTAATATTATACTAGCATTTAAGAAATAAGATAAACTTATTAAATACTGCGGTTATAATTGCTTAAGTATAATCTATAAGATAAAGGTTCTATAAGTAATTAGTAATTCTATCTATAAATATTAAAGAAGAAATATAGTTATTGTAGTTTTAGTAATAAGGATTAAAGTTAAATATAATATACTTTTTAGAGGTAATATATAAGATACTCTTATATTCTATATAGTAAATAATTTATTTTACGTTACTAATACTATAAGCTTTATATATCTCCCAAGTAGGCTGATACGTATTATACTTTAAGTAACTATTAGTAATAGAAATATTATATATAGCTAAAATAAGGCAGTTAAGAAACTTCCTTCTAGCATACCTTACCTACTAATATTAAACCTATTTATTACCTTTTATTTATCTTTCAATAGTTTCTATAATATATTTCTAGTAGTAATAATATTTCAAAGAGAATTTATATTATAATAATTATATTACTAAAATATCTGACCCGTTGCAAGATATATAGTATTTAAAAAGTCACTAGCTATATTAAATATTAATAGCTATAACCTCTAAGTAGGTACTTTTCTAGAGTTAAGAGAGATAATTTAGTTCAATATTCCACTAGTAACCTTACTTTTATAATTACGAAAAGAAAATAAGGTTTATAGCTAGAGAGATACAGAAAGAAATATTATAAAAATATAATTTAGCTTTCTTACCCTTTAAGGTTATAATATAGGTTTTAGTATCTCTATAATTCTTAATAGATATTAATTTAGTATTTTTAAGGATATATACCTTATAGCCTGTATAGAGACCCGGGATAGCTAAAATTATATAATTAATAGAGGCCTAAGGCTATAGAGTCTCTATAGGATAAAATCCTCCTATAGCTACCACTAGTTAGCTTACTAAGTTAAAATCTTATAACCTATAGAGACCTACCTTATACTATTTACCCTTTCCTTATCTAGGCTTTTAGTTATACTCTTATAATTTTTCAATTTCCACCTCTATAAGAAAGTAAGACTGGGGTTTCGGTAATAGCTTTACGACAAATACCCGCCAACTAATTAGCATCCACATAAAGAGTAACTATATTAGCATTTGCATTAAGAATAATAACGCCCAGAATTATAGCCTCCGAAAATATAGTTTCTGAAAATATAGTTTCTGAAAATCTATCCTTAACCGGTAAGTGTATAGTAACTTCTATGCCGGTTACATTAATATAAGTGGCTTAAGTAAGTAATATAGCTGTTAGTAACTTAAATAATATGGCAGCTTATACTGTAACTATAATAATGCTTATATACCTTCTTACATAACAATTCTTCCCTACGAAGCTTATAGTAAATTACTTATTTAGTGGTATACTTATAGGAAGTTTAATATTATTGCCAGCTCTATTTATAGCCTCTAAATATTAAAATTATTTAAGGTCCCCCAGTTATCTATATAGCCTCTTTCATGAGGATGCTATTTTATATAAAATTGGGAATTAGCTAATAGTAATTTCAGATAACTATATATTAAGGCTATAGGCCTCTAAGGTCTTGAAAATGTAATAGGCTATAAGTAAATTGTTATATAGCCTATAGATCTAGTGGTATAACTACCGTTATATTTTACCAGTTTCTTTATAGGCTAACTTTACGGTATTTACTTGCTATATATTAACTACCTTTACCATATAAAAGTTATGCCTCTATAGTATACTTTATATTTCTTAGCATAAACGCTAGTTTCAACTGAAGTTATATACTGAATAGTTAGTAATTTATAGCATCCTGAAACTTAACGTCCAAAGAACCTATATATTTACCTTCTTCTACTACCCTAAGGTTAGAATACAGAGGTATTTATAATACTAAAAGTTTAATAACTAACTACCAAAAGCTGTAGCTTTAGCTACTAAATACCTTTGGGAGACTTTATATAACTTCTATAAGGAAGCTGCTACCACTGGGGGGGCTACTAACTATAATATTACTAAA
This sequence comes from Colletotrichum lindemuthianum, assembly GCA_001693025.2. Lineage (NCBI taxonomy): Eukaryota > Fungi > Ascomycota > Sordariomycetes > Glomerellales > Glomerellaceae > Colletotrichum > Colletotrichum lindemuthianum. The sequence continues at coordinate 57,895 of MASP02000169.1, read as the reverse complement.
AGCTTAATATATATATATATATATATATATATATATTTTAGAATAGTTAATAAGATAACTTCAGCTTAGAGGTTTTACCTTAAAAGCTAACTTATATCTATACTTATATGTAAGATATACGGTAAGTTAGGTTATATTATAGCTACTTACTACTGTAATGAGGACTGTATAAAGTATAGTTAAAGAGGGTATTTATTAAGATTTTGCCGCATAGAAGATATTACTAAGAATATACTAAGGATACCCCAAGGGGGCCCTTACTAGAGATTATTATTATAGTATAATAGATATTAGTATATATACTATACTAATAGAAGGCTTTAAAGAACTTATATAATTACCTTCTTTTTACTAAAGCTTAAATATAGAGATATCCACAGTATCTAAAGTTTAATAAAAAGGTATCCGTATATATATTATACTAAGGATATTACTAAGGGTATATTGAGGCTATCCTAAGGAAGCTCTTACCAGAGGTTAATATTATAGTATAATAATATTATTAGTATATATACTAGTATCCTACTATTAGAAAAGCTTTTTAAAGTCTCTAGTATAATAGGATAAGGTCAGATATCTTAGGTTACCTAAAGAGTTATATTACTAGTATATATGCCAGTATTCTGCTGTTAGAGAGGCTTTATAAAGCCTCCAGCATAATAGGAAGAGGTTAGATACCTTAGTAGTATCTAAAGAGTTAATATATTCTAATTAACCTCATTTGCTATTAGATACCTTATGGTTTAATTAGCTGTAGGATAAGGTTAGGTACCTTAGCTTTACCTAAAGAGTCTTTTATTTATTTTAACTGTTATTTTGACTGTTGTTCTAACTATATTTAATTATTCGTTTAACTATCACTTTACTAGTTATTTCACCTTTGTTTAAAGCTTTAAGCTACCACCAAATAGTCGGTAAAGTTATATTTTAAAAGCGGCTATATAGTATTTATAGGCTTTGGGGCCTAAGGTTTTTGAAGGGGGGGAGAGTTATAAGAATATATACTCTATAGCCTGTATAGAGAGCTGGAATAGCTAGAATTACGTAATTAATAGAAGCCTAGAGCTGTAAGGCCTCAATAGGATAAAATCCCCTTATAGTTACCACCAGTCAGCCTACTAAGTTGAAATCTTATAACCTATAGAGACCTATCCTTTACTGTTTACCCTCCCCTCACCTAAGCTTTTAGCCACACTCTTATAATATTATACTAAGTATAGTTTATAGACGAAGCTTCTTAGAGAATCATAAAATATTTAATATCTTAAGATATATAAACTAAGGTATCTAAATTAAGAATAAATAAACTTTAGAGAGGATACTACTAAGGTTCCTCTAAATAATAAGCTTACTATAATATATTATAGCTATTTTAGCTAAAAGGCTAGCTATATAATTACTATTATCTAAGATTTTAGATTCTCTTTAAAAAGTTTCATTTTAAGGTTATTTGCTATTTAATTCTCTTTTTTATTAGAGTACTTATTATCTAGACTTCATATGTAAGTAATAAGTATATATAGTAATGATATAAGAATAGGCGGTTTAAACTATACTTAAAAAATTATGAAGGTTTATTTAAGTCACTGAAATATCTTTTATTATCTTGAGAGTTTAAGTTACTATCTTTAGCCTCTAAGATAATTACTAAATACTATATAGTTAATTTTACGTTACTAAAGAACTTCAGGAAGCTATTATATAGCCTCTGTAATAGCTAAGATAATTCTATTTAGTGATATCATATTTAATTAACTATAAACTATAGATATATAGCTTTAGATATATATTTTAATTAGTAAGTAGGTTAGTAAAAACATGAAATTATTAATCTAAAATACCTTTACAATAGAGGAAATATAACTAACTACTTAAACGTTATATATAATGACCTCTTACTTCTACAATGATAATCTAATTACTATCCTGATAGTAAGGTATTCAAATTAAGAAACCTAAAGTATATTATAGTATATAGCAGCTGAAAACTAAAGATAGTGGTTATTAATAATATCAAAGTCATTATAGAGGTTAATTACCTACATAGCAAAGTTCTTTTTTATATTATAATATTAATATTAAAGTATCCTACTTATATACTTAAGAATTTAAGTTATTATATAAACTTAGTTTAACTATTTATAATAGAACTTTTAAGTTCTTACTAAATAAAGATTATATACAGCTATATAGACTCTCAGGATTTTCTCTAAAAGATTTATAATATTCTGGATATAGATATTTTCAGTAACATTAAGGAAAAGTTAAAACTTCTCAAAATAGATTAGCTTTATAAAAGTGAATTTATTAAACATACTACAAATATTTAAAATCGCTAAAATATTAATTTAAGATATTACTATAAATATTTTATCTTTTTTCACCTTGGAAAAATTCCATACAAGAAGCTTTTAAGAAACTTCTAACTTAAGATTCCTTTAAGTAGCTACTTCAAAGCTGAAAGAACTCTATAGATTATAAACTTTAGCTTTCACCTGAAAGATATTATATTAGGTAATCCACTAGTTAGCTTCCTTAAGTATTAAAATAGAGGTATTCTTAGTATAAATCTTAGTATTTAAAATTATACAACTATCGTAATATATATATTTTGCCTGGTAGCTTTTAAGTATTATAAGACTTTGAATTATTATATATAATTGGGAGGCAAAATCTAGTGTATATTATATATTACTAAATATAGCTATATATATTACGTAAGGCTTCATCCTAGCTAGTTTAAGTAGGATGAGGCTTATAGAGATGCCGTAAGTGCCTGAGGCTCGAACGATATAAACTCTGCCGCTCGAATATATTATTTCTGACAATATTCTAAAAGTAATAGATACTAGCTACCTACTACTAGCTATAACTTAAGTATATTATTATTAGTAAGTGATTACTATATTATAGATCTAAAGCTTGATATAGTATTATATACTATATAAACTAATAATAATAGTGTAATAAAACTAAAATACTAGTTTAGATTTATATAATAGAACTATATATAATATACAATAACTTTAATAATTAAACTGATACCAATGAGTAGTTAATTTTATTATTACTATTATACTAAAGATTAGTAAAGCTTATTATACTGAAAGAAGTAAATATAAAGTTTTATAACTAAAGTCTATAGAATAGAAATAATAAGATTTATTATTTAGATATTTCAGACTCCCTCTACTTTACAATTTTACTAAACATCTCTAAACTGTATTTCATACTTCTTAATTCAACTGGAATACTACTATTTCTATTAGAATAATATACTTGAGGGGTAGAGTGTATATTGTTTAAGCCTCAGGCAGCTATACTAACTCTATAGGTCTCGCTCCACTTAATCTGGTTCAAATCAAGCCTCACGCGGTATAAATAGCAACGTCTAATTATATATTATATACACCAGACTCAATCTCCTAATTATATATACTAATTCAGAGTTTTATCATACTAAAAAGCTATTAGGCTAAGTAGTATACATTATAATAATTTTATATTCTTAAATACTAAGATATCTAACCAAAATACCTCTTTAATATTTAAGGAAGCTAATTAGTGAATTATCTAATATAACATCTTTTAGGTAGAGACTAAAGCTTACAATTTATAGAATTAGCTTAATCCTAAAGTGAATATTTAAAAAAACCTTCTTTAAGAAGCTTCTTAAAAGCTTCTTTTATACAACCTATCTAAGTTAAAGTATATTAAGTTACTTAAGATTAATATTTCTGAAATTGAAACTATTTCTAATACTTTTAATAAGTTTATATTGGTTACGCTATACCGTAAGGTATACGGTAACTATACATGCTGCTATATCTTTAGTGGCATATTCTCTACAGCCTACTAGCTATAAATACCCAGCATCTAGTACCAGCTATTACTAAATATTACAGTAATTAGTAAGTAATTACTATACTATAGATCTAGAGTTTTACATAGTACTATATACTATATAATATAATAATAATAATAGCTGGAAACCAGAATACTAATTTGTATCTATATAATAAAACTATATATAGTATAAAATAATCTTGATAATTAAATTAATACCAATTAGTAGTTAGCCTGATTGTTATTATTATATCACAAATTAGTAAGATTCATTGTACTAAAAGAAGTAATCATAAAGTCCTACGTCTAAGGTTTATATAAGATAAATGATTTGAAAAGTTATTACTTATATTCCGTTAAACACTCCCCACTCTAAACTATACCGGAAGCGTCTAAATAAATATAGTAAACCCTTAAGGAGATTATTATTAAGAAGTTTAAATTAATATACCTAACTCTAATCAAACTCAAATACTTCCCGCAATTTTATTAAGCAGTTTAAATTAATATCCTTCAGTATTACTTAGTAGAGTATATTTTGTAAATATAGTAACTTTTGTAAGCCTTACTAAACTTTTCTTTAATACTGGAGACTTATAGTATCTCTAATGTCAAGTGTTCAAGGAATTTATATACCTTTTGAAACCCTTTTTTCTATATTCCTCTTTATATAGATCCAGTAACATTTAACTCTTTCCTACCTCACACCCCTCTTACTCTTATAATAATATCTAAATTAATCTATATAGGTAAGATATCTACCCCAGATATTCTGATATTTCTAATAAGTTTACCTATAGGTATTTTAATACTAATAAGGATGGATTAATATTTAGACTCAGTATTATTCAGCTGAATATATAATGTTAACTCTAATACTATGATAAATAAGAACTTTATAATAATCTCTATCTATATAATATACTAAGTAACTCTCTATAGTTATCTGAAACCTTATAATTCAGAACGTTCTTCTAGATATTCAAGAGTAACTTTCAGAAGTAACCTATAGTAATATAGTAACTTACCTGCCTCTATATTAACTACTATTTTAGAGATTACCTTATAGCCTATAGTATTAAGGTTAATATAAGTAGTAACTAGATTTATATTGCTCTATATCAATTTACCTAATAAGAAAGTTTATATTATAGATTATTAAAGAGATTAATAAAATTAACAAGCACTATAGTATCATTAAGATTAATCTTAAAAAGTACCCTAAGTGGATAAATAACCTTATAATAGTAAAGTTAGATTGTGTATTATTGTTTTATAATATTGAATCTAAAGTTAGAACTATAATATTAGTAGTATCCTTACTATAAGAGATCAAGAGGAAATATCTATAGCTAAGCTCAGTAGTTTATATATACATAGTTTACAATAAGGAACCCCTCTTATAATTAGTAGTTTTACTAATCTCCCGGTTCTCTATCTTAAAGCCTCTTTAATAATAGGAGAAGTATTAAAACTATAGCTGAAACTAACTTAAGTTTTATAAATATCCCTCTCATACCACTATTACTACTTCTTTCAAAAATATATCTACTAAGTATATAATAGACTTTATAAAGCTATATAATAAGACTATAAAGTCTAATAGAAGCTTCTATAATATCCTTAAGTTAAAGATCTATATCTTTTATAATTACTATTTTAAGCTGAATATCCTATAGTATATATAGGTAGGACTACTGTTAACTATACTTAAAGATATTACTTTCAAGTTTTACTTTAACTACTTAAGTAACTTAAGTATTGCCCTTTAGTTTAACTAAATAGTTTAAAAGATGAAGGGTTATTTCAAAAGTAATGAGAATTAATAGCTTTATCTCTTTAACTTAGTAAAATACTACCTTTTGGAATATTATAGCTAAGAACCCTAATAAAAATAACAAGGAGGCTTTTAAGGTTCTTATTTTAAAGCTTATATATATTTAAAACGCTTTTCTAGCTAATATCTAAATAGAAAATTTCCTCTGCCTCTAGCTTATAAATATATACTATAGTATACTAAAATGCTAGTTAGTTTTCTTTAGCTTTATAGTAACTTTCTAGAAACTCTATAATTAGTTATCATCTGCTGTAAGTAATACTATATTGATCTAAAAGATACAATATATCCAAGATAATAGAGATAATTACCAAAGGGTAGCTGGAGACTAATTTTAAACTAACTATATATATAATTTATCTTAAGGTAATACTTAAAGTTATAGTAATATCTCTATATATTTAAATTTACGCTTTAAGTGGCTATTACCTACCTTAAATACTTATATATAGCTACACTAATTAAAAATACTATATATATAGTAAATCTAAATATTAATCTATAAGGTTTACTTTTAAGAAGAGGTATATTTTATATGATAGGTATAGGTTAACTATTAACCTTAAGGTATACTCTATAAGAGTATAGTAAACCTTCCTTTTAAGCTACGAAGATATTAATAACTCTAATAATAATAGCCTTAAGGCTTCACTAAAGGTTAATATTAATAATAATATTATTTAGTTACTTTTACTTTATATATATAGTGGTATCTAAGCTCTTTACCCTATTTATAGTTCTAATTGTATATTATATTCTGGAATAGTATCTATGTTAATACCAGCTTGCAACTAGTTTAAATAGTAGTGAAATTATCTATTTTTATAGATAAGTATGCCTCTGGTTATAATATTTAACCTTATAGTAAAGAAAAACCTTATACTAATAGTCTATATAGCGAAGGTTTTAATAAGACTAGAATTTAATATATATAGCTGGAAGTTACTATTAAGGTTATAGAATTAAGAAGTTTTATAAATTTCTTAAAGATAGGATGAAATAGAAGGCTGAAAGTTAAGTATTCTATAATTTATTACTTTTTTATATCTAATCTATCCTTAGCATTCTATAATAAAACTGAAATTCCCCTTAAGACTATATAGGTACCTGTAATCAGGGAAATATCATAGTGGAAACTAAATATTTCATTCTAATTTCTATAACTGGAGATATTAATATCTTTTAGAAAACTTGAGTAATATTATAAGTATTAATATTAATAGATAAACTCCAGATATTCAGAAGAAAACTATCTAGCTATTCTATAATATATTATATTAAGCTGATAATTTTGGAAATTAGTTATTAATTAGATAGTATTCTAATACTAATATATTATATTTATTACTAAATATCTGTTATAGGCTATACCTAGATATCTAGCTAAAACTATACCTAGGTATCTGACGTTAACCTCCTCGCCCGAATGGGGCCCCAGTAGGCTATATATAGTATTATATACGCAGACTTTTCTATATACTTATAAAAGCTTCTTTTTTACTTCTTAATTCTAAATAAATAGTATTTTACATTACCTTCCAGTTAAATAAGCTTAGGTCCAGTCTTTTATATATTTAGAATTTAGTTTTATTTACTATATAGATAATACTGAGTAGAGTATACCTTTCTAGTAGTTAAGTATATAATTTAGTTATATATAGCTTCTAGAATATAATACTATATAATAAGTAATTAACTAACTAATATAAAGAATAATAGAGAATATTAAAATCCCCCAGAATATTCCAACAGGTAGTAACTTTATAAGTAAACTACTTTAATAGTAGTTATAGTATATTTTAAGTTTTCTCTACTAGAGGATTAATAAGCGTTTATATAAGTTAGTAAGATAAGATATTATAGTAAGTAGTAACCTCCAGATAGCTACTATAATAAATACCTCTAATTTATATTAAGATACTCTAGTAACCTCTAGAATAATATCTATTAGGATAATAGTTTTTAGAGTTGATAATATAATTATATTCCTATTAGTAGCTAACTACTAGCGGAAGCTTCTTTCCCTACTTTTAAAGTTTTTAGGTAAATAGAAGGAATATTAAGTATAAACCTAATAAATAAAAACTAAACTTAAAATTAACTATTATTTCTTTAATAGTAATTAGAAATATTAGTATCTAATTTATTTCCATTTAGATTTTAGGTTTTAGTAGATAGTTAAAATATTCTATATAGTGGGAACGCTAAAGAATTTCTATAATCTAAATAATTTTATAAGTTACCTAAATAGAATTTACCTAGATTTTAATAGCTAGCTTTATATTATTATCTAGCTATAAAATATTAGACAGAAAATAAATAAATATCTAATTATCTTTCTATCCTAATTTAAAAAGACTCTAACTAATACTAAAGGATATATATAGCTAAATATAGTTTAGATTTTTCTACTAAAAGTTACCTTACTTCTCTACCTTAAGAAGTTACTAATTATAATAAATCTTTCTATAGAATATAAATTCTAATTGTTTAAAATCTAAAATATAGTTTAGAAACTTAAATATATAAAGGAAATATTAGTTTACTATTAGCTACCTTACTAAAGATCTACTATTTATAATATAGAGGATAATATTATAATAATAGAAGTAATTAAGAAGTAATAATAATCTTAAAACCTTAGTAGCTTCTTTTCTACACCTAAGAAATATTCTAAAAATTACTAAAATATCTACTAATATTTTAGATATAGTAAGAAGTATTATATATATAGAAACTATATAGTATAAGAGAATAAGAAAGTTAGTAAAAAGATTATAAAAGCTATAGCTACTCTAGATTATACTGGAGATAACTAGGAGAATAGTATTTCCCCACTTAATAATAGTAAAAACTTAGGAAAAAAGTAACTTTAAAGTAAATTTAGATTCTAAAGTTAATAGAAGTAGAAGTAATAGAATAAGGAAAGTAATAGGAAAAGAAATAGGTAAGTAACTAGTAGTTAGCTACTATTTAGACTAAAATTAGTAGAGGTTACTCTATTGATATACTATTAATATAGACTATAATATTTATATTATTATTAATATCTTTCTTATAAAGAGATTTTACTTTCTACTAGTTAATAAGTTAAAAAGATAAGTAAGGAAATATACTATTAGGTTATTACTTAGTAATATTTAGAGAGTAACTATTCTAACTTTAGAAGTTAGTAACTATATATAGAAGATTTATATTTATATTATAGAAAGCCTATAGCTACTTTTATATCTTAGGTAGCTATAGATAGAGGATAATTATATTATTTATAATACTGAAGCCTAATAGATAATCTATATAAAGAGTAATATAATTTGGTTACTTTTGCTCTGTACCTGTGGTGGTACCTAAGCTCTTCACCCTATATGTGGTTCTAACTGTAAAACTTACGCGGTAACATAATAATATATTTAAAATATTAAAATAAACTAATATAACTTAAGGAGATCTAGTTATTCTAACTATTTAATACTAATTTATTTATATTTATCTATTAGTATACCATATAGTATACTAATAAGATACTAAACTTCTACTAATTTGTATTTATTAGTCTGATAGATATTAAGAATATATTAATCCTAAAAGTAACGATAAACCTAAGAAATTATATTTCTATAAATATATTAAAGGAATTCCTAAATTCTTTTTTTTTAGATTTAGTATACTAGCTACCTTCCAGCTAACTAGAGATAAATTACTATATTCTATTAATTTCTAATAATAAGAAATAGAAATTAGATTTTCCATAGAAACCCCTCTATAGTATATTATAGAAGAAGCTTCTAATATTTAAGAAAACTCTAAAGAATTTACTTAATAAGGAATTTATCAAAGTAAGTAGCTTCTTTACTAATATCTTAATCCTCTTTATAAGGAATCTAAATAGGGAAATATATTTCTATATAAATTAAAAAGCTTTTAATATAATTATAAAAAAGAATTATTACTTCCTCCCTCTTATATTAGAGATTCTATATAAAATTACTACTACTTACTAGTATATTAAGCTTAACGTTATTACTATATTCTATAATATTAAAATTAATAAAGTAGATTAAGAGAAAACAGCTTTTTAGATATACTATAGTCTTTTTAAATAGATAGTATATTTCTTTAAACTTACCAATATTTCTATTATATTTTAATAATATATTAATAGTTATCTATAATAGTTTCTAGATAACTTTATTATAATATATACTAATAATATTCTTATTTATATTAGTAACTTATAAAAGAAATAGAAGGAGAGGATTTACTAGATACTTAGCTACTTTACTAATATAAACTTTAAGTTAAATTCTAAGAAGTGTAAATTCTCTATTATTATAATTAAGTATTCTAAATTTATTATATTAGTTAGAAAAAGCTTCTCTTATAATTCTTAGAAGTTAGAGATTACTACTATCTAGCTTTCCTCTAGCTTACTAAAAGGTATCTATAATTTCCTTAGGTTTATAAACTACTATAAGGTTTTTAAATCTTAGTATAATATTATTATAAAGCTCTTAAACTACCTAATTTAGAAATATATTTCTTTTAACTAAAAATTAAAATAGTAAGAGGCTTTCTTTACGCTAAAATAACTTTTTACTATGAAACTAATTCTATAGATATTTAACCTTTATATTCTAATAATAGTAAAGATGAACTATTTAGAATATACTTTAGAAAATATATTAACCTAAGATAATAAGGTTAGAGTGAAATATTTAGTAATTTTCTATTTCTAATATTTAACTTCCGTAGAGTTTAATTACTTAATCTATAATAAGAAACTTCTTATAATACTAGCCTATTTATAGATATAAAGAATAAAGCTACAAAATATCAGGGAGTTTAAGATCCTCACTCATTATAAAAACTTTAAGTATTTTATAAAGAAACAATAATCTATAGAGAAGTAAAGCTAATAGGTAAAGAAGTTATCTTGATATAACTTTTACCTTAAATACTAGCTAGATACTTAAGTAGTAGCCTCTAATATTTTCTTCTAAAGGCAATAGAATATTCCTAAAAAATAGAATAATAAGAAGTAATAGAAATAGATAATATAAGTTATTCTGAATATTACTATTTCTATAAAGTTTTAAATAGGATATATAAATATTACTAATACCTAGGTTTTGAAAGAAAAATGAAACTTATAGAAAATATAAGATTATATTACTAAAAGAAACTTCTTATATTAATAAATCTTTACAGTAATCTAGTAGGGAGAGTATAGCTTTCTTTCTAACTTCTATATTAAAATCTAGATTACTAAATATACTATTACTATACTGGAATAACTTATCTTTAGAGAGAGATTTTAAATACTAAATAGTAAAGAGAGTAATAGCCTCCTTAATAAGTTTAAAACTAAGTTAGTATAGAAGTTATATAATGTCTTCCCTATAAGCTACCTAGAGTATAAGAATATACTAGAGATTATAAGTTAATAGTTTTACTAATCTAAATAGTTATAAAGTATCTACTAATTTATATATAACTATAATATATATAGAGGTATTTATATCTAAAAGTAAGCTAGAAGGAAATTCCTAAAATTTCTATTAATATCTAATTAATTATACTCTAATTTATTAATAGATTTTATTACTAACTTACTTTCTATAAAAGAATAAGGTAGCTATTACCTCTAAGTTATTATTAATTAACTAAATAAGATTTCTATACTAGAGGAGATAAATATAATAAAGATAAAGATATATATTTAGTAGTTTCTTAGTTACTACTATAAGTTTTATAGAATATTATATTGTATTATAAATAATAAAGAATCTAACTAGGTAAATTGCTCCTAGAAGAAATTCTATAAGTTAATAAATATTATATACCTATTAAGTATTAATTACTACTTATAGACTTATAAAATTATAAGATAATATAATCAGAAGATTTAAGTAATTGTGAGAGTATTTACCTACTAATTTTAGAATAACTAGAATAACCTACTACTTATAATATAGTTAACTTTCTGTAACTAGTAGTATAATATAATAGAAACTATAAATTTTTTATAAATTATAGATATTATATTAACTTTATTCTGGTTACTAAGAAGTATATAAAACTACTTAGTAATAATAAAGTTACTATCTACTAACTAGTTAAGAAAATATAATTAGTAATAATATATATTTATATAAAAATAGCTACTATTTAGTAGAAGTTAGAAATCTAGGTAAATAAAATCTAGTCTCCTATAAATTAATATTAAGTTAGTAATAAGATAAAGTTAAATATATTAAACTATAGGTTACTAAAATTAAGTTAAAAACTAATTTAGCTATATTATAAGTATATAATAGTAAATATTCTCTTACTATATATTATAAAGCTAAATACTGTAGATTATAGTTAATAGCTAGTGACGACTACTAGTAGATAATAATAAGAAGGCTAAATAGCCAATTAATAATATTCTTACTGTAAAAATATATTAAATAGAAAGAGAATACTAATAAGAGACTCTTATTAAATAGAAAGATTATATAAACTTTATATAGAAGCTTATTAATATTATTATAAATATAATAATATTAAAATAATATAAGGTAATATATAAGCTAATGATAGATAATAATAGAAATCTAACTTACAGCTTCTAATTTAATAGTAGCTAGAGAGGAGGAAGGTAATATTATAAACTATATCTAGATATCTAGCTAGAATTATATCTAAATATCTAAAACTAACTCCCTCGTCTAAGTGAAACTTCAGTAAGCTCTATATAATATTATATATAGACTTTTCTATATACTTATAAAAACTTCCCTTTTACTTCGTAGTTCTAAATAAATAGTATTTTACGCTACCTTTCGGTTAAATAAGCTTAGATTCAGCCTTTTAGAATATCTTAAAATATTATAAAATTAGAATTACCGAAGATTTAAACATTATATAACTATACTAAATATACTTATATTTATAGTATTATTATTTATATATTAACTATATTTAATTAAAATATTAAGATTATTTACTAATAAAAATAAACTAAATTCTATTATATTTATATAGAGATTATAAGTTAGCTGATATTAATAATAGAAAACGTTTATATCAATAATAGAAAATTTTTACATTAGAAATATAAAGTTTTATCTTAAAGGTATGTAGGTTATAGTCTGAAGAATATTACGGTTATGGATATTAAGATTATAGTAAGTAATTAAATAAAGTAGTTATAGTTAGTAGTAATTAAATCTCCTAAGATATTAAAATTATATATAGACAGTGTAAGGATTTAAGAATATAAAGTTAATATAAAAGAAGTTGTTAGTTGTTTATTATTAAAAAGGTTAATATAGGGTGGATATACTAGCTATAGCTGCTAGAAGTTAAGTCTTAGATACTTAGGGCCAGCTGTAGCAGTTAGTGGGGGTGGGAAGGCTAAAGTTACACTTTAGGAGGTATTATATCCACTAATAGTTATAATAGAAAGTAAGCTATCGGCCCCTCCTAATAATAATATTATTATGTAATATTAAATATAAATTAACTCCAAAGAAAATAATTCTACTGAAGCTCCTTTAAATTTACTTTTTATATTATTTTATAGTAAGAAGCTTATTATTTTAGATAGAGATAGAACTACTCAAATTCTTTAAGATTAGATAATAGCCTATATTCTTACTAAAAATATTACTATTAGTAGTAAATATATAGATACTATAACTATCTCTATATATATATTTTATTTTAAAGAATCCTACTTAAGTATAGTATTTTAAGGTATTTTACCTAGCTGTGAAGGGCTGGCCCCAACTGGGGGGCGTAGTGCTGCAGCTAATAGTATCTCGGCCTCCAGTACCTATATACATATATACACACGCATACGACAGTACTACTAATTAAGCTATATATTATAGCCTTATCAAAAAATATATAATAATAAGTTGTCCACTTATTATCTAGCTACATTTAAGTAGGATATTCTATAGTATATTCCATATAAAACTAACCTATAATATTACCTTTCCTCTCCCGCTCCCACTATACTACCTGCCAGTTATAGCCTCACAGTAGGAACCCTAAGTATTTAAGTAATATACCTCCAGCAGCTATCTTATATACTGTAAGCTAGGAAATAAATCCAACGTAAATCTATATATGTCTAGATCAAACTCTAGACTATAGAGTTAACTTATTATATATAAAAAGCTAACCCTAACTGGAGGGTGTAATACTGCAGCTAATAGTATCTCAGCCTCCAGTATCTATATACGCATATATATATACATACGACAGTACTACTAATTAAGCTATATATTATAGCCTCGTCAAAAAGTACGTAACAACAAATTATCTACTTATTATCTAGCTGCACTTAAGTAGGGTGTTCTATAGTGTGTTCCGTATGGGGCTGGCCTGTAACACTAACTTAGATACTATTAGCTTCTTAACTACTAGATACCTCCAGTTTACTATATTAAAGTAATTAGTTATTCCCTCTATTACCCTTATGCCTCTATAAGGTAAACTTAGTATAATATATTTCAGATATATTTGCCCTATTATAAGATTTAGAATAATTAATATATCTATACTACTCAATATTATTATATTTTATGTAGTTTCTTATAATATTTCCTTCCTACCTTACCTTATAAATGAAAATTACCCTAGTATTATATTTAATGATATTTATAATAAGCTTCACTAGAATAGAAAGATTATACCTATTATTCAAGAATAGAGGTATCTATAGATACTTCTTGATAAAGAGAGAATAACTTCTATAAATTCTATAGAAATATAGATATAGAAACGTTACTGCTACTTTAAATATCTCACTATAATATACCTCTATAGTGTTCTTGATAAAATAGGATATTTAGTTAAATAATATACTTTTAAGACTCTTAAGAGATATAACTACTACTACTACATATATAAAACTACTTCCTTATACTTTTAATTTACTATTTAGGGTAATATCACTTTAACTTTCAGGTTATTATTAATATTATTCATATTAATAACTATAAGTTACTTTATATTATTAATACTACTATAGTACTTAATATTACATTACTTTCGCCAAGTATATTAGTGAAGGCTATATACGAGGCTTTTAAGATATATTGGATTAATATATATTAAAGTCCTTCTAATATTACTATTATTAATATAAGTATAATCCCTTGATTTAGGGAGGGGCCGATAGCTTGCTTTCTATTATAACTATTAGTGAATATATTACCTCCTGAAGTATAAGTTCAGTCCTTTTACCCCCCCACACTAACTACTGCAGCCAGCCTTAAGTTAATCTGAAGCTAAGCTTCTTATAGCTATAGTAGCTAGTATATCTACTCTACGTTAACCTTTTTGCAGATAATAAATAACTAATAACTTCTTCCGCATTAACCTTATATTCTTATATCCTTACACTCTTATACTATATATTATTTAAATATCTTAATAGACTTAATTACTACTAACTATAGCTACTTTATTTCAATACTTATTATTATCTTAATATTCGCAACCTTAACGTTCTTACTATATTCTACTTACTCCTAAGATTAAATCTTATGCCCCCAATATAAAGGTTTTCTACCACTATATAAAAGTTCTTTATTACTAATATAAGTTAACTTATAATTTTTAAATAAATATAGTCGAACTTAACCTACTTTTATTAGCAAATAATGTTTATATATTAATTAAGTATAGTTAATATATAAATAATATCAATATAAATATAAATACTTTTAAGTTCACGACAAAAGGTAATTTTATTACCGTCTAAACTAGTTGTAAGCGAGCATTGCCATAAATGCTGTTTCCGGATATATTTTACAGTTAGAACCACATATAGGGTGAAGAGCTTAGATACCACGACAGGTACAGAGCAAAAGTAACCAAATAGATACTTTTAATATAGCTATATAATATAAAAACCCAAGTAATTATAACACTATACTATTCTAAAGTATTTAGTAACTAAAATAATATTTTAATATTACGATATAATCTAATTAATAACTAGTTTCCGAAATTAATAGCTTAATATTATCAATTATAAAATAGCGAGATAATTATCTTCTGAATATCTAGAGTCTATTTATTAATATTAGTATTTATAATATTATTTAGGCCTTTTAGAAGATATTAATATTCCCCGTTATAGAGATTCTAATAGAATATTTGGAACCTACTACTTTATTCCCCTAATTGCAGGTAGCTATATAAATATAAGGAAAACTTCGGTTTTATTAAAAAGATATTATAAGGATATAGATTCTATAGTCTGTATAGAAAGTTAAGATAGCTAGAATTATGTGATTAACGGAGACCTAAGGCCACTATAAGGCCACTAGGCCTCTATAAGATAAAAGCCCTCTTATAGCTTTTATTAGTTAGCCTACTAAGTTAAAATCTTATAACCTATAGAAACCTACCTTTTACTGCTTTTCCTTCCCTTACCTAAGCTTTTAGCTAGATTTTTATAATTCTTTAACTTCTATCTCTCTAGAGAAGTTAAGATTGGGGTTTCAGTAATAGCTTTATAATAAATACTCACCAACCACTTAGCGTCTATATTAAGAATAACTATACTGGTAGCCTAGATACCTATAGCCCCCGAAAACTTAGCCTCCGAAAATTTAGCCTCTAAAAATACACCTTCCAAAAATACATCCTCCGGTAAGTATATAGTAACCAAGACGCCAGCTATACTAAAGTAAGCAACCACATTAATATAAGTAGCCAAAATAAGTAATATAGCTATAAGTAACTTAAGTAATATAGCCGCCAACACTACGGCAACTATAATAGTATTTATATACCTTCTTAAATAATAATCCTCTTTTATGGAGGTTATAGCAGAATATCTATCCAGCGGTATATTTATAGTAAGCTTAATACTATTACTAGCTTCTTTTATAGCCTCCAAATATTAAGACTACTTAAACCCTTCTAGCTACCCCTATAGCCTTCTTTATAAGAACGTCACTCTATATAAAATTAAAAATCAGCTGATAGTAATTGAAGATAGCTATACCTTACAGCAAGAGGCCTTCAAGATATAGAAGATTCAGTAAGTTATGATAAAGTTATTATATAACCTTTAGATATTATAGCGTAACTACTAATATACCCTACTAGATTCTTTATAGGCTAACTTTACGGTATTTACTTACCACCTATTAATTAACCTTACCCTATAAGATTATGTTTTTATAGTATACTTTATATTTTCTAATATATAGACTAATTGCTACTAAAGGCTTATGCTAATAAGTTAGTACTCTATAGGTTTCTAGAAACTATTAAGTTCGAAGTTTTTAGATTTTATATACTTATCTTTTTTTACTACGTTAAGGCTAAAATATAGAGATATTTAAAGTATTAGAAGTTTAATAACTAGCAACCAAAAGCTATAGCTTTAGCAGCTAAGTACCTCTGGAAGATATTATAGCCCCATAAAGCCTCCAGTAGTATTAATAAGAGGGCCACCACTAAGAAGGCTACTATCTATAATATTACCATAACCTCAGTATATATATACCGTAAGGTTAGTAATAAGGTAATTTTAGTTAAGAAACCTTACCTTAAAAGCTAACTTATATCTATATATAAGATATATAGTAAGTTAGGTTATACTATAGCCACTTACTACTATAATAAAGGCTATATAAAGTTTAATCTATAATAGTATTCAGTAAGGTTTTACCCCTCCAAAAATATCTAAAGGGGGCCTTAAAATTACACTATATTAGAAGTTTGTAACTTTAAGAGCTTATATAGTTACCTTCTTCTTCTAGAATATGAAAATACTTATAGTATCTAAAGTTTTAGGCTTACCAGATACTAATATCATAGTATAATAATATTATTAATATATATACTAATATTCTGCTGTTAGAGAGACCTTATAAAGCCTCCAGTATAATAGAATAAGGTTAGATATCGTAGTTATAACCTAAATAGTTATATTATTAGTATATATATACCAGTATCCTACTACTAGAGAAGCCTCGTAAAATCTTTGGTATAATAGGAAGAGGTTAGATAGTTTAGTAATACCTAAAGATTTAATTTACCCTAAGTAGCCTGATCCACTATTAGAAGCCTTACATCCTAATTAGCTATAGAATAACTTATTTCAACTATTCTAACTATTTTAACTATTTTAACTATTATTTTAACTAATACTTTAACTGTTATTTTAACTGTTATTTATCTATTATTTTATCTTTATTAAAACCTTCGAGCTACCACCGAACGGTTGGCGAAGTTATATAAGTGGCTATATGGTATTTATAGGCTTTCGGGGCTAAGGCCTCTAAAAGAGAAATTAATTATAAGAATATAGATCCTATAGTCTGTATAGAGAGCCGGAATAGCTAGAATTATGTAATTAACGGAGGCCTAGGGCCACTATAGGGCCACCAGGCCTCTATAGAATAAAAGCCCTCTTATAGCCACCACAGCCTACTGAGTTGAAATATTACAACCTACGGAAACCTACCTTTTACTACTTTCCCTTCCCTTACCTAGGCCTTTAGCTACACTCTTACAGATATAGATATAAAAGAGTAATAAATTATAGAATATTTAGTTTTTGTAAGTTTTTTATTTTATTTTATCTTGAAGAGGTTTATAAAGATTCTTAACCCTATAACCTTAGTAGTTACTTTTAGCTATATATGTTAAGCTTTAGTCTCACTAAGGTTCTTACTAATTATTACTAGAAGGTTTCCTCCACTATAGGGTTATATATTATAACCGGGGGTATAATTGTCTTTAATAATAGGTAATCTTATTACTATTTAAACCGGTTATAAGTTAGTATTAATATAAATACTATTACTAGGTATATAATATAATTAGAACTACATATAGGGTTAAAAGCTTAGATACTACTATAAATATAAAGTAAAGGTAACTTAATAAACCTTTATATAAGGATATATACCCTATAGTCTATATAGAGAGCCGGGATAGCTAGGATCACGTAACCTATAGAGCCTGAGGCTACTAAGCCTCCTATAAGATAAAAGCTCTCTTATAGCTACTACTAGTTAGCCACACTAAGTTGAAATCTTATAACTTATAGAGATCTACCTTTTACTACTTTCCCTTCTCTTACCTAAGCTTTTAGCTATACTCTTATAATTTTTTAATTTCTACCTCTCTAAGGAGGTAAGACTAGAGTTTCAGTAATAGCTTTATAACGAATATCTACTAACTAATTAGTAACTATATTAAAAATAACTACATTAGTAGTCCAGACACCTATAGTATCTAAAGATTTAGTATCTAAAAATATAATCCCTAAAAATACATCTTCTGAAAACGTACTCTCAACCGGTAAGTATATAATAACCTCTATACTAGCTATATTAATATAAGCAGCTGAAATAAGTAACTTAAGTAATATAGCTGCCAGTATAGTAATAATAACTATAATAATACTTATATACTTTTTTGAATAATAATCCTCCTTTATAGAGGTTATAATAGAACGCCTCTCTAGTAGTATACTTATAGTAAGCTTAATATTATTATTACTAGTTCTATCTGTAGTTTCTGAATATCGAGATTACTTAAAACCTCCTAGCTACCTCTATAGCTTTCTTTATAAAGAGGCTACTTTATATAAAATTAAGAATTAGCTAATAGTAATTTAAGATAGTTATATTCTACAGCTAGAAGCTTTAGAGGTATAGAAAATTCAGTAAATTATAACTAAATTATTATACAGTTTATAAACTTAGTAGCGTAACTACTATTATATCTTACTAAACTTTTTATAGGCTAACGTTATAGTATTTACTTACTACTTATTAACTAACTCTACCTTATAAGAGTTGTATCTCTATAATATATTTTATAGATTTCAGTATAATAATTAGATATCCCCACTGAAGTTTTATACTAAATAGTTAGTAATCTATAGATCCCTAGGAACTATTAGATTAGAGATATCTTAACTTTATATATTTACTTTCTTCTACTACCTCAAGGTTAGAATATAGAGATATTTATAGTATTAGAAGTTTAATAACTAGCTACTGAGAGCTATAACTCTAGTAGCTAAATACCTCTGGGAGAGATTATAATCCTATAAGGATACTTTAAGTAGTATTATCAGAAAAGCTACTAGCTATAATACTACTGCTAGCTTAATATATATATGCTGCAAAATAGTTAATAACTTAACTCCAGCTAAGAAGCTCCACCTTAAAGCTTAAATATATAAGGTTTATAGTAAGTTAAGCTATTTAATAGTTACTTATTACTGAAATAAGATCTATATATACTACTAGAAACCTAGCTACTCTATAAGAATTTACTATAACTATCTAACTACTGAAAACTTACTACTAAAAAAACCTTAAGGTTATATTAAGCTTAAGGTTAGAAAACTACTAAAGTATAATAGTAATAACTTCTTTCCGAGAGTAAAATAATTAGTAAATATCTATCTATACCTCAGTAGCTTAATTAGCTATAGGAAACTTTATATATCTAATTTACTGTAAGATACCTTGGGGAGAAGGAGTTAGATATCTTAGTATTTACCTAAAGATATCCAGTTAATATACTAAAGGAGTTAGATATCTTAGTAATAACCTTAAGATATCTAGTTAATATACTAAAGCCTTATAGGTTAATATACTTATAGGGAGGCCTCACTGAGAGGTTATTAACCTCCCAGGTTAATATACTTATAGGAATAATATAGATTAATATACTTATAGCTTTAATCTCTTCTTATAATCACTTAAAATCTCTTATTTTAACTGCTAATTTAAACTATTATTTTAAATTATTATTTTAACTATTATTTTAACTATTAATTTAACTATTATTTATCTATTATTTTATTTTCACACTTTAAGCTACTACCAAACAGTCAGTAAAGTTATATATCAAGAGTAACTATATAGTATTTACAGACTTTAGGGCCTAAGGTTTTTAAAGGGGGGGATAATTATAAGGATATATACCCTATAGCCTATATGGAGAGCCGGGATAGCTAGGATTATGTAACCTATAAAGCCTGAGGCTACTAGGCCTCCTATAGGATAAAAATCCTCTTATAGCTACCACTAGTTAGCTACACTAAGTTGAAATCTTATAACCTACGGAGACCTACCTTTTGCTGCTTTTCCTTCCCTTACCTAGGCTTTTAGCCACACTCTTACACTTTAATCTAAAGATTTTAGATTATAGGTAAACGTTATAGAATTAATAGCTTATATTATATCTATTAAGATAGTTTATCATAATATCTCAAGAAATAATATTCTCTAAACTTTATAGAAATTATTATTAAGTAACTTTATAGTCTTACTGAGGCTGGAATCTACTAGTAGGTAATCTGCTTTCTACATTATAAGAAGTAGTCAAACAAAGTCTTTAATATACAATTTATATCTCCTTATTTCATATACTTAAAATAATATTTCTAGCCTTATTAGCAGAGCATTACAATAATACAAATACATCTCATACAAATACAAATACATGTATTTGTAATATATTACATGTAATAGCTAATACATGTATTTATATTTGTAATATTTCGAAACCTAATATATTATAACTATAAATATTTATACTTATATTTATATTATCTATAATATAATACCTTATATATTTTAAATTGCATATATAAGACTATAATACTGAAACGTTAAGAAAACAGTATTTCTACGTATATTAAAGTTATATAAATAACGTTAAAAAGTGTAATTTAATAAACAGAATCCCTAATTGTTACGTTTTTAATTTCGTGAAAATATAGTATATTACAAATAATACAAATACAGTTATATGTATTTGTAATATAATATAAATACAAATTTCTGTAGTCTATTACATTATGAATACAAATATATGTATTAGATACAAATCCTGATATATTACAAATATATATAATGTATTTGTATTTGTAATATGTAATATGTAATGTATTATGTATTTGTAATGTATTATGTATTATTTCCTAATGCTCTGCTTATTAGTATATAGACTAATAATATCCTTAGTTTCTGTAATATAATATTCTTTTACTAAGAAAATAAGAAGCTTACAAAAGCCTTATTTAAGGTAAAGTTAAAGATTATATTTTAGGAAACTATATCACTTATACTTAAAAGAGATATTCTATTTTCTTATAGTAATTACCTCTATATATACCAAAAGTATTAAAGGTGAAACCTAGCTTTTAGTAATATATATATTATACATAAAATACCCCAAAGAATATATATTAAATAATATATATAGAGTACATTTTACCTCTATATATTGGCTGGAGGCTTTAATTTATCTTTTATATATAGTATAAAAATAATAATCCTTAAGTAATAATACTACTATACCTAATAAATAACTTAAATAGTAAATAAAGTATCTTAACTAAAATCTTAGCTTTATACCACTTAATCTCTTTAAGGCATATTCTTATATTATTATTAATAGTCCTTTTGCTAATAATACTAACCTCTTATTGGACTTGAATTTATAATAATTCTAGGTTAAGAGATTATAACTGATAATAGGGAGTTCAATCATTATAGAAATCCTATTTAATACTTGTTTACTAAATATTAAAACGTTACTAGAAGTATACTAACTTTAGAGGCTTATATTATAGTAACTAATATAAACTTCACTTATATTATAGCTATAGTATTAAATATAATCCTTAAAGTTAAAAAGCGTCCTTAAATTTTAAGTATTATATATTTTAGCTTATATTTACTTTATAAGAAACTTATAAAACTTAGTTTTACTAAAAGGTAGTATCTAATAATTAATATTATAGAATTAAGGTAACTATATAAATACTGTAAATTATATTAGATATAGTAGATAAATAGAAATAATAACTTTACTAATATCTCTATATAAATACTCTAGATTCTATTCTTAAAAGATTTATTACTTTAAAGTATATAACTATTTAATTGAAGAATAGATAACTTAAGTAAAGTAGATAAATAGACATTTAATTGTTTTTTAGGTAAAAGAATATAAATTAGAAAAAATACTATATTTTATATATATAGATTAATACTAGGATATATAGGAAGAAGTAACGTTATTAATATTAGTTATACTATACTATATAGTATATAGTGATTATATATATTACTATATATATAGTAGTATATTTTCTATAGTATACTAGCTGTTATAGGCTAGCTTCTTACGGAACTGTTATATGTAATTAGGGGGCAAAATCTGGTGTGTATTGTGTGTCCCTAAATGTGGCTATACGTACTGCGTGAGGCTCTATTTTGACTGGGTTAAGTGGGGTGAGGCCTGTGGAGATGCTATGAGTGCCTGAGGCTTGAATGGTGTAAACTCTGCCGCTTGAATATGTTATTTCTGATATATCCCTCTAGCCTTAAGGGCTGCATCTGTAGGCTAGCTTTTTTGAATAATACTGGTTTAAATGCTTTATTTACGTCTCGTGAGAGATTCCTTTTATAGCTCTGTCGCTCTTATTAAACCTCTATTCTTGTGGCAGGAAGAGTAGCGTTATTTATAGGCTATTTAGGTATCTTTTATTATCTGGGTAAAGGGTGCCTCCTGGCGCCTCAGGCGTCTCAGGTATTCCTAAGCTTTTTTTTAACTATATTATAGTTAGAGTTAGGGTCTATAAGTTCTAACTAGTGGTTAAGAGTCTCGTTAAGGTTTTTAAATACTAGTGTAGGTAGCTCCTCTTAAAGTTCCTCTTCTTACTGTATTTTCAGGTAGTTTAACTAGTTTGTTATATTAATTTAAGTAATAAAAATGCTGAACTGGCGGCTTTAGAGAGGTTTTATGAGGCTGTTAGCTATAAGGTCTCCTGAGGGTATATACTTGACTTTAAAGTGCTCTCACTGAGTTTCTTGCTATAGCTAGTAGTTATAGATATTAATATACTATAGCTTTATGTGTAGTTATATTGTTTTAGTGGTTATAAGATATATTATTTGCTGGTTATTATACTGGATTTAGACTGCTGGATGAGGCTTATGTATCTTACTTCTACTGAAAGTGTTTATTGTAAGGTTTACTTAAAGTGTAGTAATAAGGCGGCTGGCGAAAATAGCTTCTTATACTACTTATAATAGTATTAAAAGCTCTGCTTCAGTTGTTAAGGTAGTTATAATATCTTGTTTATTAGTTTACTATACTGTAAAGCTACTAAAGAGGTATATAGTGTAGGCTTAAGAGCTTTTTTGATTCTTACTGTTATCTGTAAAGTTAGTATCTATAGTGATAATAAGGTTATCCTATAGATTACTAAGCTTACAGTTGAACTTGAGGTAGAGGTTCTTAGTTTTACTGAGGTACTATATTGTTTACTTAGCCTTAACTTAGTGGTTATCTCTAGGGTTCTAGTTGAAATAGGATAATTAGCTGGCTATATAGGTAATATCTAGTCTCGTTATAACTATAGCGTAATTAATAAAGCTGATATCTTATTAGTAGTGCTTAATTTCTGCGTATGAGGTTTAATTATACTGTGGGAGGAGTTTTTTGGGTCTGAGGGGAGTATTAAACTGTTTGATATACTATATATACTTCGTGAGATATTTAAGGAGTTTTTTAATATAGACTACTTAAGAGAGCTACAGCTATTACGTTATTTGATCTTAAATAATTTTAATACTGAGGAACTATTATAAGTCTTTATCTCTCTTAAGATAATATTTCTTTTAGAGGTTTACTAATAGTGTGAGCGCTTTAGATACTTTATCTGAGGGGAAGGAGAGTATATAGTTATTAATATAAAAGAAGAAAATAATATGCTCCTTAAGCTAGTAATATAGCTCTCCTGCAGTAAGTTTAAAACTAAGGTATTTAAAGCCTGCCTCTAGATAATACTACTAGAGGAGAGGAGACTTTTGAAAGCTGTAGAGTATTTTATTTAGATAGTAGATCTTTCTGAGTTTTTAATAACTAAGTAGTATCTCTATATAGACTACCTTATTAAGTATTACTTAAATAAAAGTATTAACTATATTATACTGAAGTAGCTTAAGATTAAAGTAGTTAGTAATTATTATAAGGATTTGAAAAGATATACTTACTAGAGTGGCTATATAGGTTTTATAGTTATCTTACAGTTATTAGTTTCTATAAATAATAAGCTAAGCTTTAATTTTAAGGAAGTGTTTATATTTATTAAGCTTATAGATATAAACTTAGTAGTAACTTAGAATTTTTAAGCTCCTCATGAGAGCCTTACTAATCTCGCTCCAGAAGCGTAATTTAATATAACTCTTAAGATAAACTTTTTTAGCTGCTACTATAGCTTCAGTATATAGATAAGTAAATACTACTGAGTGAGATATAGATAATAGTAAAAACTTCTACTATAGGATTCCTAGAGTGGGAGCTTCTACTTCTCTATATTTTAAGTATTCTCTATTATCTAATTTACCTCTTAGCTGAAGTTTATTTTTTAGATTTATAATAACTATTTAGAGTTCTCTTAAGGTTTAAACTTTAGGGACCCCCTCTAGCTGATAATTTATATAATCCTATAGTTATAGGTAGGAGTATCTAGAAGCGTCTTAAAATAACTAAAGGATACTAGCTAAAAAGGTAGTTTTAAATGAAGATTTTCCGGCTACTTAGGTGTGATACCTTATCTATCCCTCACACTTAACCTTCTCTAGAGGCGTCTAATCTCCTTACCTCTCTATAGTCTCGTCTATATAAATAAGATTATAAAAGAATATAGTAGGTAACTCTAGAGGAGTTAATAATATAAACTTTACAGTTTTATATAAAACTATAGAGGGCTTAAGGTTAGCTATAATATAAATATAAGATTTTAAACTCTTATAGCTACCCTCCGTATCTTTAGTATAGATTACTTTATTAGGTTTTTTACTTAAGCTTAAGTAAATACTTAAGCTGGCTTTATATAGCTTTACTATAGCTAATTACTTTTATAACTAATAAGAGATTTTATTAAGATTAGACTTCTTAAAATTATCCTATAGAGAGGTTAAATTTCTATTAAAAATATTATTTCGTTAAAAGAGATATTATAAGTTATAATAATCTCGTTTTATAAAGAGTTCTATACTTGAAACTGGTTAGTTAAAATATAACTAACTAAAAAGCTGATAAAAGCTTACTTCTTAAGGTAAGTAAAGTGGTTATACTTAAGTTTAGCGTCTGTAGTAAGAATAAAATACTTATAGCTATATATATAAAGGTAGGCTAAGTCTAACTTTACAGTATTATTTTTTTGAGTAACCTTATAAAACCTCTAGTATAGCGTTCGCTAGCCTAAAAAGCTTATTAGTGTGTAATTATAAAGAAATACTGCTGTTTGTAAGGTTTTAGGCTAGAAATTGTGGGGTAGTTTACTTTCTTGCTTTATAGTCCTCGCGCGAGTTTTAATAATAGCTTTAACCTACTTTACGCCCCTATTTTAGCTTTATATATATGGTGTGGATGGTTTGAGGTGAATACCTTAAGCGGTTAGGATAGCTTTCAGCTTTTTATACTTTAGGATCTTATTATTACACTTAAAGATCTTAATATTAATATTATATTAACACTTAAGGAGTAAGATAAAGTTATTAAAAGCTATAGTTATAATAGCTCCAGTGTGGTTTATAAGATAAAAGTCTTATAAATAGTTAGTAGCTCTATCTATAAATATTAAAGAGGAGGTATAACTACTATAATCTTAGTAATATAAGTGAAAATTAAATATAATATACTTTCTAGGGGTAATATATAAGGTATTCTTACGCTCTACGCAGTAAATAATTTATTTTACTTTACTAATACTGTAAGTCTTACATGCCCCCTAAGTGGGCTAGTAATTATTATATTTTAAATAACTATTAGTAATATAAATACTGTAAGCAGCTAAGATAAGGTAATTTAGAATCTTTCTCCCAGGATACTTTAGCTGCTAATATTAAAATTATTTATTATTTCTTAGAAGTTTTTAAATAATCTCTATAGTATATCTCTAGTAGTGATAGTATCTAAGAGAGAACTTATATTATACTAATTATACTGCTGGAGCATTTAACTTCTTACAAGGTGTATAGTATTTAAGGATTTATTAGCTATATTAAATATTAATAGCTATAATCTCTAAATAGTTACTCTTCTATAGTTAAGAGGGATAATTTAGTTTGATGTCTTACTAGTAATCTTACTTTTGTAACTACTGAAAGGAGATAAGGTTTATAGCTAGAGAGATATAGAGAGTGATATTATAGAGATATAGTTTAGCTTCCTTATTTTCTGAGGTTATAATATAGATTTTAGTGTTTCTATAGCTCTTAATAGGTACTAACTTAATGCTATACTAAATATAATTTCTAGAGGAAGCTCCTTAGAGGATTATAAAATACTTAATATCTTGAAAGATATAAATTAAGGTGTCTAAATTGAGGATAAATAAGTTTTAGAGAGGATACTACTGAGGTCCCTCTATATAGTAAGTTTACTATATGGTATTATAGCTACTTTAGCTGGAGGGCTGACTATATAGTTATTATTATCTGAGGTTTTAGATTTTTTTTGAAAGGTCTGGATCTAAAGTAATTTATTATTTAATTCTCTTTTTAATTGTAGCGTTAGGTATCTAACTTTTATATATAAGTGATAGGTATATATAATAATAGCGTGAGAGTAAGTAGTTTTTACTGTATTTAAGAGGGTATAGGAGTCTGTCTGAGCTATTAAAATGTCTCTTAGTACTTTAAGAGTTTAAGCTACTATCTATAGCCTCTAAAGTAACGTTAAATACTTTATAGCTGATTTTATTTTGATAGAGAGTTTTAGGGAGCTACTGTATAGCTTCTGTAATAGCTAAGATAATTTTATTTAGTAGTATTATATCTAATTAACTGTAGACTATTAGTATATAGCTCTAAGTGTATAATTTAATTAGTAAGTAAGCTAGAGAGAGTATAAGATTATTAACCTAAAATGCCTCTATAATAGAGGGAGTATAGCTAACTATTTAAGCTTTATATATAATATCTTACTATTTCTGAAATTATATTTTAGTTAATATTTTTATAGTAAAGTGTTTAATCTTGGGGGACTAGAGTATATTATAATATATAATAGCTACTTGCTGGAGATAGAGGTTATCTGTAATACTGAAGTAGTTATAGAGGTTTGTTAATTATATAGTGAGATTCTCCTCTATATTATAATACTAACAATTAAGTATATTACTAATATACTTATAGATCTAAGATAATATATAAGCTTAGTTTAACTACTTGCGTTTATACTTTTAAATCTTTACGTTATAGAGGATATAGATAGCTATATAGGCTTTTAGGCTTTTCTCTGTGAGGTTTATAGTATTCTGAGTGTGGACCTGTTTAGGGGCCTTAAGTGGAAGTTAAAGCTCCTTAGGGTAGGTTTGCTCCGTAGGGGTGAACCTATTGAGAGTGCTAGAGGGGGTTAAGGTCTCTAGAGTGTTTATTTTGGGTGTTGTGGTAGGCGTCTTGTCCTTCTTTGCCTTAGGAAAGTTATATATAAGAGGCTCTTAAGAGGCTATTAAAAGGGGGCTTTTTTAAGTGTCTAATTTAAGGTTAAGGTAGTCCTATAAGTTATAAGCTTTAGCTTTCACCTTAAAGGAGTTATACTAAGTAATCTACTAGTTAGCTTTCTTAAGTATTAATATAGGGGTGTTTTTGGTAGATATCTTAGTATTTAAGATATGTAAAATTATTGTAATATATGCTTTTTAGCCTGGTGGCTCTTTAGTATCGTGAGATTCTTAATTGTTGTATATAATTAGGAGGCAAAATCTGGTGTGTATTATGTATCTCTAAATGTGGCTATGCGTACCGCGCGAGGCTCTATTTTGACTGGGTTAAGTGGGGCGAGGCCTGTGGAGACGCCACGAGTGCCTGAGGCTCGAATGGTGCAAACTCTGCCGCTCGAACGCGTTATTTCTGACAGGAACACGCTATGTAACACCCTACTTAAGTATAGCCAGACAAAAAGTGGACGACTTATTATTACGTACCTTTTGACGATGTGGCTCAATTGGTAGTACTGTTCGTATACGTGCGCGTGCGCATACGGGTACTGAAGGCCGAGACGTTATTAGCTGCAACGCTACGCCCCCCGGTTGGGGCCAGCCCTTCACACTAGCTATAGATATCCAGTATCTAGTACTAGCTATTACTAAATAGTATAGTAATTAGTAAGTAATTACTAGTATAGTAATTAGTAAGTAATTACTATACTATAGATCTAGAGCCTTATATAATGCTATATATTACGTAATATAGTAATACTAATAACCAATAATCAGAATACTAGTTTGCATTTGTACGACGAAGCTATATATAGTATATAATAACCCTAGCGATTAAAGTAATAAATTATCTCTATAAAGCTAATTTATTCTGAAAAATTTTTACTTCTACTTAAGGTCTCTAATATAGGTTATATTCAGGAAGTTATAAACTTTATAAGGAAGATTCTGAAATTCTATATAACTACTTATAATCTTTATATTATAGGTCTTTAAGAATATTAATATAAATAATTAAGTCAAGTCTATATAATAACTTAAGTTCTTAAGTATATAAGTAAGATATTTTAATATTAATACTATAGGATATAGCAGAGTCTTACTATATAGATAATAATCTTTATAATTATTTTAGTATTATAGATATTTTCTATCTTTAGTATATAGCTACTATATGTTATGATATATTTTAGTTTCCTAAGCTTAAGTATCTTACTAGAAAGATAGTAACTAAACTATCACTTTAATAGTAATAAAATATGATATATAAGATTTAGGTAGTTAATTATATATCTTCTATTATAGAAGTACTTTCAATTAATAAGCTTATATTATTCTTAATTTACTTACTAATTAAAATATATGCCTAAAGTTATATATTTACCGTCTATATTTACTTAAATATAATATTACTAAAAAAAGTTATTTTAGCTATTATAGAGGCTATATAATAGCTTTCTGAAATCTTTAATTAAGGTAATATTAGCTATAAAGTACTTAATACTATCTTAGAGACTATAAATAGTAACTTTAAATCTTAAGGTTATAAAGAATATCTTAATTATTTAGATAGATTTCTATATTCTATTAACAAAAACTAAAACTATTCACTTTTAGATTATTATTATATATATATTATGATGGGGTTAGGCCTGTAAACAGGCCTATTTACGTAATATAAATAGCCTCACAAGTATAAATAGCTAGATTTATTACAGATAGATAGAAAGAATTAACTTCTCTTCTCTCTAGAATCTAAGACCTACTATTCAGATCAGCTTAGCTTTTAGACTGTAGATCTATAAATATAATTCTATAGTTTTAAAATATTTTTCTAATATTTTCTATCTATTTTTACTTCTCTCAGGTTTTATAACTAGAAGTAATTAATTAGTTTTAGTCTAGATAGACTCTCTCAGCTATAATCTATTTTAATAGTATCTAGAGGTAGATTATTCTGCTCTCAGTTTTTAAAGCTAGAATAGAGAGATATTTCTATACTATCTTAATAAATAAATATTAATATAATATAATAAAAATATATTATATTATCTTACTATTAAGAAAAGATATATAAGTAAGTATAAAAACTAGAAAGATTACTAAAGAAAATTATTTTCAGATCTATATTAGAAATAAGAAGATTAAGTAATAGCTATACTTATATTTTTAAAATTAGTAGATACTCTAGAGACCTAGAAAATATTCAGGAACTAGTATTTATATAGTTTTACTAAATAAACTATTATAATTTTATATTATGAGATTATTATTAATAGGTTATTTGCAGACCTAGCCTGCAGGTGGACTAGGAATTATTTTACTAGATATAATAGAAAATAATAATTATAATAATAATTACAGAATAATTAAAAAGGTAGTCCTACTAAGCTGATAAATATAGTAGAATTAATCTGTTTATCTGAAGATTAGTAAAGAGATAAATAAATAGACTATTTAAATACCTTTAATATAGAGAAGATAGTTAGGTAAAAAGGAAGATTACTATAACTTAAATATTTCTTTTTTAGAGAAGATAATATGTAAGGAAGGTTATATCTAGACTTTTGGATATTTCTGAAGAAGGAGAAGATAGATAATATTGAAATTACTATAAATTACTAATCTATTAAGGTTTTTAGGAAGATTAACTAGTAGCTTTATATAGAATTAAATTGAAATATTATATAAATAATCCTGGGTGAGACTAATGATAATATCTTAGTAGGACTGACAACTTAATAAAAGGAATACCTATTAAGTATTAAGTATATAGTAGAGAAGATACTTTAGGATTCTAAATTTAAGATCTAAATTCTAGTAATAATCTTATTCTTAAAAATCCAGTATTAGGATATAATAGTTTAATAATATATATATAATAATAATAATAAAAACTTTACTTCAGATAATATTTACAGACCCACACTTTAGTTATTATACTTATTTAATTATTTCCTTTTTTTTGTCTGGATTTTCTCTTTTCTTACTACTGAAGCCTCTTTATTCCCTATTTTCTTATAATCTTAATAACTTTAACTTATAATTTTATCTTAGATAGTATAAGTATTTACAGATCAAATTAAGTGATAGAAGTATAAAAGGAAAGATACTTTACTTTTAATAAATCTAAATAATTATAATAAGTATCCACTTTTTATACTATAGGGTAGACTTAATGTTTTTAAATAAGCTAAATATAATAATTTATATTCGCTAAATTAGTATATTTACAGACTCAGTATAATAGCTAATACTATCTATTGAGATTTCTGAACTTAATATAGCTAGAATAATAATAAGTAGTGTTTACAGGCGAACTACTAGTTATAAAGCTTATTATTTTTCTTGAGAGAGATATATAGAAGCTTCTAGTTAATAAGATATAACTTAGAACTTTAGGGAGGGAAGATAACTCTACTTATAAAAAAGATATTACACTAAAGAATAAAAATATAATATATACTTATTACTGAAAGGATTTCCTTATTTATTTCTTTTTTCTTTCTTTTAGGTTTTTTTTTTCCTATTTATAATAATTAGATATATTTACAGACTTAATAAATAATAACTATCTTATTTCTCTTAAAGAAATTAATAATATAAGTAAAGAAGTTTCTTCTTCTAACTTATTAGGAGGTATTACTCTTAAACTAAAGATTAATACTTCTTAATAAGAATGGGAGAGCTAAATATAATAAGTAAGTTATATATAAAAAGATAAACTGAGAAAGTGAAGAGAGTGTTAGGAATATTAAAATACTTTTTCTATTAAGGGAAAAATATATTATACTAATAAGTAAAGTTAAATAAACTAACTTTACTAATAATAATTTTCTCAAAATCTTAAGAGATTTTAGACTTAGGAATAGAGAAGCTATTATATTTATTACTAAGATAATATATCTTATCTATATAATAGTAACTAAAACTGAATTTTTAGTAGATAGTATTAAAGTTAAAAAAGTAAATATTCTAAATTTTATAAAGGAAACAGTTAGTATAAAGGCCTCTAGGTAATAATATACACTTAAAATATAGATTACAGACCTATAAACTATTTTACTTATTATAAGTTATATAGATATACTTCTTATAATAACTATAAAAGATAGTATTTTACCTACTATATCCTTAAATAAAGAAGCTATAGATAATAGTAGGATATTAAAGTAACTTATAGACTTAAGATCCAGACTAATAAGTAATACTGAAATAAATAAATACTTAATAATAAAGTGTGAATATATTATAGGTATATTTTCAAATAAGCTAATAGTCCTAAGATCCTATAATGACTTACTAGAAGTTTACCTATATTTTAAGGGGAGGTTGAAAACTATAGACTTAATAAGTAAGAGTAACTTTAGAGTATTTATTCTGAGGTATCTTAATCTTAAGGAATATAAGATTAGCTAAAGTCTAAGGATAATTAGTTAGACTATATATTAACTTAGAGTAAAGTAAGAGAAGGAATATATACTAAAAGCTTAAAAAGATTAACTGAAACTTATTATAGTATATTATTAATAATTTCTAAAGGAGCAGGGAGACTTAAGTTATAAATTAAGTAGATCTCACGAGACTTATTAAGGAACTATACTTATAAAGTATCTATTATTTTTCCAGGAGCAAAGTAATTAAAATATAATATAGTGGAAAATATATTTACAGATAAAAGAAAGTAAAAGTAAGGATTATAAAGTAATTAATAGAGGAAAAATGTTAATTAACTTAGAGAAGAAAGCTTCCTTTTTATATTTACTAAATAATAATAAGATACTTTTTATCTAAATAATAATATTATTTACTTACTATTTACTTACTATTCTTAATAGGAATAGTAATTTACTTTTATATAGAATAATACTTACGATAATTTACTTATTTTCAGATTTATACCTATAAAAGGAGATAGTTTTACTATAGATAAAGGATCTTAGAACTTCCTCTATATATATATTATTCAGCTTAAACCTAAGATCTTACTAACTTAATATTTATATTTATCTCTTTTAACTTAATAATATAACTTAGATCTGTAAATTCCTCCTTTATAATACTTACTTTATAAGAGAGCTAACTTCTCTATATAACTTTAGAGACAATCCTTTACTTACTATAAATCTTAAATTAGTTTTAAAGTTAGTTATTTATAACCTCTATAATTTTAAATAAGTTAATAAAATTATAAAAGAATACTCTATTATACTTACCTCTCTAGACCTTATAATTTAAATACTAGAAATACTAAAAACTCCTTAAGATAGCTAACTATATAGATAATATTCTGATAGTAGTAACTAACTTCTGTATTCAAGATTAGGAGTTTATAATAACTAACTTCTAGATCCTTAACTTAATATAGAATCTAACTACTTATAGCTACCCCTATAGATACTAATAGGAGGTATAATAATAAGAAAATAGCTTCTCAGTATATTTATTAAAATAGTGGATAAACTAACTTTCCCAGTATTATAAAGTTTCTTAGATATTTATATCTCAGCCTTATATAACCTACTAGCTTATATTAAATTTAGAGAAACTATTAATAGAGATAAATAGATTACTGGATACTAATAGATACTTTAGGAATATACTAAAATATATAATTTCTGTATTTTAGTAGCGTCAGATAAAACCTATAAGGAAAATACTTATTAATATAGATAAAAAGTAAGAGGGAATTATTTCTAAGTTATTATTATATAATATAAACTAAATTGAGATAAAGTATAAACCTATCTAGTTATTAATTAAAATAAGGAATAAACTTAATATTAAGATAATTAATAGTATAATAGTAATAGAGAATTATACTATATAATAATAATAGTATTTACAGACCTAACTATCTTAAGATAATATTAAAACTCTTGCTATCTAATTACTTAATAGTTATAAATTATATATACTAGAAATAACTACTTATAGTAGGTATCCTTCCTTATAACGCTCGATTGGTTATAAGTTATTCTTAATACTAAATAAATCCTAAAGTAACTTATAGGCTATAATACTATTAGAGTAATAAAGAAACTACACCTCAGTTAAGAATTTTATTTTAATATTCTAACTAAGGAGGACTTAGTATATAATTAACCTAGTTTCTTCGAATAGTTCCGAGACTATAAAGATAATAATAAGATAAATATAATAGTCTGATAGAAGAAGATATAAGATAATTATAAGATATTCTTAGAAGCTAAATAGGTAAAACCTAAGAAGCTGAGTATTCTACTAGATACTAATAATAATATCTTAATAATATTATTTAATAATTTAGAAACTTCTCTAGTAGTAAGTAGAAGCTATTTTTAGACTCTAGAAGTAGTAATCTCTATAATACTATTCTTAGTTACTAAGAAAATAAATATATAGAATATTATAACTTAATAATAAATTATTTATAAGTTATCTCAGAATTCTACCTACTTATTTTTTAGAAGTTATTAAAAAAAGGGTTTATACTATTAAAACTTACCTTACTACTATTTTAGTCCTTATAGACTATAAGTAGGAGGAAGACCTTATTTTGTTAATATAAATCTATCTAAATTAGTATTTCTAGTTTCAGAATATAGTTAAAAGTTAATATTAAACTAGTAAAAACTATTTACTACTATAGATTAGTATAGAGATAGTTAAACTTTAGTAAATTATTTTATTAGCTATTATAGAAGAAGCTTAAGTCTAAACTACCTAGGAAGTAATAATTTACAGAAAGAAGTTAAGTAGTATATATTACTTTATAATATAGAGAAAACTTTTTAACTAGAGGGATATTTAGATAACTTTAAACTTATTACTTTACTTAGAATAAATCTGTAAATAAAATTAGCTAACCTATTTTATATTAATGATAAGTTCCCTTAGAATATATAAGTAAGTATACCTATTAATAGTAGTATTTATAATACTAAATATAATATTAATAATTACTAGAGGTATTAACTTTTTAATATTGATATTATAGTTTTTTTATATTACTATAGTGGAAACTATTAGGTTAATTTTACTGTAGATTAGCTTAGCAGCTTTATATTTTATTTAGATTCTCTATAGGAACTAAATAGTAATAATAATTTTATTAAAGAGGTTAATAACTTACTAGTGTTCTATAGAAGTATAGATATATCTAAGGATGTTTTTTAGATCCTAAGAGCTAATACCTAAGTAGTCCTAACTAAATAGTAACTAGATAGATATATATATAGCCTCAGAGCTGTAGAATAGTCTTAAGCTTATATTTATAATAAAGTTCTTAATTCTAGAGAAAGTTTTTAGTATACTAAAAACCTCTAATAATATAGAAATAGGAATTACCTTCTTACTTATAGATAGTAGTTAGCTATTAGTAAAATATTCAGACCTTACAAAATAGTTTATAATAATCTGCCTTCCTATCTAGTAACTATAGAATAATATTATTAGAGTTATAGTAAATACCTAATATTAGACTTTATAATAATTACTTTTTAGATATCTATTAAAGATTTATAAACCTAATTCGTAAAGAAAATAGTTAGTATATTAAATTTAAGTTTTCTGGATATAATAAAAGTTAATAGGATCTTAGTATTACCTAACGTCCAGCTGCTGAAGCTTAGAATATTTAAACTATAAATAACTCTTAAATCTTATTATATACTAAGGAAGAATATTTATAAATCTGATAAAACTGTAAGTGTTACTCTAAGGTGTAGTGTAAAGATCCAGTAATATAGTTCTTCTAGATAACTAATATAACCTATATAATTAGTTATCAGTTAGCTATTAAAAATATTAGTTTCTATAGGATATTTACTGCTATTATACTCTAATTACTTAGTTAGAATAGACTTTATGTCTATTAGATATTATCTGAGAGGCTAGTTTATAAATTAATATATAGATTAGTAGTGATAGATTTTATAGAATACTCCTTAGGGATCTACTAATTATTCTTTTTCTCACTCTAAAGTTTAGGAAGGATAGCCTCACTTTATATAAAGCTTTGAATAGGATTAATAGGAAAAGGATTATAATAATTAATATTATCTTAAAAGTTACTATATATAGGAGGATTATTAGTAACTACTATATTCTAGTTAGAGAGAGTTATAGTGTTATAGATAGATTTCTTTTATTTTAGTTAGGTTTATTATATAGGAGCTTAGAATAAGCTTAAGGGGAGGATTATAATAAGGTTAGGTTTATAAATAAGCTTATTTATATAATATAAGTAGCCTTATAAGTATAAATAGCTAAGTTTATTACAGATAGATAGAAAGAATTAACTTCTCTTCTCTCCAGAATTTAAGATCTACTATTTAGATTAACTTAGCTTTTAGACTGTAGATCTGCGAATATAATTCTATAGTTTTAAAATATCTTTCTAATATTTTCTATCTGTTTTTACTTCTCTCAGGTTTTATAGCTGGGGGTGGTTAGTTAGTTTTAGTCCAGATAGGCCCTCTCAGCTATAGCTTATTTTAATATCTACTATTTATATATAGAATCTAGATACTAAATACTATAATAAAGAAGAGAGTTAAATAGTAAATAACCTAAAGTTTAAATTTCCTAAAGAGAATTTAAGATTTAAGATAATAGTAATTATATATTAAGTCTTTTAGCTCAAGTAGGTTCAGTATAATAAGATAAGTTTACTATATTTGGAAATCTCATTAATATTCTCTCTAAAGCTTAGTTATTCTTATCTTAAATATTTAAGTTTATACTTTTTAAGATATTAAGTATTTTATTATTCTCTAAGAAAGCTCTACTAAAACCTATATTTAGTATAATAATAACTTAGTATCTATTAAGAATTATACAGATACTAAGATTTTTATTTCAATCTTTAAAGGTAGGAAGATTAAGTTAAGTACTTATATTATTATATTTTTTATCTTTCCAGCTACAAATTCTATTTTCTTTCAGTAAATATATAATTACCGTTGCTAGTGAAATATTAAATCAGAAGATATCTTTAAAATATAAGAAAGAAGATATTTTAAGATTATAGTAATTAATACTTAATCTAGCTAATATATTCTTAGATATTATATATTTTATAAAAAGCTAGAATTTTAGTATTGTAGTTAATATAATATAAGCTTCTTTCTAGATATTATTACTACTAGAGATATATAATAGGGACTATTTAAGGATTCCTAATATATAATAAAAAGCTTTAATACTAATAGCTAAAGTATTCGTAAAGAAAGTATCTTAATTACCTTATTTCAACTATATATAGTATTTATATTATAGATAGTTACTTAAAGTATAATAATTACTCATTTACCTAGGGACTTTATAAAGCTTATAGTATTAGTAAAGTTGAATAGATTATTTACTATATTAAATATAAGAGAATCTTATATACTACGTCTAGAGAGTATAATATATTTAACCTTTACCTATATTACTAAACCTCTAGTAGCTATATTCCTTCTATTATATTTATAAATAAAGTTACTAACTATATATATGATTTCTATCCCATAAAATATATTAATATTACTATAACTATAGTATTTAATAATTTTATTTTACTTCTTAAATATCAGTGTAATATTAATATTCAGGGCCTTGAGTATAATAATAAACCTTCTAAATATAAGACCCTAAAAGCTACCCTAACTACTTAAGGTATATACCTTAAATTATTTATATTATATATAAGGTTAAAGTAAAAACATGAAGTATATTGAAGTTATTAATATTGGGGTATTGTCTGATTAACCACTAGTCTCCGAAATAGTTAGCTTGATGCAGCAAATTGTGGGATAGCTATATATTATTCTTTTAAATATCTACAGACTGCCTGTTAATTATGGCGTTTAAAATAGTTTCAGTAAAGCTTAGTTTAATAAACTAATAGCCTTAATTATAATAGTTATAGCTGGATATCTTTTTACCTATTCTATACTTCTTTAGTTACAGATAGCTGTATAAATTTCAAGGGGTTTTCAATTTTATTATAAAGATATAGAAAAGTAATAAATTATAAAATACTTAGCTTTTACAGGCTTTTTATTCTATTCTATTTTCAAGAGGACTATAAAGATTCTTAATTCTATAACATTGGTAGTTATTTTCAGTTATATGTATTTAACTTTAGCTTTACTGAGGCTTTCGCTACATAAATTATTACTATAAGGTCTTCCTCCACTATAACGTTAAATCTTATAACTAAGGGTATAATTATCTATAATAATAGGTAATCTTATTACCCCTTAATCCAGTTATAAGCTAGTA
The DNA here is from genome assembly GCA_001693025.2 of Colletotrichum lindemuthianum. NCBI lineage: Eukaryota > Fungi > Ascomycota > Sordariomycetes > Glomerellales > Glomerellaceae > Colletotrichum > Colletotrichum lindemuthianum. The sequence goes on along the minus strand of MASP02000169.1, from coordinate 19,448 downwards.
TTAGTATAAATACTATTACCAGATATATTATATAGTTAGAACTATATATAGGGTGAAGAGCTTAGATACTACCACTAGTATAAAGCAAAACTAACCGAATTATTAAAGCTTATATAAAGGATATAAGGTAAGAAAGTAAACTACCTTATAATTTCTAGTTTGAAATGTTGCAAGTAGCGGTATTTCTTAATTACTATATATTAATAAGCCTTTTAGGTTAGTAAACATTATACCAGAGAATTTAAAAAACTACTTAAAAGATAATACTATAAGGTTTTATTAAACCTATTCTTATATATATAGCTATAAGTATTTCATTCTCACTTTGAATATGAAGCTAAACAGTACTATTTAGTTTACCTTAATAAATATATTTCTATTAACTTTTTAGTTAACTATACTTTAACTAACTAATTTGAAGTATAGAGTCTTTTGCAAAATAAGGTTATTATAACTTACAATTATTAGAATAGGTATGAAAACAGGTATAGTAAATAATCTGTATTTCAGGAGAAATATTAGTAGATAAAGGTAGTTTTCTTGATATAAAGGCTTTATAGAATAAGTTATAGTAATAGTAGTAAAATAGAGGAATTCTTGGTAATTATATTGATAGTATTATTGATAAAATCTAACTGTTATTTATGGAGATATAGAGGTTTCTTTATAGAAGGGTTATTCTGAACCTCCGGCTGTTACTATAGGGGATCTCTAGTGGACCTCTGGCGAATCTCCGGCAGACCTCCGGCTGTAGCTATAGCGTATATGCTACTGTAACTATAGCGTATAGGGCTCTGTAACTATAGCGTATAGGCTATAGCGTAACGTATACTATAGTATCTATTATAGTGTATAGGATACTGTAACTGTATTATATAGGCTATAGCGTAATATACGCTATAGTATCTATTATAATATATAGGATACTGTAACTACAGCGTATATATTACAGCATAAATAATCTGAAGTAAACCAGTAAACCGTTTATATAGTTATTATATTTATATATAAATCAATAAAGGTAAAATGATAAAAAGTATATATATCTAAAGAGCGTTTTTTATATAATTTACTTATATAAGAGTACTAGTATAGTTTCTATAAATTCTATGAGAATAAATGGAGATAAAGTATTGTTAATATCCCTAGATATTGGAATAAATATAATATCCACCCATAGGATATATCGTTAGTATATAGCTTAGTTATACAGTGGGGAGACAAAAGTAACGGTCAACGATAAAATCCTTACCAAAAATCTACTAAACCCGGTCTTTTAAAATAGATATATCTATAGAGATATAATACTAAACACTCCATAACTTTTTCCATACAATTACAAGTAGTCTTCATTATATATATCTGAATCTAAGCTAAAGATAACTATAGATAGTAATACTAGAAATTTATAAAATGCACTTAAAGATTTGAAAGTTTGATTTCATCCACTAAATACCCTGTAACATACCCTGAAGCAGAAATCGCAAAAACGTAGGTTTTCAAAACTTAATAACTTACTACAAATAGAGGAAGAACCCTTATATTTATATATAATATACCTACCTATATAAAGAATCTCTATATAAAATCTTATTAATTTTAGTTTATAATTTTCTTTTTTATCTATATTTCAAAAGTCGAGATTTTCGTGGTTTTGTGTGTATAAACCGTATTTTTAGCTATTAACTATTACTTTTATCACCCCACTATAACATATAGCTTAATTATTATTAGTTACACTATACTATAAAGTATATAGTAACTATATACGCTACTACGTATATAGTAGTATACCCTCCAGAGCTTACTAGCTACAGATACCTAGCATCCGGCGCCAGCTATAGCTAAATAGTATAGTAATTAGTAAGTAATTACCACACTATAGATCTAGAGCTTTATATAGCGCCACACACTATATAATATAATAATAATAATAACTAATAATTAGAACACTAGTTTGCATCCGTACGATAAAATTATATACAGTATATAATTACCCTAATAATTAAACTAATATTAATTAGTAGTTAACCTAACTATTATACTACTATACTACAGATCAGCAAAACCTATTACGCCAGAAGAAGTAATTACGAAAACCTACACCTAAAGTTTATATTAGGTGAAAAATCGTGAAATTTATTATTTAGATACCTCAGACCCTCTCTACCCTAGGATCTTACTAGAAGCTTCTGAATATATACTAACTTCTTAAAGAGACTACTATTAAGAAGTTTAAATTCACACTCTTACTTTAGTTAAATTAAGATACTTCCTATAGTAATACTAAGGAATTTAAATTTATATTCTTATTATTACTAACTAAAGTATATTCAGCTAATATAATAACCCTCCTTAAATAATACTTAACCTCTTTAGTATTAGAAATTTATAGTATCTCTAGCATTAACCTCTTGAGAGACTTATATAGCCTCTTGAAAATTCTTCCCCTACCTCTCTCTATATAGATTCAGCTAAATTAATAATCCTCCCTTACCCTATACTTTTCTAGCTTTTATAATAATATCTAAATTAACCTCTTTAGGTTAGATACCTACCTAAAATATCTCTATACTAGTAATAATCTTACCTTTAGATATCTCTATACTAATAAAGATCTCTCTTTACTTAAACCTAAAATATTTCAGATAGATCTAAAGAATTAACTATAACTTTATTAGAGTAAAACATATTAGTAAGATTAATATATATCTAAGATACTAACTAGTTTTTTATTTCTAACTGGAATTTTATAGCTAAAAGCTTTTTTGAATATTCTAGGATAATTTCGTTAAATAGCCTGAAACAATATAGTAACTTAGTAATACTAATATAGTCTGCTACTTTAGAGACTACCTTACTACTTATAATATTAAAATTAAACTGAATAGTAAATATCTCTACTTAGTTTTATATTAAGTTACTCAGTAAAATAATTTTACTCTATAAATCTATCTAGAGATTAAGGATTTTTACTACTACTTTCCCCTATTAAGAGAGAACCTCCAGAAATATCTATAGTAGCTAGATAACCTCACGATAGCTAGGTAGTATATCCTATTATCCTCCTATAAAGCTTAACCTAAAGCTAAAAACTTAGTATAAATAACACTTCCACTATAAGTAGTTAAAGAAAGATACCTACTGCTAATTTAGCTAACTTATCTACTTATAACCTAAAGTGAGAGATCTCTATTTTAACCCCCAGTCTCACTAACCCTCTATTTCTCTATATTAGAAACTCTCTAATAGTAAAAAAATTACTAAAACTATAATTAGTAGCTATCCAGGCAGTATAAATACTTCCTATAAGCTAACTTTACTTTTCCTTTTTATAATATATCCACTAAATATACTATAGATCTTACGAAGCTATATAGTATAAGTATAAAATATAGTAGAAGCTTCTATAATATCCTTAAGTTAAAGATCTATATATTCTATAATTACTACTTTAAGTTTAGTATCCTATAGTATATATAGATAAAGTTTTTTTCGATTATACTTTAAGATAATACTCTTAAGTTTTACTTTAACTACTTAAATATCTTAGGCGTAATTTTCACGTTTAACTAAATAGTTTAATAAGTTAAGAATTATTTTAAGAATAATAAGAATTAATAGCTCTACTTCTCTAACTAGTAAAATACTATCTTTTAAAATATTATTACTGAAAACTTAGATAAAAGTAAAAAAGAGATCCTTAAGCTTCTAATTTTAAAACTTATATATATCTAAAAAGCTTTCCCTACTAAAATCCGGATAAATAACACTTTCTACCTCTAGCTTATAAGTATATACTGCAGTATATTAGAATACTAGTTAGCCCTCTTTAACCTTATAGTAACCTTCTAGAGTCTCTGTAACTAGTTAAGATCTACTATAAGTAACGCCTTATTAATCTAAAAGGTATAATATATATAATATAATAAAGATAATTACTAGAGGGTAGCTAGAAACTAATTTTAGACTAACTATATATATAACTTACCTTAAAGTAACTCTTGAGACTATAACTATATCTCTATATATTTATAAGTCTATATTCTAAGTAGCTATTACCTACCTCTAATACTTATATGTATTTATACTAATGAGAAATACTATATATATAGTAAAACTGGTTACTAATCTATAAAGTATACTCTTAAGAAGAAGTATACTACTTTTAATAAATATAAGTTAACTACTAACCTTGAAGTATACTTTATAATAATATATTATACCTTCCTTATAAACTATAAAAATATTAATAGCTTTAATTATAACAGTCTCAAAGCTCCACTGGAAGTTAATACTAATAAAAATATCATTACGTAGTATTAAATAGATATTAACCTTAAAGAGGGCTACTCTATAGAATCTAACCTAAAGATATTTTTTATATTATTTTATAGTGAGAAACTCATTACCTTTAATAGAGGTAAAATTACTAGAATCCTCTAAGATTAGATAATAGTCTATACTCTTACTAAAAATATTACTACTAGTAGTAAACTTATAGATAATATTATTACCTCTATATATACTTTCATACTTAAGGGCTATTATTTAAGTATTGTATGTTAAGATATTCTACCTAACTTAGGTACTACTAGCTTCTTAACTACTAAATACTTCCAGTTTACTATATTAAAGTAATTAGTTATTCCCTCTATTATCCTCACGGCTCTATAGGATAAATTAGTTATAATATACTTTAGAGAAGCTACTCTTATTATAATACTTAGAATAGTTAATATATTTATACTACTTAGCGTTATTATATTTTATATAGTCTCTTATAATATACTCTTCCTCCTCTATTTTATAGATATAGATTACCTTAATATTATATTTAATAATATCTATAATAAGCTCCGCTAGAGTAAAAAGATTATGCCTATTATTTAAAAATAGAAATATCTATAAATACTTCTTAATAAGGAGAGAATAATTACCTCTATATACCTCACAGAGATAGAGATATAGAGACTCCACTATCGCTTCAGACACCTAGTAGTAGTATATCTCTATAATATTCTTACTAAGGTGGAATATTTAGTTAAATAGTATACTCTCGAGGACCTTAAGAGATACTACTACTACTACTCAATATATAGTATAACTTCCTTATAATTTCATTTTACTATTTAAAGTAATATTAACTTTAACTTTAAAATTATTATTAATATTATCTATATTAATAACTATAATATACTCTATATTATTAATACTACTATAATATTTAACGCTACTTGATTTTTACCTAATCTATTAGTAAAAATAATATAGAAGGTTCTTAAAGTATATTAGATTAATATATACTTAAACCCTCCTAATTTTATTACTACTAATATAAATATAATCTTTCAATCTGAAAAATTCAGATTAGAAGTAAAAACTATAGGATCGACAGTTTATATTATACCTATTAAGATATATAATAGTATTAGTAAAGTTAAGTATTACTATATACTCCTATACTATATATATAAGATTTACTATATAGAACTTCCTACTGCCACTTAAGAAATATCCCTTCAGGCAGTATATAAGGTAATTAATAATACTACTAGCCTTAATAGCCTTATATCTATACTATTTATTTTTAGAGTATATCTACACTTTATAGAAGATTCAGCTTCCTCTCTAGATATTATTACCTAAGCTTAAGCTATACGTAAAGTTACTGAGGAGGTCTACTATAAATATACTAAACATACTATTAACACTATTTTAGTAATATACAACAAGTTTAATACCTCTCGTATAATAACCTTTCTATTCTAGATCCTTATATATATATAGCGAGAGAAAAAAAGCTAGTAAAAACTATACCCTCTTATTACTACCTATAGTAAGATTTATATTCTGAAGCTACTTTATAGCTCTCGAGAGTTTTAATTAATAGCTATAAAATAGTATTTCGAAAATAATAAATAAGAAATTAATAATAATATATCTAGAGCTATAACTTTATAAGAACCAGTATTTATAGCTCTATAGACTAACTCTCAGTTAAGCTAAGAATCTCTAAATAACCTAATAGTAAACAGAAGCTTATAATTCTATATAGCTACTTTAATTTTATCTATAACTATCCCCAAAACTCTAAATATATAGCTAATACTTTAGACTATCTCTCTCCTAAGAGATAATAATACTCTCCCCCTTCTAATAGTTAGTAATATACTGTAAGTAATATATTGATCTTAAATTCAGCTGGAAGCTCTAAATTATATAACCTGCAGATATATAATTAGTTTACTACCTCTAGAGTTTAACCAGGAGGCTTACTTTATAGTATATCTTGTAGCTAAGAAGTAGTTAAATTTAGCATTCTCGCTTATTCTCTACATAAAAAATATAATTATAACATCTAGCTTACTATTCAAAGAGTTAATTAAAAAAGAAGTTAAGAATATTATTAATAATGATATTATAAAGATTATTTAATATAACCCTATCTTCTATAAGAACTATAAGCATTTTAAGTCTTATATTATTAATAAAATTAAAGATAAAGATACTAATAAAGTATATATGAAATTAAAACTTATAATCTAAAGTTTTAGAGACTATAGTAAATTCGAGATTTTAATATAATTACTAATAATCTAATAGAGTAGCTAACAGTTAATTTCAACTATAGCTTCAACCCTCCTTAAATATAAAAGTATAATAATATAACTTTATAACGTTACCTAAACCTATATCTAAACTAAAATAAAGCTTATAAAACTTATTATAACTAAACTACCTTCACACCTTAAAAGATAGTATCCTCTAGACTCTATAATAATTACTATTAAGCTACTCTATAGCCTCACTAAGACTAAAAACTACTAGTAGGTAACTTATTCTATATACTACAAAAGAAAGTTATAAATATAAACTTTAATATATAACCTATACCTCCTTATCTTATATACTTAAAATAACACCTTTAACTTTATTAATATATAAACTAATAATATCCTCAGCCTCTCTAATATAGTATTCTCTCGCTAAAAGGATAAGAAGCTTGAAAAAACCTTATTTAAGGTGAAGCCTAAAATTATATTTTTAGAAATTATACCCCTGATATTTAATAGAGGTATCCTATTACTCTATAGTAATTACCTCTACTTACGCTAAAAACACTAAGGGTAAAAGCTAGTCCTTATTAATATACACACTACGCCCGAGGCGCTTAAGAAGGTATATATTAAATAATATGTATATAGTATATACCTTACCTCTATATACTAAATAGAAACCTTATTTAACCTCTCACACGTAATATAAAAGTAATAATCTTTAAGTAATAACGTTACTATCCTTAATAAACAGCTTAAGTAGTAAATAGAGTATCTTAACTAAAGTTTTAACTTTATACTACTTAACCTCTCTAAAGTATATTTTTACGTTTTTATTAATAGCTTTTTTACTAATAATACTAACCTCTTATCTTAACTAGAATTTATAATAATCTTAAGCTAAGAGATTATAACTAATAATAGCTAGTTTAATCTCTATAGTAACCTTATATATTACTTGTCTACTAAAAATAAGAAAATTACCAGAAGTATACTTACCTTAGAGATCTATATTATCATAACTAGTATAGACTTTACTTATATTATAGCTATATTACTTAAGAACATCTTCAAATACTAAAAGCTTCCTTAGATTCTAATAATTATATATACTAACTTATACTCACTTTATAAATACCTTATAAAGCTTAGTATTACCAAAGAAAAACGCCTAATAATTGATATTATCATATTAAGGTATTTATATAAGCACTATAAGCTCTATAAGGTATAGTGGATTAACAGAGAGGATAATATCGCTAATACTTTCATAAAAGACAATTTAAACTACACCCTCGAGAGGTTTATCAATTCAAACCACACAACTATTCGAATAGAGGGATAAGTAACTTAAGCGAAGTAGATAAATAGGTATTCAGACATTATTCAGGCAAAAGAGCGTAAATCACAAAAGGCATTATTTTTTTTTCGTGTAAATAGATAGGCACTAGAGTATAAAACAAAAAGAAAAGTTACTAGTGTCAGTTACGCTATACTATAGGGTATATAGTAACTATACACACTACTATGTACGTGGCGGCATACCCTCTAGAGCCTACTAGCTATAAATATCCGGTATCTAGCGTCAGCTATAGCTGAATAATATAGTAATTAGTAAGTAATTACTATACTATAGATCTAGAGCCTTATATAACGCCACACGCTATATAATATAGTAATAAAAATAACTAATAACCAGAACACCAGTTTACATCTATACGACGAGATCACATACAGTATATAATTACCCTGACGATTAAACCAACAGTTATAATATAAAAAACTCTAAAAACTTAATAATAAGTTAAAAATAGAGAAATAGGTTAGAACACCTAAAACCATAAAGGTAAAAAGAAAAGACTCTATTCTTAAATCTTAGATAAAATATACTTAAATTTAACTAAACCTAAAAGCTTAGTTAGAATATCTGCAATATAATCTTCTATATTTATATAAAATAGAAACATTTTTTTATCCCTTAGAAGATCTCTTATATAATAAAATATTATATTTATGTATTTTACTTTTTTATAAAATCCAGAATTTTCAGCTAGCCTTTTAGCTGCTTCATTATTTATAAAACTGTTAGGTTTTTCAACCTTCGATAAACCTTATTTCAAATTTATAAAATTATAATCATAAAATAAATTTTCAGCTTCTTTACAGACGTCTGATAAAGCTTCATATTCTGCTTTATAAATAGATAAAGCTACTATCTTTTTATTTTATAGTAGAATAACTTATAACATTACTCTTTTTACCTAAATAGAAAATATAAGAAGAAGTAGTTTTCTATTATTTATATTTCTTACCCACTTTAAATTAGTATATTCTACAATTAATCTAATATAAGATATATGTTTACAGTTATAAGTAAATCTATATTCTTTATTATAATTTAAATAACCTTATATATAGTTAAGGGATATAAAATATTCTTTATTTATATTATAGGCGAATCTTAGGTAGGCTGTTACTATAAAAGTAACATTAGGCCTTATTTTTAGAGTTAAATATAGTAAAGCTTCTATTTGTTTTTGAAAATCTAATGTTTCAGTTTTGGAAGCTTTTTCGTTATTAGGAAGTAATCTAAGATTATTATCTATAGGAGGTTTGAAATTATAAATAGTTTCTTTATTATATTTTTTAATTATTCTCTCCGTATATTTACTATGATTAATAGTTACTGCTTTTTCTTTTTAGTTTATAGATAAATTATAGCTTAGGAAAGTAGAAGGTTCTCCCAAGTTCTGTATCTTTATTTTACTTTTTAAAGAGTTATAGATATAATCACCTGTTCTTTAGTTATTTGCTGCTAGTAATATATTGTCTATATAGTAAGCTAAAATAGCCGTATAGATATTATTATTTAGTATAAAAACCACTTTCTTATAAGGAGAAGTAATGAATTCTATTAAATAAAGAATTCTTTTTTAAGTAATTATACCAGAGTCTTAAACTCTATCTTAGACTATATAAAACCTTATTCAACAGACTGATAAAGGTATAGTTTGTATTATTCCTATATATATTTATATTTATAATTGGAGTAAATTCCAGGGAGTTATTCTTTAAATGAAAATAAAAACCAGGTAGTAGATAAATATATATAGGTTTATGAATATCAGCATACATAAAAGCTGTAGTTATATTATATTAAATCCAAACCCGACCTAAATGAATAGACAGAATAATAATATATGTCTAACCTTCAGGCCTATAGGTAGTACTAAAGGTTTCTAAATAATTAATATCTAAATATTAATTATAGCCTTAAGCTACCTATCTGGCTTTATATATAGTTTCTTTTATTATATCATTTATTTTCAGCTTATAAACCTATCCACCACCTAGTATATTAATATATTTTATATTAATAGCAGATAAGAGTATACTTTTCCAACTGTTTATAGCTTTTATATATTCTATTTCTTTTCTTATAGCTAGAATCTAATTTCTATGTTTAGGTAGTTTAAATACTTCAATAAAAGAGGTAGGTTCTTTAACCTTATTTACTCATAAAGTATAAGAAGCTTTATTACTTTTATTAGTATTTGTATATAATTTTATATAACTATTTAAACTAGGATAGTCTGAAATAGTAAAGAGGGCGCTCTCTTTATAGTTTTTATAGTTCTCTTTAGCTTTATCTGTTAAAGTAGGTAATTCGATATATAGGTTGGATATTCCCTGAATATTATTATTGTTTTCGTTAGTTATATCTGAGTTTTATTTCTTTCAGATAGATTAGTATTTATGCCTTATGGATTTACTTCTGAATTTATTTTCTGAGCCTCAGTATTTGGATTCGTTAAAGACTTATTATCATTTTCAGTATTTAGATCTATAGCAGAAGAAATAAGATTATCTGGATTAATATTAGGTTGACTAAACCTGTTGATATTAGAATCCTTCTCTAAATTAATAGATAAAGGTAACTCCTTTTCTAAAGTATAAAAAGGTATTTTCTAGGGTTTTTATATCTCTTTACTAAATAGATCTTCTTTTCTTAAAATTCTAAGTTTTATAAGCATTATTTCCGTAAGCTATAATAGCTTCTTAATAAGCTCTTATATTTAATTCCTTAGCTTCAGGATCTTTATTCTTATAATAAGAGAGATTTCCCAAAACCTTAATATTATTTATAATAAACTTTAGTTTATTATTCAACTTATGAGGATTTTTAAAATTTATAAAACTATAAGGAGTTCTATTTAATATATAAGTAGAAGCTATTAAAATATCCCCCCCTAGATAATGAAGTAAATTTGAATGATAAATTAAAATTCTAATTTTACTTACTATAGTTCTTATTACTCTTTTAACTAAACTATTAGGTTCATAAGTATATAGTGGTCTAATATTATAAATAATATCAGAATAAGAATAAATATCTTTTATTCTTTTATTAGTGAATTTATTACCACCGTCTGTATTTAAGGCCTTTATTTCTCTTTTATTATCATTATTATTTACTAACTTTCTAAATTCGAGAAAGACTTTTGAAACTTCTTCAGCAGACTTTGATTTTAGTAAGAATTCCCAAGTAAACCTAGTAGATTTATCTATAAATAGAATGAACTTATTATATCCATTATAGGTTATTGAACCTATAAGCCTGAATAGATTTAAATCGATATAATCTAAATATTAAAGTTTCTAAGTTTCCTTTTTATCTATTTTATAAAGGTTATTAGTAAAGTTTCCTTTAATATAGGATTTATAAATAGAGAGCGTATCTAGTTTATTTATATTATAAGATAGATTTGATATATTATTTTTCAAACTATTTATAGCTTTTATATTAGTATAACCTAAACAGTTATGGAAAAGCTGAATACTTTCTAATATAGTAGTAGAAAGAATAGTATCTTTTTGTAAAATAGAAATATAAAATTCATATAAGTTATTTCTCTTAAATCCTACTTATAAAGTAGTATTATTCTCGATATTATAGAGTATAGGGTTTTTCCAAAATATTGATGTCATACCTATTAAATTAAGCCTTGTTTGAGAAAGTAAATTAACTTTCAATTCTGGAATATAATAAACTTCTTTTAATATAAAAGCTTGGTTTTTTAGAGATATTTTTAAATCTCCTACGATTCTCGCTATAAGGAATATAGTATTTCCCCACTTAATCTGTTTTGTAACTGGTTTGATATTAAACAAAAAAGATTTATCTTTTACTATATAAATTATAGCCGCAGTATCCAAGCAAAAACTTATATTTTTATAATGTTTGTTTTTAACCTTTTTACTAGACATTTTAGAAATGTTTTGATTTATTAAAAAACCTAGAGTCTCATTATTTCTATGCCGTTTTTTTCGGGGAGTTTTGGATTATTTTTATGTTTTTAAAAAGTTGATTTCTTTTTCTAAAAAAATGTTTATATCCATATCTTTGGAAATAACGTCTTCTATTTTGAGAAATTCTTTAGATATTTGAGATTCTTCTTTTTCTTTTTATTATATTTCTTTGACTTTTCTGGTTTCTTTAGTAGTAATATTAACTGTTTCTGAATTTTGTATATTTGATTGTTTCTTATCTTTATTATTATTTTTTGCTGGTATATTCTTCCACTTACTTAGAGCTCTTTCCGGGTGAAGGTAGGTATAATTCTCTTTAGTATAATTATTCTTCTTGCAATTTTTGCAAAAGATTTCTTTTTATTTTTTATATAGTTTTTTAGTAACTCTAAGATTCTTCTTTTTCTACGTAATATAATTAACTAAACTATTAGTATTTTGTCTTCTAGATTTATCTAATAAATTAGAGAACAAAGAGTCTAAAGTATAGGCTTCTTTATTAAACTTAAGACTTTAAGTTACAGAGGTAATGAAATCTTTATGATTAGAATCTAGGCTATTCAAGATATAAGCTATAACTATCTGTTTAGGTAATTCCAGTTCATAATAAAATAGATTATCCGCTAATTCTTTTATTTTATTCAGAAATTCTTTTATATTACTAAAATTACTTAAAGTAGTATTAAAAAACGTTTTATAAGTTAAGAATTTGTTGGTAAATTCTGAGTGCTTATAAAGGTTTTTTTAAATATTTAAAAGCTTAAACAATATCTATATTATCTTTAATTCCTTCTAAAAGGCTATCCCCACAGTATAGTTATAAATAACTTAAAGTGTTTTTATTTTTATCCTTATTAACTAAAGTAATAGGAGAGGTTATATCTGTAAAAATATCTTTACTTATAAGTAAAGCTTTAATATACATAGACCAGACCTTACAATTACTACCTTGCTTATTATTTATAGAGATTAATAGCTATCAGATAATTATAACGTATATATAATTATTAGTAGGTATATTTATTTTAATTCTTATAGTAGTTACTAATTACTTTAATCTTAAATTAGTTTAGTATAATATAATATATATCTTTACGTAAGTCATACTTAATAAAGTAGCTATATAAAGATGCTACTTAGGTATTATAATTTAGAAAAATTCACTATCTAAATGAAATATTTTATAGGTTTTAAAGATTTCCTTTCTTTTAGTAATACTATCAAGAGGCAAACTTTAAATATTTTAGTTTTCAGCTAGTTGCAAAGAGGCTTTATTACTAGCTTAAGGAATATATTATCTTTTTCTCTTATATTAATAACTATATAGTTTCTTTTTTCTGAGAGGATATATCTAAAATACTTATATTATTAGTAAATCTCTTAAAGAAGTATTACCTTAAGAAAGATAAAGATCTAAAGTAATTCCTTATTATTAAGGTTCTTAAAGATTAAATAGTATAATAAATATAACTTTCTGAAGTTGTTTATATTAAATACTTCTTAAATATCTTACGAAATATATATTGTGTGTTAATTAGTTTGAAATCTTTGTTTAATCTAAAGAACTTCTTCTGTTATATAATTAAGTTTTCTATATAGAAATTAAGTATTACTAATTAAGTTACGTTTGCTTTATATCTGTAGTAGTATTTAAGCTTTTTACCTTATATATAGTTCTAACTATATAATATACCCGGTAATAGTACTTATGCTAATACTAGCTTATCATTAGTTTGAATAGTAGTGAAAGTACCTATTATTATAGATAATTATACTTCCGATTATAATATTTAACTCTATAGTAAAGGAAGATCATATAGTAATAATCTATATAGTAAGAACCTTAGTGAAACTAAAGTTTAATATATATAACTAAAAGTAACTACTAAGGTTATAATATTAAGAATCTTTATAAATCTCTTAAAGATAGAATAAAATAAACAGTCTGCAAAAGTCAAATATTCTATAATCTATCGACTTTCTATATTTGTATCTTTATAATGAAATCTGAATTTCCCTTGAATCTGTGTAGCTATTTTTAACTAGCGGAATATAATAGCGGATACTAAATATTCTATTATAACATCTATAACTGAGGATATTAATATTTCCTAATAAGTCTAAGTAATAATATAAATATTGATATTAAAAGGTAAACTCTAAATATTTAGAGATAAATTATCTGGCTATTCTATAATCTGCTATATTAAGTTAATGTTTCTGGAGACTAGTTATTAATTTGATAATATCCTAATATTATTATATTATACTAGTTATCAAATATTTTAGAATATTATAATTTTATAACTACTGGGATTTCGGCTGTTATATAGATATACGGAAAATATCTATATTTGTACTAATATTACTTATATATTAGCTGTATTCAATATACTAAGATTATTTACTTATAAAAGTAAACTAAGTTCCACTATACTTATATAAAGCTTATAAGTTAGCTTATATTAATATTTAAGAATGTTTTCATTATAAATATAAACTTTTATCTTTAGGGTAGGTAGAATGTAGTCTAGAGGATATTAAAGGTGCAGATATTAAAGTTATAATAAGTATTCAAATAGAGTAGCTATAGTTAGTTATAATTAAATATCTTGAGATATTTAAGTTATATATAGCGTGAGGATATAAGAGTATAAGGTTGATATAGAAGAGGTTATTAATTATTTATTATTTACAAAAAAGGTAATATAGAGTGGATATACTAACTGGTATAGCTACGGGAGATTCAGCCCCAGATTAACTTAAAGTTAGCTGCAGTAGTTAGTAGGGTAGAAGGACTAAAGTTATATTTCAGGGGGTAATATATCCACTAATAGTTATAATAGAAAGTAAGCTGTTAGCTTCTCTCTAGTATAATAGTTAAGATAAAGAAATTTAGTTATTTAGGGAGGCTGACTTTATTTTTTATCCAAGTTACCTTTCATAATAAAGCTACTATAGATAAAGAAAGTAAGCTTAATGGAGGAAATATAGTAGGAGTACTTATTGTTAGGAAAACTAATATTCATAGAAGTAGTAGCTAATATAATAGAAAAGAAAGTTCTGATAGGGAAATAAATATAAGTTAATAGTAAACTAGTACTATTATAATACATATAGAGAGAAGATAAGTAAATTATTACATGTAATTAGGAGGTAAACTCTAATATATATTATAAATAACTAAATATAGCTACGCACGGCACACGAGGTGTTATTCCAATTAGTTTAAGTAGAGTGAAGCTGATAGAGATAATATAGCGACCTAAGACTTAAATACTGTAAATTCTATCCCTTAAGTATATTGTTTCTAATATATTCCTCCAGCCTTAAAAATTATATCTATAGGCTAGCCTCTTTAAATAATTCTTTTTTAACCTTTTATGAATATCCTATAAGAAACTACTTTTCTAACCATATTAGTCTTATTAAACCTCTACTTCTATAGTAGGAGAAATAATATTATTTACAGACCATTTAGATATTTCTTTTACCTAGGTAGAAGATACTTCAGATACTTTAAGTATATTTAGTATTTCCCATTCCTACTCTAGCTCTACTTTTACTGAATTTAGAATCTATAAATTTTAACTGGTAGTTAAAATTCTTATTTAAATCTTGAAATATTAGTAAAGATAGTTACTCTTAAGGTTTATTCTCTTACTATATCTTTAAATAGTTCAACTAACCTATTGTATCAATCTCAATTATAAAGATATTAAACCTTTAGCTTCAGAGAGGCTTTAGAGAGCTATTAGCAATAAGGTTCCTTACGAGGATATATTTAACTTCGAAGTATCCTTACTAAGTTTCTTATTAGAACTAATAGTTATAAATATCTCTAAGCTATAAACTGATATATACTTATATTATTTTAGCAGTTAGAAAATAAATAATTTACTTATTATTACACGAAATCCAGACAACTAGATAAAGCTAATATATTTTACCTTACCTAAATTATTTATTATAAAGTCTCCTTGAAATATTATAATAAGATATGGGCAAAGCTAACTTCTTACACCACTTATAATAATACTAAGAACTTTACCTTAGTTATTTCAATAGTAATAATATTTTATTTATTAACTTACTATATTATAAGGCAACTATAGAGATATATAATATATATCAAAAAGCCGTCTTAAGTTTTACTATTATCTATAAAGCTAGTACTTATAATAATCATAACATTATTCTACAAATTACTTACCTTACAGCGAAATGTAAAGTTGAGGATTTTAGCTTTACTAAAATATTGTATTATTTACCTAACCTTGACTTAGAAATTGTCTCCAATATTCTAATTAAAATAAAATAATTAACTAACTATATTTACTTACTTTTGCTTTATACCTATAGTGTTATCTAAACTCTTTACTCTATCTATAATTCTAACTGTAAGTTATACCCCGAAATAGTATTTATATTAATACTAACTTTGAACTGGTTTAAATAGTAATAAGATTACCTATTAGTATAGATAATTATACCCCCGGTTATATATTTAACTCTACAGTAAAGAAAGACCTTATAATAATAACTAGTAAGAAACATAGTAAGGCCAGAAGTTAATATATACCGCAAAAAGTAATTACCAAGGTTATAGGTTTAGGAACCTCTATAAATGTCTTAAAGATAGAATAAAATAAAAAGCCTACAAGAGCTGAGTATTCTATAAATGATTACTCTTCCGTATTTTTATAATAAAATCAAAAATCTCTTGAAATCTATATAGCTACCAATAACTAAAAGAATATAAAATAGGTAAAGGAATATTAAGCTATAACTATAACAACTAACGCTATCAGTTTATTAAACTAGATCTTACTGAAATTATCCTAAACGCTATAACTTATAGGTAGCTTATACCTATTTAAAAGAAACTTATATAACTATCTTATAATCTGCTATATTGAACTAACTATTTTGGACACTAGTTATTAATTAGATAATATTCTAACATTAATATGCTATAGTAAAATCAATTACTAAATACCTTATAGTATTATAGTTATATCATTATGGATGTTTGAAAAACTATCTAGCTATATCAGAAGTATCTATATTTAAATAATTCTATTTATATATTAGCTATATTTAAGATATTAAGATTACTTCTGAATAAACACAGGCTAAGTTCTAGTATACTTACAAAAAGCTTAGAAGTTAGCTTATATAAGTAGCGTAGAACGTTTATATTAGAAGTATAAAGTTTTATCTTAGAGGTAGATAGAGTATAGTAAGGATATTAAAGTTATAGATATTATAGATATAATGAATATTTAAAGAGAGTAGCTATAGTTAGCAGTATTTAAATTTCTTAAGATATTAAAATTATTTATAGTATAAGGATATAAGTATATAAGGTTAATATAGAAGGAGTTACTAGTTATTTATTATTAAAAAGGTTTATATAGGGTAAATATACTAGTTACTGTAGTTATAACGAATTTAGCCTCAGATTAATTTAGGGTTAGCTCTAGTAGTTAATGGGGGTGGAAGAACTAAAACTATACTTCAGCGGATAATATATCTACTAGTAGTTATAATAGAGAGTAAGCTATCAGCCCCTCCTTTAACTAACTATATAAATAATATCTGAATTTATTTTAATTATATTATAGTTAGTATAGCTAATATCTTATCTTTGGTATTTAGTTTCCTTATGGGAAATTTAGTTCTATTATAGAAGAAATAGTTAAAATATAAGGAAACCTTCAGACTATTTTAAACTATATATATTTTATAAGGTATTCAAGAAGGTCTTTAATATAACCTATTTAAAAAAGCTAAAGCTACTATATTCTTCATTTTTGAATAACCTTAATACTAAGGAATTATTATAAATCTTTATCTTCATTAAGATAATGCTTCTTTCAAAAATCTGCTGGTAATGTAAATAATTTAAATATATATTTTAAAAAAGGAAAAGATATAATTATAAATATAAGAGAAGAAGAAAATATAACCCTTGAGCTAGTAATATATATTTCCTATAATGAACTTGAAACTAAAGTATTCAAAGCCTTCCTCTAGAAAATACTACTAGAGTAAAGAAAACCTTTAAAAACTATATAATATTCTATTTAGATAACATATTTATCTAAGTTTCCCATAGCTGTGGGGTATTTCTATATAAGCTACCTCATTAAATACTACTTAAAAAGAAGTATTAATTATAGTATATAAAAGTAACTTAAAATCAAAGTAATTAGTAATTACTATAAAGATATAGAGGAATATATCTATTAAAGTAACTATATAAACCCTATACCTATCCTCCAGCTATTAGTATCGGTAAGTAATAAGGTAAACCTTAATTTAAGAAGATATATATGTTTATTAAGCTTCTAAATATAAGTCTAATATTAATCTGAAGCGTTTAAGGTTATTATATAAATTCTACTAATCTTACTTCAGAAATATAATTTAATATAGCTTACAAAACAAAATCCTTTGCATACCACTATAATTGTAATATATAAACAAGTAGATACTACTAAATAAAATATAAGTAATGATAATAGTCTTTATTATAGAAGGATGTAAAAAGCTGAATTGAGATTTATTTAACCGGAAGGGGGTGTAAAATAGTATTTATTTAGAATTAATAAGTAAAAGAGAAGTTTTTATAAGTATATAGTATTACAGGCTGGGCCCTATAAGAACTAGCTATAGCCAGTGGAGTTTTCCTGCCGCTACTAACTGCAGTAGACTTATTTTATAAGTATTCTGTACCCTCTCTGAAAATTCTTTTCCTATAGCTTAGATTCTTTTAATTAAGGTATCTCTAAACTTAATTCCGTAGGCTATATTTATTCTATATCTAAGCTTGAAATTATCTATATACCTTATTACTAATTATATTACGTAATGGAGGCATATAATAAGAATAGCCTAACTATAAAGTATGTTAGTATCCTTATAGATATAGTAATAAAATAAAACTAATAGCTTACTATCTTAAGATATAATTAGCTAACTATAAGCCTATCTGGATACCGTGCCTATAAGTATATCTATAATAAGTATTAAAGTTATATTAGAATTAGCTTCAATAGCTAACTTTATTATATCTATATAATATTAATCTATATCTAACCTTAAGATATTCTTGGGAAACTGCAGTAAGTATCTAACCTAAATATAATAGATTCGCAATAAGCTTATTATTAATAGTATACCTATTTGACGTAGTGGTTTAACGTCTGGCTGGCTTTTACCGTTTTGGTAAATGCAGTAGGTTCGAATCCTGCGACAGGCAATTATAACCAGAGAGTTATAGTATACCTTCTGGTTATAAAACTAAATATAGTAACTACTACCAGCTGAAAGTATTTACTAATAGTAGTTAACAGCTGGCGACTGTTAATAACTAGTAATAAGTGTAACTAGCTAGTAATAAATATTATATAATCTCTATAATTATTCTTAAAAAGTAACTATAATAAATATAAGCTTATTATATCTTCCCTTTATATTATACCTTTTTGTTGCGAGGTAGGTAGAGTTGAGACCTACATCCAGTAAAGTGATACCTTACGTTAAAGGTATATATACTAGATATTCTCAAGG
>MASP02000168.1:134-70795 GCA_001693025.2 Colletotrichum lindemuthianum | reverse complement strand
CCTTCTACGTATGTGGCCTCCGGCCACGTAACCTAGGAATAACAACAACGATTACCAGAACACCAGCTTGCACCCGTACGACGAGATCACGTACGGCGTGCGATTACCCTGACGATTAAACCAACAATTATATTAGCTAGAAAGAGCTTCTCTTATAACTTTAAGAGATTAGAAGCTATTACTAACTAGCTTCCTCCTAGCTTACTGAAAAGTATCTATAGTTTCCTTAAGTTTATAAATTATTATAAAGTTTTTATATTTTAGTATAATATTATTATAGAGTCTTTAAACTACCTAATTTAGAAGTTAGTTCCTTTTAACTAGAGATTAGAGTAGTAAGAAACTTTCCTTATATTAAAATAACTTTTTACTATAAAACTAATTCTATAGATATTTAATCTTAATATTCTAATAATAATAGAGATAGACTATTTAAGGTATATTTTAGGAAGTATATTAACCTAAAATCATAAGGTTGGAGTGAGGTATTTAGTAGTTTTCTACTCCTAATATTTAACCCCTATAGAGTTTAATTACCTAATCCACAATAAGGAGCTTTTTGTAGTATTAGCCTATTTATAGATATAGAGAGTGAAGCTGTAAAATACTAAAAAATTTAAAGTCCTTACTAACTATAAAAACCTTAAGTATTTTATAAAGAAATAATAATTCATAGAGAGGTAGAGTTAGTAAGTAGAGAACTTATTTTAGTATAATTTTTATTTTAAATACTAACTAGATATTTAAATAATAGCTTCTAATATTCTCTCCTAGAGGAAATAAGATATCCCTAAAGAGTGAAATAATAAGAAGTAATAGGAACAAATAATATAAATTATCCTGAATATTACTATCCCTATAAAACTCCAGATAAAGTATATAGATATTATTAATATTTAGGTTTTTAAAAAAAGACTAGATTTATAAGAGATATAGAATTATACTACTAAAAGAAACTTTTTATATTAATAGATTTTTATAATAGTTCAGTAGGAAGAATATAACTTTCCTCCTAACTTTTATATTAAGATCTAGATTATTAAGTATACTATTAATATACTAAGATAGCTTACTTTTAGAGAGAAATTTTAGATACTAAATAGTAAAAAGAGTAATAACTTTCTTAATAAGCTTAGGATTAAGTTAGTATAGAAGTTATATAATTTCTCCCCTATAGGTTACTTAAGATATAATAATATACTGGAAATTATAAGCTAATAGTTCTATTAGTCTAAATAGTTATAAGATATTTACTAATTTATATATAATTATAATATATATAGAGATATTTATATTTAGAGGTAAATTAAGAAGGAATTTCTAAAATTTCTACTCATATCTAATTAGTTATATTCTAATCTATTAATAAATTTTATTATTAATTTACTTCCTATAAAACGATAAGGTAGTTATTACCTCTAGGTTATTATTAATTAACTAAGTAAAGTCTCTATATTAGAGGAGATAGATATAATAGAGGTGGAGGTATATACTTAGTGGTTCCTTAGTTACTATTATAAATTCTATAGAATATTATATTCTATTATAAATAATAGAGAGTCTAATTAAGTAAGTTACTTCTAGAAAGAGTTCTATAGGTTAATAAGTATTATATATTTATTAAGTATTAGTTACTACTTACAGACTAATAGGATTATAAAATAGTATAACTAGGAGATTTAAGTAGTTTTAAGGGTATTTACCTACTAGTCTCAGGATAATTAGGATAACTTACTATTTATTATATAGTTAGCTTTTTGTAATTAGTAGTATAATATAATAGAGATTATATTTTTCTTTATAGATTATAAATATTATATTAACTTTATCTTAGTTACTAAAACGTATATAAAACTACCTAATAATTGTAAAGTTGTAACTTACTAGCTAGTTAAGAGAATATAGTTAGTAATAATATATATCTATAAAGAAATAACTACTACTCAGTAGAGATTAGAAGCTTAGGTAAATAAAACCTAGTTTCCTATAGATTAATATTAAATTAGTAATACAATATAGTTAAATATATCTAACTATAAGTTACTAAAATTAAACTGAAAGTTAGCTTAACTATATTATAAATATATAGTAGTGAAAGCTTTCCTACTATATATTATAAAGCTGGATACTTTAGGGTCTATTTATCTATAATTCTATATAGATTTACTCTAGAGAGCTACTATTAATCTACTATTTAGATAGATTATAGTTAATAGTTAGCTGCTACTATTAGTAGATAATAATAGGGAAGTTAAATAGTTAGTTAAAAGTATTCTTACTGTGAGGATATACTAAGTGGGGAGAGAGTATTAATAAGAAGTTTTTATTAAATAGGAAGGATATATAAACTCTATATAGAAGCTTATTAATATTATTATAGATATAGTAACCTTAAAGTAGTATAAGGTAATATATAGACTAATTGTGGATAATAATAAAGATCTAGCTTATAGCTTCTAACTAGATAGCAGCTAGAGAGGAGGGAGGTAATATTACAGATTATATCTAGATATTTAACTAAAGCTGTACTTAGGTATCTAAAGCTAACCTCCTCGTCTGGATAGAGCCCCAGTAGGCTCTATATAATATTATATATGCAGACTTTTCTACGTACCTGTGAAAGCTTCTCTTTTACTTCTTAGTTCTAAATAAATAGTATTTTACGCCACCTTCTAGTTGAATAAGCCTAGGTCCAGCCCTTCATAACTACTAACCCTAAAATATACTTTATAGTAGTATACTAAGCTTTCCTTATAAGCTATAAAAGTGTTAATAACCTTAATAATAATAGCCTTAAGGTTCCACTAGAGATTAATATTAATAAAAATATTATTATATAATATTAAATAGGGAAGAAGCTAATAGCTTACTTTCTATTATAACTATTAGTAGATATATGACCTCCTGAAGTATAACTTCAGCTTTCTTACCCCCCTACTAACTGCTGCAGCCAGCTCTAAGTTAATCTGGAGCTAAACTCCATGCAGCTACAGCTAGTATATCTACTCTATATTAACCTTTTTAATAATAAATAACTAATAACTCCTTCTATATTAACCTCACGCCCTCTCCTCACACCCTCACGCCCTTACACTATCTATATATAATTTAAATATCTCGAGAGATTCAATTACTACTAACTATAGCTACTCTATTTAAATACTTACTATAATCTTAATATCTATAATCTTAATATTCTCACCCCCCAGATAAAGCTTCACACTCCTAATATAAAAGTTTTCTGCTACTAGAATAAAGATTTTCTATAACTAATATAAGCTAATTTATAATTTCTATATAAGTATAATAGGATTCAGCTTACTCTTATTAGTAAATAATCTTAACACTTTAATTAAATATAGCTAATATATAAATAATAATAATATAGATATAAATATATTTAATATAACTATATAATATTTAAAATCCTATTAATTATAATATTATAATACTCTAAGATATCTAGTAATTAATATAGTATATTAATATTAGAATACTATCTAATTAATAACTAGTCTCCAAAATTATTAGGTTAATATAGTATATTATAGAATAGCTAGATAAGTTTCTTCTAAATTTCCAGAGTCTATCTATTAATACTAATATTTATAATATTACTTAGGTTCTCTAGGAGATATTAATATGTCTAGTTATAGAGGTTATAATAGAATATATAGTTCCCACTATTATATTCCCCTAGTTACAGGTAGCTATATAGATTTAAGGGGAATTTCGGTTTTATTATAAAAGTAGTACTAAGGATAGTTTAGATATAGAAGAGTAATAGATTATAGAATACTTAGCTCTCACAAGCTCTCTATTTTATCCTATCTTTAAGAGGTTTATAAAGATTCTCAACCTTATAACCTTAATAGTTACTTTCAGCTATATATATTAAGTTCTAACCTTACTGAGGCTCTTATTATACAGATTATTACTATAAGGTCTTCCTCTGCTATAAGGTTAAATATTATAACTAGAGGCAAAATTATCCACAACAATAGGTAATTTTATTACTATTTAAACTAGTTGTAAGTTAGTATTAGTATAAATACTGTTACTAGGTAAATTTTATAGTTAGAACTATATATAGGGTAAAGAGCTTAGATAATACTATAGGTATAGAGCAAAGATAACTAAATAATTTTAAATAGATATCAATCTTAGTAAAAGCTACTCTATAGAATCTACTTCAGAGATATTTTTTATATTATTTTATAGTAAGAAGCTTATTATACTTAATAAAGGTAAAATTACCAGAATTCTCCAAAATTAAGTAATAATTTATATCCTTACTAAAAATGTTACTACTAATAGTAAACTTACAGATAATATTATTATTTCTATATATATCTTTATACTTAAGGGTTACTACTTAAGTATTATATTTCAAGATGTTCTACCTAACTTAGATACTATCAGTTTCTTAACTATTAGGTATTTCTAGTTTACTATATTAAAATAGTTAGTTATTTCCTCTATTATCCTTATATCTCTATAAGGTAAATTAGTTATAATATACTTTAGAGAAGCTACTTTCATTATAATATTTGGAATAAGAAATATATCTATACTATTTAATATTATTGTAAGGATATGACTGACTAACGCTACGCAGTGCGCCCGGCGACCTACCGGCTAGGCACTAGAAAGGTTTTCACTCGAAGGATCCTAACTTAGATCCTTCAAGCAATAGTCTATACAGCAATACAGACCCTACCTGTGCATCCGAACCTTTCCTGGTCAAGACCTCTAGTCACACTCTTACAATTATTATATTTTATATAATTCTATATAATATATCCTTCCTTCTCTGCCTTATAGATATAAATTATATTAGTATTATATTTAATAATATCTATAATAAGTTTTATTAGGGTAAAAGAATTATATTTATTATTTAAAAATAGGAATATTTATGAATACTTCTTAATAAGGAGAGAATAATTACCTTTATATATTTTATGGAGATAAAGATATAGAGACTTTACTGCCACTTTAGATATCCAGCTATAATATACCTCGATAATATCCTTACTAAGGTGAAATATCCAGTTAAATAGTATACTCTTAAGGCTCTTAAAAGGCACTATTACTACTGCTATATATATAGTATAGCTTTCTTATAATTTTATTTTACTATTTAGAGTAATATTAACTTCAACTTCGAGATTATTATTAATATTATCTATATTAATAACTATAATATACTTTATATTATTAATACTGCTATAATATATAATATTATTTAACTTTTATTTAACTTATTAGTAAAGATAATATAGAAGGTTCTTAAGATATATTAAATTAATATATACTAAAGTTCTTCTAATTTTATTACTACTAACGTAGATATAACTTTTTAATCTAAAAACTTTAGATTAGAAGTAAAAACTATAGAATTAATAATTTATATTATATTTATTAAGATATATAATAGTGTCAGTAAAGTTAAGTATTATTATATACTTCTTTACTATATATATAAGATTTATTATATATAGCTTTCCACTGTTACTTAAGAGAGATTTCTTTAGGTAGTATATAAGATAATTAATAATACTATTAGCTTAAATAGCTTTATATTTACTTTACTTATTTTTAGAGTATATTTATATCTTACGGAAGATTTAGCTTCCTTTCTAGATATTATTACTTAAGCTTAAATTATATATAAAAATATAGAGGAAACTTACTATAAGTATACTAAATATACTATTAATATTATTTTAGTAATATATAATAATCTTAATATCTTTTATATAATAATTCTTCTACTTTAGACTTTTATATATATATAGTAAGAGAAAAAAAGCTAATAAAAGTTATATTCTTTTATTATTATTTGTGAGGAGCTGGACCTAAGCTTATTTTACTGGAAAGTAGCGTAAAATACTATTTATTTAGAACTAAGGAGTAAAAGAGAAATCTTTATAGATATATAGAAAAGTCTATATATATAATACTATATAAGGTCTATTAGGGCCCCACCCGAGCGAGGGAGTTAGCTTTAGATACTTAGGTATAGCTCTAGCTGGATATTTAGATATAGTTTATAATATTATCTCCCTCCTCTCTAGCGACTGCCCAGTTGGAAGCTATAGGTTAGGTTTCTATTATTATCTATAATTAGTCTATATATTACCTTATACTACTCTAAAGCTACTATATCTATAATAATATTAAGAAGCGTCTTTATAGAGTTTATATATCCTTCCTATTTAATAAGAACTTCTTATTAGTATCCTTTCTCTACTCAGTATATCCTTATAGTAAGAATATTTTTAACTAGCTATTTAACTTTCTTATTATTATCTACTAGTAGTAGTAGCTAGCTATTAACTATAACCTATCTAGATAGTAGATTAGTAGTAGTTTTCTAGAGTAAATCTATATAAAACTATAGGTAAATAAACTCTAGAGTATCCAGCTCTATAATATATAGTAAGAGAATCTTTACTATTATATACTTATAGTATAATTAGACTAACTTTCAACTTAATCTTAATAACTTATAGTTAGATATATTTAACTATACTTTATTACTAACTTAATATTAATCTATAGGAGACTAAATTTTATTTACTTAAGCTTCTAACCTCTACTAGATAATAACTATCTTTATATAGATATATATTATTACTAACTATATTCTCTTAACCAGCTAGTAGACTACAGCCTTACTACTATTAGGTAATTCTATATACTCTTTAGTAACTAAAATAGAATTAATATAATACTTATAATCTATAAAGAAAAATATAGTTCCTATTACATTATACTACTAATTATAGAAAGCTAACTATATAATAAATAGTAAATTATCCTAATTAGCTTAAGACTAATAGGTAAATACCCTTAAAACTATTTAGATCTCCTAGTTATACTATTCTATAATTCTATCAGTCTGTAAATAGTAACTAATATTTAATAGGTATATAATATCTATTAACTTACAGAACTCCTTTTAGAAGTAACTTACCCAGTTAGACTCTTTATTACTTATAATAGAATATGATATTCTATAGAGCCTATAGTAATAACTAAGAAACTACTAAATATATACTTCCACTTTTATTATATTTATCTCCTCTAATATAGAGACCTTACTTAGTTAATTAATAATAACTTAGAAGTAATAGCTACCTTATCCTTTTATAGGAAGTAAATTAGTAATAAAATCTATTAATAAATTAGAATATAACTAGTTAGGTATTAGTAGAAACTTTAGGAATCCCTTTTTAGCTTACCTCCAGATATAAATATCTTTATATATATTATAATTATATATAAATTAGTAGATATTCTATAACTATCCAAACTAGTAAAACTATTAGCTTATAATCTCTAGTATACTATTATACTCTAAATAGCCTATAGGGGAGAAATTATATAATTTCTATACTAACCTAATCCTAAGTTTATTAAAGAAGTTATTATTCTCTTTACTATTTAGTATTTCAAACTTCTCTCTGAAAGTAAATTATCCTAATATATTAATAATATACTTAATAATCTAAACTTTAATATAGAAGTTAGGAAGGAAACTATACTCCCCCTACTAGATTATTATAAAGATCTATTAATATAAAAAGTCTCTCTTAGTAATATAATTTTATATTTCTTACAGATCTAATCTTCCTTTAAAAACCTAAGTATTAATAATATCTATATATCCTACCTAAGGCTCTATAGAGATAGTAATATCCAGGATAACCTATATTACTTATCCCTATTATTTCTTATTATTCTACTCTTTAGAAATATTCTATTCTCTCTAGGAGAAAGTATTAGAAGCTACTATCTAGACACCTAATTAGTACTTAAAGTAAAAATTATATTAAGATAACTTCTCTATTTACTAGTTCTACCTCTCTGTAAACTATTATTTCTTTATAAAATACTTAACGCTTTTATAGTTAGTAAGAACTTTAAACTTTTTAATACTTTATAGCTCCACTCTCTATATTTATAAATATTTTAGTATTATAAAAAGTTCCTTATTATAGATTAAGTAATTAAATTCTGTAGAAATTAAATATTAAAAGTAGAAAGCTACTAAATATCTCATTTTAATCTTATCAGCTTAAGTTAATATACCTCCTAAAGTATACTCTAAATAATCTATCTCTACTATTATTAGAGTATCAGAATTAAATATCTATAAAACTAATTCTATAATAAAAAATCATTTCAGTATAAGGAAAACCTCTTATTATTCTAATCCCCAGTTAAAAAAAACTAACTTCTAAGTTAGATAATTAAAAAGCTCTATAATAATATTATACTGAAATATAAAAACTTTATAGTAATTTATAAACCTAAAGAAACTATAGATATCTTTCAGTAAACTAGGAGGAAGTTAGTTAATAATAACTTCTAACTTCTCAGGATTATAGGAGAGACTCTTTCTAGCTAATATAATAAATCTAATATACTTAACTATAGTAACTAAGAATTTATATTTCTTAGAATCTAACTTAAAATCTATATTAGTAAAGTAATTAAATATCTAATAAACCTTCTCTTTATACTCCTTTCGTAAGCTACTAATATAGATAAGGATATTATTAATATATATTATAATAAGATTATCTAGAAATTATTATAGGTAACTATTAATATACTATTAAAATATAGTAGGAACACTAATAAGTCTAAAAAAGTATACTATCTATTTAAAGAGACTATAATATATCTAAAAATCTATTCTCTCCTAATCTACTTTATTAATTCTAATCTTATAGAATATAGTAATAATATTAAACTTGATATACCAATAAGTAGTAATAACTCTCTAGAGAATCTCTAATATAAAGAGGAGGAAATAATAATCCTTCTTTATAATTACATTAAAAACTTTATAACCTATATAGAAATATATTCCTCTATCTAACTTTCTTATAAAGAGAATTAAGATACTAATAGAGAGGTTACTTACTTTAATAAATTCCTTATTAAGTAAATCCTCCAGAATTTTCTTAAATACTAAAAGCTTTTCTTATAATATACTATAGAAAGATCCCTATAGGAAGTTTAATTTCTATTCCTTATTATTAGGAATTCATAAGATATAGTAATCTATCCCTAGTTAGCTAAAAAATAGCTAATATACTAAATTTAGATAGAAAATATCTAGGAATTCCTTTAAAATATTTATAAAAATATAATCTCTTAAATTTACCTTCACTTTTAAAGTTAATATTTTCTTAATATTTACCAAACTAATAGATATAACTTAATAGAAACTTAATACCTTACTAATATACTATATAATATACTAACAGATAAATATAAATAAATTAATATTAAATAGTTAAGCTAACTGGGTCTCCTTAAACTATACTAACTTATCCTAATATTTTAGGTATACTATTATACTATTCTTCCTATATATTATCTATTAGACTCTAATATTATAAATAATATAATTATCCTCTATTTACAGCTACTTAAAATATAAAAGTAGCTATAAATCCTCCATAATATAGATATAAATTTTCTATATATAATTACTAACTTCTAGAGTTAGAATAACTACCCTCTAAATATTATTAAGTAATAACTTAGTAGTATATCTCTTTATCTATCTTTTTAACTTATTAACTAGCAGGAAGTAAAATTTCTTTATAAAAAAGATATTAATAATAATATAAATATTATAGCTTATATTAATAAGTATATTAATAAAGTAACCTCTATTAATTCTAGTCTGAATAGTAACTAACTACTAATTATTTACTTATTCTTTTTTCTATTATTTCCCCTATCTTATTATTTCTACCTCAGTTAGCTCCAGAGCCTAACTTCACTCTAAAGTTACTTTTTTCCTAAATCCTTACTATTACTAAGTAAGATAATATTATCCTCCTAGTTATCCCCAGTATAATCTAGAGTAGTTATAGTTTTTATAACTTTTATATTAATCTTCTTATATTCTTAAGCTTTATAATTCCTATAGATATAATCTTTCTTATTATATTTAAAATATTAGTAAGTATCTTAATAGTCTTTAAAATATTCCTTAGGAGTAGAAGAGAAACTACTAAAACTCTAATATTATTATTACTTCTTAATTATTCTAGTTATTATAATATTACCCTCTATATTATAAGTAGTAAATCTCCAGTAGGGTAATTAGTAATATACTAATATTCCCTTTATATATTCAAGTTTCTAAATTATATTTTAAACCTTAAATAACTAAAATCTATACTCTATAAGAAAGTTAACTATAATAAGTAGCTTTTTAAAGTGGGAAAATAAAATAACCTCTAGTAGAGAAATCTAAATTATATTTAACTATATATACCTTTTAGTATCAGCTAGAATCTTTTTAGATTAAAATAGAAAGATAGTTAGGTATTTATTTTCCTTCTATCTAAAACTTTATAATTAAGTAATAATATAAAACTCACTATTAGGATCTAGATAAATTCTATCCAGATAACTTATAAAATTATTCAGATTATAAAAGTTTTCTAACTTTCCTATTATATAGAAAGTTTTAACTACCTACTAAGAACTAAAATCTGAGTAGAAGTAAATTAGATATTAATATTCCTAATTACTATTAAAAAAATAGTAGTTAATCTTAAATTTAATTTTTATCCATTAGATCCATATTTAATATTCCTTCTACTTACCTAAAAACTTCAGAAGTAGAGAAAGAAGCTTCTTCTAATAGTTAGCCACTAGTAGAAATATAATAATATTATTAACCTTAAGAGCTATTATCCTAATAGATATTATTCTAGAGATTATTAAAGCACTCTAGTGTAAACTAGAAGTATCTATTATAATAGTTACCTAGGGGTCACTACCTACTATAGTATTTCATTTCGCTAACTTATATAAAAACTTATTAATCCTCTAGTAGAGAGAGCTTAAAATATACTATAATTACTACTAAAGTAGTTTACTTATAGAGTTACTACCTATAAGGATATCCTAAGAGGCTTTAATACTCTCTATTATTCTTTATATTAGTTAGTTAGTTACCTATTATATAATATTATATTATAGAAGCTACACTCAACTAGATTATATACTTAATTAGTAGGAAGCTACACTCTACCTCATATTATCTATATAGTAAATAAAACTAAATTCTAAATATATAAGGAGCTAGACTTAAGTTTATTTAACCAGAAGGTAATATAAAATACTATTTATTTAGAACTAAGAAGTAAAAAAGAAGCCTTTACGGATATATAGAAAAATCTATATATATAATACTATATAGGGCCCACTAGAGCCCCACCCAAATGAGGAGATTAGCTTTAAATACCTAAGTACAGCCGTAGCCGGACATCCAGACATAGCCTATAATACTATTTATAGTAAAATTTAGATTCTTAAGCTACCTTATAGCCTTTAAGAATTTTAATTAATAGCTATAAAATAATATTTCAAAAATAATAAATAAGAAATTAATAATAATATAGTTAAAATTATAACTTTATAAAAGTTAATATTTATAACTTTATATACTAATTCTTAGTTAAACTAAGAATCTCTAAATAATTTAATAGTAAACAGAAACCTATAATTCTATATAAGTACTTTAATTTTATCTGTAGCTATTTCTGAGACTTTAAATATATAGCTAAGATCTTATACTACCTCTTTCTTAAGAGATAATAATATTCTCCCTCCTTAAGTAATTAGCAATCTAATATCTTAAATATAAAAACCTTAGATCCAACTGGAAACTTTAAGTTTTATAATCTATAAGTATATAGTTAGTTTACCACCTCTAGAGTTCAACTAAGAAACTTATTTTATAGTATACCTTATAGCTAAAAAGTAGTTAAATTTAATATTCTTACTTATCCTTTATATAAAAAATATAATTATAATATCTAGCTAACTATTTAAAAAGTTAATTAAAAAGAAAGTTAAAAGTATTATTAATAATAATATTATAAACAATTATTTAATATAATTCCATTCTCTATAAGAAGTATAAGTATTTTAAGTTTTATATTATTAATGAAATTAAAAATATAAATACTAATAAGATATATAAAAAGTTGAAATTTATAATTTAAACCTTTAGAAACTATAGTAAGTTTAGAATTTTAATATAATTACTAATAGTTTAGTAAAATAGCTAATAGTTAATTTTAGCTATAATTCTAACTTTCCTTAAGTATTAAAGTATAATAATATAGCTTTATAATATTATTTAAGTTTATATTTAAGCTAAAATAGAGTTTATAAGGTATATTATAGCTAAACTGCCTTTATACTTTAAAGGGTAGTATTCTCTAAACTTTATAATAACTATTTTTAAGCTATTTTATAACCTTACTAAGGTTAGAGTCTACTGGTAGGTAACTTACTTTATATATTTATAAGACTCTATTAATATCTTAATTTAGTATTCTTCAGCTGAATTCTTAATATTAACTATAAGATTATTATAGAGAAGGACTTTATAAAAGTCTCTACCTATTTAGTATACTAGATAGCTCTCTATATTTATATAGAATTCTATAGTTTAGAATTTTTTTAGATATTTAAAAGTAACTTTAAGAATTAACTTATAGTAACTTAGTAGCTTACTAGTATCTTTATAATTTAATACTTCAGAAACTACTTTATAGCTTATAATATTAAAGTTAATAAGAGTAGTAATTAAATCTTTATAGTAATATACTAACTGATCCAGTAAGAAGGATTTACCCTATAGATTCTTAATAAAATTAATAATATACTAAAATGCTATATGATTCTTATAAGTAACCTTAAGAAGTATTCTAAGTAGGTTAATAACTTCCTTATAGAGAAGTTAAACTTTATTCTATCCCTCTATAATATCTAACTAAAGGTTGAAAATACTATATTAGTAATACTTTCACTATAAGCAGTTAAAGAAAGATACTTCTCGCTAAACTAGCTAGCCTATATATATATAGCTTCAGGCGAGAGATCTCTGTTATAACTGATAGTCTTACTAGCCTCCTATTTAACTATCTTAGAGCCTCTCTAATAGCGAGAGGATTACTAAGATTCCAGCTGAGACTAATCTAGATATTAAGAATATTCCCTATATATTACTATTATTACCCTATTTGATAATATATTTGCTAAATATACTATAGACTTCATAAAGTTATATAATAAGAGTATAAAATATAGTAGAAGCCTCTATAATATCTTTAAGTTAAAAATCTATATCTTCTATAATTACTACTTTAAGCTTAGTATCTTATAATATATATAAGTAAGACTATTTTTAATTATACTTAAGGATAATACTCTTAAGTTTTATTTTAACTACTTAAGTAACTTAAATATTAATCTCATATTTAACTAAATAGTCCAGCAGGTTAAGAACTACTTTGAGAATAATGAGAATTAATAGCTTTACCTTTCTAACTAGTAGAATACTATCTTTTAAAGTATTATTACTGAAAATCCTAATAAGAGCAAAAAGGAGGCTTTTGAGCTCCTAATCTTGAAGCTTACATACATCTAAAAAGTCTTCTCTATAAAGATCCAAATAGATAATACCTTCTGCCTCTAGCTTATAAGTATATACTATAATATACTAGAATGCTAATTAGCCCTCTTTAGCTTTATAGTAACCTCCTAAAGTCTCTATAACTAGTTAAGATCTGCTGTAAGTAATACCTTATTAATCTAAAAGGCATAATATATATAAGATAATAAAGATAACTACTAGAAGGTAGCTGGAGATCAATTTTAGACTAACTATATATATAACTTACCTTAAGGTAACCCTCAAGATTATAGCTATACCTCTGCATATATACAGCCTCACGCTCCAGGTAGCTATTACCCACCTCTAATATCCATATATAGCTATATTGATTAAAAATGTTATATATGTAGCAAACCTGGTTATTAGTCTATAAGGTATACTCTTAAGGAGAGGCATACCTTATTTAATAGGTATAAGTTAACTACTAACCCTAAGATATATTCTGCAGTAGTATATAAAGCCTTCCTCATAAGCTATAAAAATATTAACAGCCTTAATAATAATAGCCTTAAGGCTCCACTAGAGGTTAATACTGATAGAGATAATATTATATAATACTAAATAGATATTAACCTTAAGGAAGACTATTCTATAGAATCTACCCTAGAGATATTTTTCACATTATTTTATAGTAAAAAGCTTATTACTCTAGATAGAGGTAGAATTATAAGAATCCTCCAAGATTAGGTAATAATCTATACCCTCATTAAAAGTATCACTACTAGCAGCAAACTTATAGATAATACTACTGCCTCTATATATACCTTCATACTTAAGA
Organism: Colletotrichum lindemuthianum; assembly: GCA_001693025.2. Classification (NCBI taxonomy): domain Eukaryota; kingdom Fungi; phylum Ascomycota; class Sordariomycetes; order Glomerellales; family Glomerellaceae; genus Colletotrichum; species Colletotrichum lindemuthianum. The sequence goes on along the minus strand of MASP02000168.1, from coordinate 56,504 downwards.
GCTACTACTCAAGTATTATATTTTAAGATATTTTACCTAACTTAAATACTACTAGCTTCTTAACTATAGGATACTTCCAGTTTGCTACATTAAAGCAGTTAGTTATTCTCTCTATTATTCTTACATCTCTATAAGGTAAATTAGTTATAATATACTTTAGAGAAGCTGCCTTTATTATAATACTTAGAATAGTTAATATACCTATACTGCTTGGTATTATTATATTTTATATAGTTCTATATAATATATTCTTCCTATTCTACCTTATAGATATAGATCACCTTAGTATTATATTTAATAATATTTATAATAAGCTCTATTAGGGTAAAAAGATTATACTTATTATTTAAAAATAGAGGTATCTATAGATACTCCTTAATAAGGAGAGAATAATTACCTCTATATACTTTATAGAGATAGAAATATAGAGACTCTACTGCTACTTTAGATACCTAGCTGTAGCATACTTCTATAATATCCTCACTAAGGTAGAACACCCAATTAAATAGCATACTCTTAAGGCTCTTAAGAGATACTACTACTACTACCAAATATATAGTATAGCTTCCTTACAATTCTATTTTACTATTTAGAGTAATATTAACTTCAACTTCAAGATTATTATTAATATTATCTATATTAATAACCATAACATACTCCATATTATTAATACTACTATAGTATTTAATACTACTTAATTTTTATCTAACCTATTAGTAAAGGTAATATAGGAGGCCCTTAAGGTATATTAGATTGATATATACTAAGGCCCTCCCAATTTTATTATTACTAACATAAATATAACTTTTCAATCTAAAGATTTCAGATCAGAGGCAAAAACTATAGAATTAACAGTTTATATTATATCTATTAAGGTATATAATAATATTAGTAAAGTAGAGTGTTACTATATACTCCTCCACTACATATACAAGATTTACTATATTAAACTTCCTACTGCTACTTAAGAAGTATCCCTTCAGGCAGTATACAAAGTAATTAACAATACTACTAGCTTAAATAACCTTATACCCACCCTACTTATATTTAGAGTATACTTACACCTTACAGAAGATTTAGCTTCCTCTCTGAATATTATTACCTAGGCTTAAGCTATATATAAGGCTATAGAGGAGGTCCACTATAAGTATACTAAGTATACTATTAATACCACTTTAGTAATATATAATAGCCTTAATACCTCTCATGTGACAACCCTTCCACTCCAGACTCTTATGTATATATAGTAAGAGAAAAAGAGCTAGTAAGAGTTATACCCTCTTATTACTACTTATGGTAAAATATACATTCTTAAGCTACCTTATAGCTCTCAAGAGTTTTAATTAATAGCTATAAAATAATATTTTAAAAGTGATAAATAAGAGATTAATAATAATGCAGCTGGAGCTATAGCTTCATAAGAGTTAGTATTTATAGTTTTATATACTAACCCTCAGTTAGGCTAAGGATCTCTAAGTAACTTAATAGTAAATAGAGACTTATAATCTTATATAGCTGCTCCAATTTCATTTGCAACTATCCCTAAAGCTCCAAATACACAGCTAATACTTTACACTACCTCTATCTCAGGAGATAATAATATCCTCCCTCCCTAAGTAGTTAGTAATCTACTACCTTAACCTTAAATACTTCAGACTAAGCTAATACCTCTAAGTTATATAACTTATAGGTATATAGTTAGTTTGCTACCTCTAGAGTTTAACTAAGAAGCTTATTTTATAGTATACCTTACAGCTAAGAAGTAGTTAGATTTAGTATTCTTACTTACCCTCTACATAAAAGATATAATTATAATATCTAGCTTACTATTTAAAAAGTTAATCAAAAAAAAGGTTAAGAATATTATTAATAATAATATTATAAAGATTATCTAATATAATCCTATTCTCTATAAGAACTATAAATACTTTAAGTTTCATATTATTAATAAGATTAAAAATAAAGATACTAATAAGGTATATAAGAAGTTAAAACTTATAATCTAAAACTTTAGAGACTATAGTAAGTTTGAAATTTTAATATAATTACTAATAATTTGATAAAGTAGCTAGTAATTAATTTTAACTATAATTTCAACCCTCCTTAAATATAAAGATATAATAATATAGCTTTATAATATTACTTAAGCTTACACTTAAGCTAAAATGGAGCTTATAAGGCATATTATAGCTAATCTACCCTCACACCTTAAAGGATAATATTCTCTAGACTTTATAATAATTATTATTAAGCCACTTTATAACCTCACTGAGACTGGAACCTACTAGTAGGTAACTTACTGTATATACTATAAGGAGTAGTTACAAATAGAAACTTTAATATATAATCTATACCTCCTTATCTTATATACTTAAAATAATACCTTTAGCCTTATTAATATACAAACTAATAATACTCTCAGTCTCTCTAATATAGTATTCTCTTACTGAGAGGATAAGGAGCTTGAAAAGATCTTATTTAAAGTGAAGTTTAAAATTATACTCTTAGAGACTATACCTCTCACATTTAATAGAGATATCTTATTACTCTATAGTAATTACCTCTACTTATACTAAAAGTATTAAGAGTAAAAACTAGCTCTTATTAATATATATACTACACTTAAGATATTTAAGAAGGTGTATATTAAATAATATATATATAATATATATCTTACCTCTATATACTAACTGGAGGCTTTATTTAACCTCTTATATATAGTATAAGAATAATAATCCTTAAGTAATAATATTACTATACTTAATAAATAGCTTAAGTAGTAAATAGAGTATCTTAACTGAAGTTTTAACTTTATATTACTTAACCTCTCTAAGGTATATCTTTATATTTTTATTAATAGCTTTTTTACTAATAATATTAATTTCTTATCTTAATTAGAATTTATAATAATTCTAGGCTAAGAGACTATAACTAGTAATAGCTAGTTTAATCTCTATAGTAACTTTATATATTACTTATCTATTAAAAGTAAGAGAGTTACTAGGAGTATACTTACCTTAGAGATCTATATTATAGTAATTAGTATAGACTTTACTTATACTATAGCTATATTACTTAAGAAGATTCTTAACTACTGAAAACTCCTTCAGATTCTAATTATTATATATACTAACTTATATTTACTTTATAAATACCTTATAAAGCTTAATACTACTAAAGAAAAGTATCTAATAATTAATATTATAATGTTAAGATAGTTATATGAGTGTTATAAGCTCTATAAGGTGCAGTAGATTAATAGAGATAATAATATTGCTAATATATTTATAAAGGGCACTCTAAACTGCATCCTTAAGAGATTTATTAATTTAAACTATATAACTATTCAAATAGAGGGATAAGTAACTTAAGTGGAGTAGATAAATAGGTATTTAGATATTATTCAGGTAAAGAATATAGATTGCAAAAGATACTATTTTTTATATAAATAGATAGGTATTAGAATATATAATAAAAAGAAAAGTTACTAATATTAATTATATTATACTGTAGAGTATATAGTAACTATATATACTACTATATATATAGTAGTATACTCTCTATAGTCTACTAACTATAGATACTTAGTATCTAACGCTAGCTATAGCCTAGTAGCATAGCAATTAGTAAGTAATTACCATACTATAGATCTAGAGCCTTACATAGCGCTGCACGCCACATAACATAACAATAACAACAACAAATACCAGAACACTAGTTTGCACCTATACGACGAGATCACGTACGGCGTGCGATTACCCTGACGATTAAACCAATAATAGCAATTAGTAAGCAATTGCCATGCTGTAGATCTAGACCCTTATATGGTGCCACGCGCCACGTAATATAGTAATAACAACAACCAAAAACCAGAACACAAGTTTGCACCCATACAACAAGATCATATACGGCATACAATTACCCTGACGATTAAACCAACAGTAACCAACAATTATATAGCATATAGCGCCATGTAAGGCTCTAGATTTACAGCATGGCAATTGCTTACTAATTGCCACGCCATTCGGCTACGGCTGGCGCCGGATGCCGGGCACCCGTGGCCAGTGGGCCATAGAGGGCATGCCGCCACGTACGTGGCAGCGCGTACGGTTACCGCATGCCCTACGGCATGGCGTAACCGACAATTACTTTAAGATTGCGTGCTGTTTTACCGACTGCTTTCGGAAAATGCTCGAAAGAATATTCAGGCTCAGAGTACCAAGTTCAAGTCCACGAGAATAAAGGTGAACAGCCTCGATCCACTTCATGATGCCTTTCTTAGGAGGCTGAATATCCCAAACCGTGACTATAATCCTTTCCAGATCAGGATATTCGGAGGGATCAGGGATGTCGAAGGACGTAAACTCAGCCGCACTGCTCTCGTTGCCGCTGTTCACCTCGTCCTAGTCGTCGGTCGCAAATCCGAGGGTCGGGGGCGGCGGACGGGGCTTCGGAGGCGATGGGATAACCGTCTCAACCTCCGGGCCCGGGATCGGAGAAGGTAAAGGATTTCCAATCGCCAAGGCCGGGGGCGTAAAGAGGACAGGCTTTTCGAATGCCAAGCCTGTGGACCGAGGCTGAGTTTCGAAATCAAACAAATATGTGCGCCCGAGGTCGTTGAAATCAGAATTGTATTGGTCCGTAAGATTGGCAATGGCCGTAATGAGCCGGAATTCGTTTCGCTCGAAAGCCACATGCGCTAAATAGTCGGCATCAATGGCGGCACAAGCAAGGACCTGAAACTGGGACACAATGCTCACAAGGTATTGCTGCTGCTCACGTTCCGTATGACGAGGAGCACCAAGTTCCTGCAGCTTCTTTGCGGCGTCTGATAACTTTTGGCGGGTCTCTGTGCGAAGCTTCGGAAATGCGCGGTCCGTCATCTCGCCCAGCAGATCCGCCAGCCGTTCACGCAGGGCCTGCACGCCTATGCGGCCTTTGGAAATGTCATTCCAAGGACGTTCATCAAACATCGCTTCCCTCTGTCTCAGAGCGGCCACAGTGTCGTCGTCGTCGCCGGCATCATCGCCTCCGCGGTTTGTGGTCCTCGTCCGGGCCATATTTCTCAACCTTCAGCACGTCTTCCGAGAAGGTGTTTTCACCAGCAACGTTCGAAGCCGTGTTGATGTCCATGAGGCCATCGACCTGATGAAGGGGTGAGTCTTCATTTATGATCAGGCTTGGATTATTAAATTGCCTAGGCTAAGATATCTTTGAACTCGCTGCGAAGCTGCTTCGTTGTCTGCACCTGCCTGGCAAACGAGCGCAGTTTCTCTTTGTGGGCTGGCGTAGCATTTGGCCCAGGAATGACACTGATGTTGATATGCTGGGATTCTCCGCAATAATAGGTAATCTGAGTCGCATAGCGGATACAAAGTTCCTGGCCGTGGGGGAAGGGAATTCCGCAGAGACTCTCCAGTAGAGAAGACTTGCCCGAGCTTTGGTCTCCCACCGCTACGAGCTGCGGCAGAGGTAGGTAGGACCCGGTGTTGGGCTCGCGAAGCTGATCGATCCTCTGCAGCTGATAGAGACTTGTCAGCTTGGGAGAGTCCTGCTCAGCAGACATTATGGTGATTCGAAGATGGAAGAATTGTCAGGCTGGGTAGGTTTGGGGGTAACGTCAGTCACGGACGATAGATCGCAAGTTATCGAGTCTTATCGAGCAGCCGTTTGTCTCTGGTCGTGGACCCCAGTTCATGTTACGTATCCGAGGAGCAAGAGGCGGACGCACTTGTTGGCCTCCTGCATCGTGACGGGGTGCCTCGGCTCTCGACCTACGAGTTCTGTCATTCGTCCACGACACGGGAAGAGAGAGTGCGATCGACAAGCCCGCAGGCACTACCCGCCGCTCGTTGGCTCGACGTTGGAAGTATGGTGCATTCGTTGCCCTGCAGCACGAGAGATGTTTGATACATTGTCGTTGCGCCGGCCCATAGGTTCGGCGATGCGATCAACCTACGGCACATCCAACCGCCAACGAACCGGATGGCTCCTCACGCGACCGCTACCGTCCCACCCCATGCACATTGTAGCGCATGGATCTCGATGTATGTATATCAAAATCATTGAGCTTCTTTGGTGGGTTACTACTCGTAATACAGTCCGTGGACGGCTAAACTAGTCGGAAGCCAAGCCTGCGCCGCCAACATGGACCACGTTGTGTTGTGGGAGTCGGGACCTACAGTAGCGGACGCCGACAAACAATACAACAATATCGAGAGGAGGTGCCTGCCTGCCGCCGATCACCGCCACCGACGATGCTCCGCACCTTCGCAGCGATGCAGTAGGCCGGCGGTCCTATCAAACTCTTGCTAATAGGAATTGGGAAATCGTTCCCTGTAACCAAACCGATCGATGTTCCTACTGACGCCTGACAGGACCACCGACCTTGCCGCTTGTTGACATCAAGTCCACCGCTTCAGCAGTTCAAGCGGTTAAAATCGTCTTCGAGACATCATCGGAAAACCACGGTCGCGTTCCATGTACGATGCTAGCGACTCTAGCCGGGAGAGGAGGCGAAATAAGAAATGAACAAAGTTAGTTTGTTCGAGTCCAAGCCCCAAGCTCGGCCGTTTCATAACAACGCAGCCTTCTTCAAAAGGCCGATTGCAGAGCAGCGTTCTTGAGACTAGGGAAACTATTCGGTATTCTGCGCAAATCGCGCCACTGTCGATAGCGTCGCTCACCGTCTTGCGTGTGGCGAAGTCGACAAGGCAGCATGGGAGGAGTTGGCTTTGGAAGACGTCTCCCTCATTCTGGGATGATTAAAGAAGACGAACAGCATCCTGCCCACAATCAGTACATTAATAGTCAAAGGTTCTCCAAATGAGAGCACCTCTCCAGGAGAAATAATCTTTGTTGATTCTGCCAACTACTTCTATAATATAACTCTAGCCTATAGCTATATCCCTATTCGATAAGTAGCTAGCTTAAAATACTCTCTTCTTTTCTCATCGACATGCTCGCATGATTCGTATGGCGGCTTTAGACTCCATGCACTTAAATAATGAACTGAGGGACCCGATTCCATCGGCTCTGCTTGAACAAATTGGGCATTCCTCTGGTTAGGCAGAATGTAGCAGTCATCAGAAGGAAGCCTCAGTTGAACGTGGTATTAAGCGGTATGCATAATCTTTCTTCAAGTCTACATGGACTTCTTCGAAAAGTCACCAAAATCAACATGATGCAGCCTCTCTAACCCAGCTTTAGCTAATAGTACTACAATCCACGCATGAATTTCGCAGCGTGTGACCGCAAGAGATACCAGCGGAAATTTGTGATCAGGCCAATTGAGGTATGGTCATATCATTCCCAAACTGAGAAACTGCTTAGACCAAACCTCGTCCCATGAGTCGCCGTCTAGTTAGCTCTAAGAAAGAAGCCTGGTAAGGGGCGCACCCTTAATACGGACTTTGGTGCGACGTCCGCCTTTGTTGGTGATGCGGACATTGTTGATGGAAGGGTTGCTGAATTTGATCCGGGTAGTTCTCCCAGAGCGGATGAATTCGGTGGCAACGACAAAGTTGAAGGAGACCCGAGGGTTCGCAGCCGCCCTGAGCTCTGCGCCAATGCCGATGTGGTTGGGCTGGTAGTAGGTGAAGGTCCCCCCAGCAAAGCCGCGGCCCTCGTTTGCGACGCGGCCCATACCAGACAGGGTTGCATCGCCGTCGAGCCGGATGGGGGCCTGGCCCGCACGGGTTATGAGGGGGTTGACATTGGCAGCCATGCCCTCGATCGCGGTGGTCTCAGCACCCTCGTTACCAGTCAGCGCTATGTCGGCAGAGACGTCGACGGTGGCGACGATTGCATCGGCCTGGAGAATCTCAATGGTGAATTGGATAAGAGCAATCGCGCCGAGGAGCAACCGAGCCTGGGCGGCAGCGATAAACAGTGCGAGAGGGAGAAGGAAGGACTTAATTTTGGCAAAGTACTTGAAGAAAGGAGTGTGAGGTTAATGAGTGTGTGCTTCAAGCTCTAAAGAGTGAGTGTTCTTATTTTGAATGATGGCGCCCTGAAAAATGCAACAGTCGTCGAGCTTATATATTCGCCTTATCACTAAGCCGGCCGCAATCAGCCGCATTATCCAACTCCGCGCGGGATTCCCGGATGCCGGAAAATAAATACAAAAGAGAATTTTGCTTTCGCAAGTCTCACAGACATAGAGAACTTTCTCATCAATCAAATCATTCATTTAGGACACAACTACCCTGGGCAACAAGATCTACGACCCCAGTCCAGGAACTGCCAAATTAATATATGAATTCCATCTTTTACTTCAGGAGGGTATAGCTCACCCGACCTTTGGGTCCCTAGTTGACTTTAAACTAATCAGATTACTGTAATTTTACTTTTAAATTAAAAGAGTGGACCCCCGCCCCACATTAATAGTCAGGTCAGGTGAACTAGGGACCTAATGGTTGGGTGAGGTGTTGTCTCCATAAGCAGATACTCTTGCGGGGATCCCGACTTTGAGACTTCGATCAGTCGTCTGACGGTCCGAAAGAGGAGAATTTACAGCGATACAGAAGAAACTTGCTCATTAGCGTGTATAATAGATACGAGAATAACACTAGGTGTTAATGATATTTTGCCCTCGGAGACCGACAGCATATTGCCAAGTTCATGCTTTTCAGATGAAACGGCAAGTCCGGAATTCAAATCAAATAATAGATAAACATGTAAACTGTATTCCAAAGCTTACCGATGCGCCCGTTCGGCTTTTCAGTGAGTAGTATCCTAGTGGGGGCGGACTCGGACGAGTAATAGAAGTTAGTGTCGGTTACGCCATGCCGCAGGGCATGCGGCAACCGTACGCGCTGCCACGTGCGTGGCGGCATGCCCTCCACGCCCCACTGGAAACGGGTGCCAGCCACCCGTCGCCAGCCGTGGCCTCATGGCGCGGCAATTGATAAGCAATTGCCACGCTGTAGATCTAGAGCCCTACGTGGCCCACGTGCCACGTAAACGTAAGAATAACACCACCCAGAATACAGTTTGCACCCGTACGGCAAGATCACGTACGGCGTGCGATAACCCTGACGATTAAATCAACAGTTAGTTAGGCAGGGAAATCCACACCAAACACATTACGACTCAAAGCATAGGAACTTCCGGAAGAAATTCCAGTCGTACTGTTACGAGAACTTCACAGTCGTCGGGCTGGTTCGTATCGCGGAAAAAAAGTAACCATTCGGAGAAGTTATTACCAAAACTCTTAACAGGCCGTTGATCGATTACGGGGGGTGCTCGATTGCGGCTTTCTATAGTTCAAGTTAACAGCGTGACAGCGATATAAAGCTTAATAAATCTGTCCTGGCTGTACGATTCATATGAGTCCAATTATTTATCCTTTTTACTCTTCTAGAAAAGAACTAGTCACAAACTGGGCGAAGTCAAATATTTTACCGATATCAGCCTAAAGACTTCTCGGTATTCCACAATAGAGGCAGTGTCTTCGGAAGTCGAATCAGTGTGCAAAAGCCGTGTGGGCTATATCCCGAGCCTCACGGTCCATAATTCTCAAATGGTTGTTTCTGATTAGTAGCCTGGCGAGTAAAAGAACCAGTTTCCAGCCCTACCAACCATAATGCTGACCACCGTTATATTCAACATCTATTTGTCCCTCAGTCACTCGTACACTCATTTTTAGACTTGCTCATCACAATGCAATTCTCTTTAATTGCCGCGACTCTTCTCGCAGTCCTTGCTCCGGCTTGGGCTTATGAGGTTGCCACAGACAAGTGCTGCCAGGCCCAGCTTGAAGCCTGCCACAAGCAGGGCGCCAACGCTTGTATGTGGACCAATGCCGCCATCTGCGTTGACAACCCGAAGAACCGTGTCCCGGTCGACGGTACCTGCTTCAAGGCATGCCCCGATCTCACTGTTAAAAACCCCAATGATTTCCTCTACAAGTTTCAGAAGCACGGGTACGTTGGACTCTTTCTTTATGCCCAAATGTCATAACTCATCTAATTGTTCTACTAGTGCTCCTGCCGGTGATTGCGTTTGCGGCAACTTGGACCCCAACCTAAGCAGATACTGCTACGGTGGTTAAATCACCATCTTCATGAAATATTAATAGAGCATTTGTCAGGTGAAGTTTGAGAATCATGTGCATTCTATTTCTCTGAATGCTTCACTGTTATAATAAATCTACGAAAGCGTTGCGTCTGTTTTGGATGGACGCTTGTGTGGTGATTTCTTCCTAGTTGCTGATTCCCAAAGACTATTGAAGAGTGAGCTAGTTAAGCTGGATAAGTAGAGTGATATAATATCAGCATCAGGACTATAGTCCTTAGCGAGGTGAGTATAGATAAGTTGAAGGAAGTCTGATTTATTAAGATTGTTGGTTTAATCGTCAGGGTAATTATACGCCGTACGTGATCTTGTCGTATGGGTGCAAACTGGTGTTCTGGTATTTGTTGTTATTATTGTTACGTTACGTGGCGTGTGGCGCTACATAAGGCTCTAGATCTACAGTGTGGCAATTACTTACTAATTGCTACGCCGCTAGGCTACAGCTGGCGCTGGATGCTAGGCACCTATAGCCAGTAGGCTATAGAGGGTATGCCGCTATATATATAGTAGTATATATAGTTACTATATACCTTACAGTATAGCGTAACTGACACTAGTAACTTTTCTTTTTATTATATACCCTAATACCTATCTATTTATATAAAAAATAGTATCTTTTATAATCTATACTTTTTATCTAAATAATATCTAAATATCTATTTATCTACTCTACTTAAGTTACTTATCTCTCTATTTAAATAGTTATATAGTTTAAATTAATAAATCTCTTAAGGATACAGTTTAGAATACTTTTTATGAATATATTAATAATATTATTATCTCTATTAATCTACTATATTTTATAGAGCTTATAATATTTATATAACTATCTTAATATTATAATATTAATTATTAGATATTTCTCTTTAGTAATACTAAATTTTATAAGATACTTATAAAGTAAGTATAAGTTAGTATATATAATAGTTAGAATCTGAGGGAGCTTTTAGTAGTTAAGAATCTTCTTAAGTAATATAATTATAGTATAGGTAAAGTTTATATTAGTTACTATAATATAGATCTCTAAGGTAAGTATATTTTTAGTAATTCTCTTATTTTTAGTAGATAAGTAGTATATAAAGTTACTATAGAGATTAAATTAGTTATTACTAGTTATAATCTCTTAACTTAGAATTATTATAAATTCTAGTTAAGATAAGAAGTTAGTATTATTAGTAAAAAAGCTGTTAATAAAAATGTAAAAATATATTTTAGAGAGGTTAAATAGTATAAAGTTAAGATTTTAGTTAAGATATTCTATTTATTATTTAAGCTATTTATTAAATATAGTAGTGTTATTACTTAAAGGTTATTATTCTTATATTATATATAAGAAGTTAAATAGAGCTTCTGGTTAGTATATAGAGGTAAGGTATATATTGTATGTATATTATTTAATATATACTTTCTTGAGTGTTTTGGGTGTAGTATATATGTTAATAAGGGTTAGTTTTTACTTTTAGTGTTTTTAGTATAAGTGGAGGTAATTACTATAAAGTAATAGGATATCTCTATTGAATATAAGGAGTGTAGTTTCTAAGAGTATAATTTTAAATTTCACCTTAAATAAGGTTTTTTTAAGCTTTTTATCCTCTTAGTGAGAGAATATTATATTAGAGAGACTGAGAGTATTATTAGGTTATATATTAATAAGGCTGAAAATATTATTTTAAGTATATAAGATAAGGAAGTATAGATTATATATTAAAGTCTCTATTTGTAACTACTTCTTATAGTATGTAGAGTAAGTTACTTACTAGTAGGTTCCAGCTTTAGCAAAGTTATAAAGTAGCTTAATAATAATTATTATAGAGTCTGGAGGATACTACCCTTTGAGGTGCGAGAGTAGATTAGCTATAATATATTTTATAAGCTCTATTTTAGCTTAGATATAAGTTTAAGTAACATTATAAAGCTATATTATTATATTTTTATATTTAAGGAAGGTTAAGATTATAGTTAAAATTAATTACTAGCTACTTTATTAGATTGTTAGTAATTACGTTAAAATCTCGAACTTACTATAGTCTCTAAAGCTTTAGATTATAAGTTTCAACTTCTTATATATTTTGTTAGTATTTTTATTCTTAATCTTATTAATAATGTGAGACTTAAAGTGTTTATAGCTTTTATGGAGGATGGGATTATATTGGATAATCTTTATAATATTATTATTAATAATATTTTTAACTTCCTTTTTAATTAACTTTTTAAATAGTAAGCTGGACATTATAATTACACTTTTTACGTAGAGAGTAAGTAAGAATACTATATCTAATTACTTCTTAGTTATAAGGTATATTATAAAATAAGCTTCTTATTTAAATTTTAGAGGTGGTAAACTAACTGTATATTTATAAGTTATATAATTTAGAGGTATTAGTTTAGTCTGAAGTATTTAAAGTTGAGATAGTAGGTTACTGACTATTTAGGGAGGGAGAGTATTGTTATCTCTTGTAATAGAGGTAGTGTGAAATGTTAGCTGTATATTTAGAGCTTTAGGGATAGTTGCAGATAAAATTAGAGTAGCTATATAGGATTATAGGTTTCTATTTGCTATTAGGTTACTTAGAGATCCTTAGCTCTACTGAGGGTTAGTATATAAAGTTATAAATACTGACTCTCATAAAGTTATAGTTTCAGTTATATTATTATTAATCTCTTGTTTGTTACCTTTGAAATACTATTTTATAGCTATTAATTAAAACTCTTGAGGGTTATAAGAAAGCTTGAGAATGTAAGTCTCACTATAGGTAGTAATAAGAAGGTATAGTTTTTACTAGCTTTTTTTTTCTTATTATATATATATAAGAGTCTAGAGCGGAAGGGTTATTATATAAGAGGTATTAAGGTTATTATATATTACTAAAGTGGTATTAATAGTATATTTAATGTATTTATAGTGGATCTCTTCTGTAGCTTTATATATAGCTTAGGTCTAAGTAATAATATCTAGAGAGGAAGCTGAATCTTCTGTAAGGTGTGGGTATACTCTAAATACAAGTAGAGTGGGTATAAAGCTATTTAAACTAGTAGTATTATTAATTACTTTATATATTACTTAAAAAGATACCTCTTAAGTAGTAGTAGGAAGCTCTATATAGTAAATCTTATATATGTAGCAGAGGAGTATATAGTAATACTTAACTTTACTGATATTATTATATATTTTAATAGATATAATATAGACTATTAATCTTATAGTCTTCACTTCTAATCTAAAGTCTTTAGATTAAAAAGTTATATTTATATTAGTAGTGATATAGTTAGGAGGGTTTTAGTATATATTAATCTAATATACTTTAAGGGTCTTCTATATTATTTTTGCTGATAGATTAGGTAGAAATTAAGCAGTATTAAATACTATAATAATATTAATAATATAAAGTATATTATAGTTATTAATATAGATAATATTGATAATAATCTTAAAATGAAAGTTGATATTACTTTAAATAGTAAAATGAAATTACAAGGAAGCTACATTATATATTTAGTAGTAATAATAATACTTCTTGAGAGTTTTAAGAGTATACTATTTAACTGAATATCCCACTTTAGTGAGGATATTATAGAGGTATATTATAGCTAGATATCTAAAATAATAATAGAGTCTCTATATCTCTATCTCTATAAGGTATATAGAGGTAATTATTCTCTCTTTCTTAAGAAGTATTTATAGATACCTCTATTTTTGAATAACAGGTATAATCCTTTTATCCTAATAGAACTTATTATAGATATTATTAAATATAATACTGAGGTAATTTATATCTGTGAGGCAGAATAGGAAGAATATATTATATAGGATTATATAAAATATAATAATACTAAGTAGTATAGATATATTAACTATTCTAAGTATTATAATAGAAGTAGCTTCTCTGAAGTATATTATAACTAGTTTACCTTACGGAGGTATAAAAGTAATAGAGAGGATAACTAATTGTTTTAATATAGTAAACTAGAAGTATCTTACAGTTAAGAAGCTAGTAGTATCTAAGTAAGGTAAAATACCTTGAAATATAGTATTTAAGTAGTAGCTCTCGAGTGTGAAGGTATATATAGGGATATTAGGGGTGATAATACTATCTGTGAGTTTACTGTTAGTAGTGATACTTTTAGTGAGAATATAAATTATTACCTAATTTTGGAGGATTCTAGTAATTTTACTTCTATCTAGAGCAATAAGCTTTTTACTATAAAATAATATAAAAAATATCTTTAGGGTAGATTCTATAGAATAGTTCTCCTTAAAGTTAATATCTATCTAATACTATATAATAATATTTTTATTAGTATTAACTTCTAATATAGCTTTAAAGCTATTATTATTAAAGTTATTAATATCTTTATAGCTTATAAGGAAGGTTTAGTATACTACTATAGAGTATACTTTAGGGTTAGTAGTTAACTTATACCTATTAAATAAGGTATATCTCTCCTTAAGAGTATATTTTATAGACTAATAACTAAGTTTACTATATATATAGTATTTTTGATTAGTATAGCTATATATAGATATTAGAAGTAAGTAATAGCTACCTGGAGCGTGAGGTTATATATATATAGAGATATAGTTATAATCTTAAAAATTATCTTAAGGTAAGTTATATATACAGTCAGTCTAAAATTAGTCTCTAGCTACCTTCTAGTAGTTATCTCTATTATCTTATATATATTATATCTTTTAGATTAAAAAGATATTACTTATAGTAGATCTTAACTAATTATAGAGACTCTGGGAGGTTACTATAAAACTAAAAAGGGTTAACTAATACTCTAGTATACTATAGTATACACTTATAAGCTAGAGGCGGAGGATATTATCTGTCTGGATCTTAATAGGGAAGGTTTTTTAGATATATTTAAGTTTTAAGATTAGAAGCTTAAAAGCCTCCTTTTTACTTTTATCAGAATTCTCAGTAATAACACTTCGAAAAGTAGTATTCTGCTAGTTAGAGAGGTAGAGCTATTAATTCTCATTATTCTCAAAATAGTTCTTAATCTGCTAGATTATTTAGTTAAATATAAAGTTAATATTTAAGTTACTTAAGTAGTTAAAGTAAAACTCAAGAGCGTTATCCTTAAGTATAATTAAAAATAACCCTACCTATATATATTATAGGATACTAAACTTAAAGTAGTAATTACAGAAAATATAAATTTTTAACTTAAAGATATTATAGAGGCTTCCACTATATTTTATATTCTTATTATATAATTTTGTGAGATCTATAGTATATTTAGCAGATATATTATCAAATAGGGTAGTAATAGTAATATATGAGAGGCATTCTTAATATCCAGGTTAGTTTCAGCTGGGATCTTAGTGGTCCTCTCAATATAAGAAAGGCTCCAAGATAGTTAAATAGGGAGCTAGTGAGACTATTAGTTATAATAGAGGTTTCTCACTCAGAGCTATATATATATAGGCTAGCTAGTTTAGTAGTGGGTATCTCTCTTTAACTGCTTATAGTAGGAATATTACTAGTATAGTATTTTTAACTTTTAGTTAGATATTATAGAGGGATAGAGTAAAGTTTAACTTCTCTATAAGGAGGTTATTAATCTACTTAGAATACTTCTTAAGATTACTTATAAGGATAGTATAGTATTTTAGTATATTATTAATCTTATTAAGAGTCTATAGGGTAAACTTCTCTTACTAGGTTAGCTAGCATATTACTATAAAGATTTAATTACTATCCTTATTAATTTTAATATTATAAGCTATAAAGTGGTTCCTAAAATATTAAGTTATAGGGATACTAGTAAGCTGCTAAAGTATTATAAGCTAGTCCTTAAAGTTACTTTTAAATATCTGAAAAAATTCTAAACTATAGAGTTCTATATAGATATAGAAAGCTATTTAGTATACTAAATAGGTAGAGACTTTTATAGAGTCCTCCTCTATAATAGTCTTATAGTAAATATTAAGAATTCAGCTGAAGAATACTAAGTTAAGATATTAGTAGAGTCTTATAGGTATAGAAATATCTAATAGTATTATTATTATGAGTGTAGGGTTACTTAGGGTAGGTATCTTACTTATAGAAGTTAATTTAGATATTATTATAAAGGTGAGGAAGGTGTGGAATAAGGAAGGATTATTAATATTACTAAATCTATATAGAGAGGAATAGGGAAAGAGTTTTCAAGAGACTATATAGATCTCTCAAGGGGTTAAAGCTAAAGATACTATAAATCTCTAATACTAAAAAGTCTGGCGATAACTTAAAGAGGGTTATTATATTAGTTAAATACATTCTTATAAATAATAAAAATAATTATAATTATTAGCTTCTTAGTAGTTATTATTAGGAAGTTACTTTATTTTAATACTAAGGTTAAATATAGTTATTAGTATCTTAATAGTGATAATCTATAAGGGGTTAGTATATAGTTTAGAAGCTTCTGGTGAGATCCTAGAGTGGGGAGGGTCTGAAGTATCTAAGTAATAGTCTCACAATCTTTCACTTTATATAAACCTCAGATGTAAGGTTTCATAATTACTTCTTCTAATATAGTAGACTTTACTGATCTGTAGTATAGTAGTATGATAGTTATGTTAACTACTAATTAGTGTTAGTTTAATCGTCAGAATAATCACATGCTATATATAATCTCGTTGTATGGATGTAAACTGGTATTCTGGTATTCGTTATTATTATTGTTATGTTACGTAGCGTGCAGCACTACATAAGGCTCTAGATCTACAGTATGGTAATTACTTACTAATTACCATGCCGCTAAGCTACAGCTGGCGCTGGATGCCAGGCACCCGTAGCCAGTAGGCTATAGAGGGCATGCCGCCACATACGTAGTAGCGCGTATAGTTACCATATGCCCTACGGCATAGCGTAACCGACAAAGATATTACTGTTTATAATTCTAGGAATTTAGGTAATATCTATCTATCTACCTACTATTATGTGACCTATACTATATGTTACGACCCGTTGGAACTACAGGACCAAGAGACGTGTCAGATTGAGAGAGACGTACCTCTAGTATATATCTCACGGAATCTCGTTTATACGCTCCCGAGAGGTATATAGTATATCTATAGTCTCATGCGCCATTTTTTGGTCCTGAGAAAATAATATAATTAATTTGATAATTAAGAGTTTTATATACTCTAGGTAAGCTGTAGGTTCGAATCCCACTTCTGTAGGAAGTGAAAACAGACGTAGAGATACTCCGCAACACTATAGAGATACTCTATATATAAGTATAAGTCCACTAGCTAGAATAGAATAAGCCTGACTCTAGTAGCCCTAAGAAAGTATATCAAATTAGATACTTAAGCCTATAAATAATTATATTAGTAATATATATTATATAAACTTATATCCTTTTAGCTATATAGTTAATTTAATAATTTAAAGTCTTATATACTATACTCGCTATTTTATAATTATTTAAAATCTCTTAAGAACTTAAGAAGTAATATCTACCTCTACTGGAAAGATTATTCTAAGTAACCCTAAAAACTAAATCCTCTAGATTAACTAAATTAAATCTCTATATTATTCCTATAACTTTTAGGATCTTATAAACCTTAAAACTTATAATAAAGTAATCCTAAATACCTTAAATACTAAATATAAATAACTTACTACTAAATTAGTAATCCCAGAGATCTCTAATTACCTATTAAAACCCAGACACTCTATATATACTCTAAATCTATCTTAAATTATAACTCCTAAGGAGGAAGATAATATAATAATCCTAAACACAGAAAATAATACCCTACAAATTATAACCCTTAAGTATCTCTTAACTAAAAATATAACTTTTTATAAAAAAAAATATTATAAATATATCTTTCAGGTAAAAATATATTATAAGAAAATAAAAAGAATATAAATGATATAAAAATATATTAGAGATACTATCTCTCCTAACTTCTTAAAATATTCTTATAATATTATAAGAAACTTTAATATCTAGCTATTTAAACTTAAAAGCTATATAGACTATAATAAAATTAAAAGATTAATAGAAGTAATAATAAAATATATAGTAACTCTCACTAAACTTATAAGAAAGAAACTAAACTTAAAAGTAATATAGAAGTATAGATTACTCACTAAAAGAAGATAATCTCCAAATACCTTAATATAAAAAGACTAAATTCTTATAAGCTCTCAATTTAGTTTCTAGAATATACTAAAAAACTTAGAAGCAGCTATATTAGATTATAAACTTTCTTATACTTAGTTTCAGTCTCCTCTAAAATTTATAATAGTATTCTAATTGTGAAGGGCTGAACCTAAGCTTATTTAACCAGAAGGTGGCGTAAATACTATTTATTTAGAACTAAGGAGTAAAAGAGAAGCCTTCACGAGTGTATAGAAAAATCTGTATATATAATACTATATAGAGCCCACTGGGGCCCCACCCGAGCGAGGGGGTTAGCTTCAGATACCTAGGTACAGCCCTAGCTAGACATCTAAGTATAGCCTATAATATTACCCCCCTCCTCCCCAGTTGCTGCCTGGCTGGAGGCTGTAGGCTGGATCTCTATTATTATCCACAATCAGCCTATACGTCGCCTTATACTACTCCAGAGCCACTATGTCCGTAATAATATTAACAGGCTCCCATATAGAGTTTATATATCCTTCCTATTTAATAAAGATCTCTTATTAGTATCCTCTCCCCACCTAATATATCCTTACAGTAAGAATACTTTTAACTAGTTATTTAACCTCCCCGTTATTATCTACTAGTAGTAGCAGCTAGCTATTAACTATAATCTATCCAGATAGTAGATTAGTAGTAGCTCTCTAGAGTAAATCTATATAGAACTATAAGTGAATAGACTCTAAGGTATCCAGCTCTATAATATATAGTAAAAAAACCTTCACTACTATATACTTATAATATAGCTAGGCTAGCTTTCAGCTTAGTTTTAGTAACTTATAGTTAGATATATTTAACTATACCTTATTACTAACTTAATATTAATCTATAGGGAACTAAATCTTATTTACTTAAGCTTCTAACCTCTATTAAATAGTAGCTATCTCTATATAAATATATATTATTACTAACTATATTCTCTTAACTAGCTAGTAAGCTGCAGTCTCACTACTATTAGGTAGTTCTATATACTCCTTAGTAATTAGGATAGAATTAATATAATATTTATAATCTATAAAGAAAGATATAATCCCTATTATACTATACTATTAGTTACAGAAAACTAACTATATAATAAGTAGTAAATTACTTTAGTTATCCTAGAATTAGTAGGTAAATATTCTTAAAACTATCTAGATCTCCTAATTATATTATTCTATAATCCTATCAGTCTATAGATAGTAACTAATATTTAGTAGGTATATAATACTTATTAACTTATAGAATTCCTTCTAGAAGTAACTTACTTAATTAGACTCTCTATTACTTATAATAGAATATAATATTCTATAGAATCTATAGTAGTAACTAAGGAACTATTAAGTATATACTTCTACCTCTATTATATCTATCTCCTCTAATATAGAAGCTTTACTTAGTTAATTAATAATAACCTAGAGGTAACAGCTACCTTATCTTTTTATAGGGGGTAAGTTAGTAATAAAGTCTATTAATAGATTAGAATATAATTAGTTAGATATTAGTAAAAACTTCAGGAATCCTTTTTTAGCTTACCTCTAAATATAAATACCTCTATATATATTATAATTATATATAAATTAGTAAATACTCTATAACTATCCAGACTAATAGAACTATTAGTTTATAATCTCTAGTATACTATTATACTTTAGGTAGCCTATAGGGAAGGAGTTATATAACTTCTATACTAACTTAGTCTTAAGCTTATTAAGGAAGCTATTACTCTCTTTACTATCTAGTATCTAAAGTCTCTCTCTAAAAGTAAGCTATCCTAGTATATTAATAGTATACTTAGTAATCTGGACCTTAATATAGAGGTTAGGAGGGAAGCTACACTCTCCCTACTAGATTACTATAAAGATCTATTAATATAAGGAGTCTCTCTCAGTAGTATAATTTTATATCTTTTATAGATTTAGTTTTCCTTTAAAAACTTAGGCATTAGTAATACTTATATATTCTACCTAAAGCTCTATAAGGATAATAATATCTAGAATAATCTATATCACTTATCTTTATTACTTCTTATTATTCTACTTTTTAGGGATATTCTATTCCCTCTAGGAGAAAGTATTAGAAGCTACTATCTAGATACCTAGCTAATACTTAAAATAAAAATTATACTAAAATAACTTCTCTACTTACTAATTCTACCTCTCTATAAGTTATTATTTCTTCATAAAATACTTAAAGCTCTTATAGTTAGTAAGAATTTTAAACTTCCTAGAGCTTTATAGCTCCACCCTCCACACCTATCAATATTCTAGCACTATAAGAAGTTCCTTATTATAGATTAGATAATTAAACTCTATGGGGGTTAGGTATTAAAAGTAGAAAGTTACTAGATATCTCACTCTAGCCTTATTAGCTTAAGTTAATATACCTCCTAAAGTATATTCTAAACAGTCTATCTCCACTATTATTAGAGTATTAAGGTTAAATATCTACAGAATTAATTCTATAGTAAAAAATTATTTCAGTATAAGGAAAGCCTCCTACTACTTTAGTCCCTAGTTAAAAGGAACTAACTTCTAAGTTAGGCGGTTTAAAAGCTTTATAATAGTATTATACTAAAGTATAAAAACTTTATAGTAGTTTATAAACCTAAGGAAACTATAGATACTCTTTAGTAAGCTGGAAGGAAGCTAGTTAGTAATAGCTTCTAACTTTTCAGAATTATAAAAGAAACTCTTTCTAATTATTATAATATACTTAATATATTTAATTATAATAACTAAAAACTTATATTTCTTAGAATCTAACTAAAAGTCTATATCAGTAAGGTAGCTAAATATCTAATAGATCTTCTTTTTATACTCTTTTTACAAGCTACTAATATAAATAAGGATATTATTAATATATACTATAACGAAGTTATCTAGAAACTATTATAAGCAGCTATTAATATACTATTAAAATATAGTAGGAATACTAATAAGTCTGAAGGAGTATACTATCTATTTAAAGAAGCTATAATATATCTAAAAAGCTATTTTCTCCTAATTTACTTTATTAATTCTAATCTTATAGAATATAGTAATCATATTAAACTTAATATACTAATAGATAGTAGTAACCCTCTAGAAGGTTTCTAATATAAAGGGGAGGAAGTAATAATCTTTCTTTATAATTATATTAAAAACTCTGTAATCCATATAGAAGTATATTCCTCTATCTAGCTTTCTTATAAAGAAAACTAAAGTATTAGTAGAGAAGCTACTTACTTTAATAAATTTTTTATTAAGTAAATCCTCTAGAGTCTTCTTAAGTACTAGAAGCTCCTCCTGTAATATACTATAGAGGGATCCCTATAGGAAGTCTGATTCCTATCCCTTATTATTAGGAATCAATAGGATATAGTAATCTATCCCTAGTTAGCTAGGAGGCAGCTAATATACTAAATCTAAATAGAAAGAATCTGGGAATTCCTTTAAGATATTTATAGGAATATAATCCTTTAGATCCACCTCTACCTTCAGAATTAACACTTTCTTAATATCCACTAGACTAATAGATATAACTTAGTAGAAGCTTAGTATCTCACTAATATACTATATAGCATACTAACAGATAAATATAAACAAATTAGTATTAAGCAGTTAAGCTAACTAGATCTCCTTAAGCTATACTAGCTTATCCTAATATTCTAAGTATACTATTATGCCATCCTTCCTATATATTATCTATTAGGCTCCAATATTATAGATAATATAATTATCCTCTATCTATAGTTACTTAAGATATAAAAGTAGCTATAGACCCTCTATAATATAGATATAAATCTTCTATATATAACTACTAACTTCTAAAGTTAGAATAGTGTCAGGCTACAGCAGAGAGGGAGGGTATTAGAAGCCTATTAGGTCCCCTATAAGAGAACACCAGCGCCCGGAATAATAGTTATTCCAGGCAGTGAAGCTTAAATACCAATGTAGAGCAGCAGTTAAGTGAAGGGAAAGATAAGTTCGAATAGTTATATAATATAACACCTACCTATTAAGAGATCCTATCACTTAGTATAAATCCAGCCTAATATATTCAAACTTCTACCTACTCTTAAGTATACTAACCAGTGGGACTATAATAATATTATATATATAAATTACCTAAGTATAGTATATTATTAATAGCTTAGGAGAGTTAGATATAGGTAGAGAACTAACCCCTATAGTAACTAATAGTAACACTAACAACCTTAGGAAGCAGTAGCCCCCCCAGAATAATAATAACCTTTCTAAAGTAAAGCTTAATTAATTAATTAAGAAAGAAATAATAAAATTAAGAAAGAAGTAGAAGTTAGAAAAGCTAATAGCTTTAAGAAGAGGAGAAAATATAGAGGAGGGGACTACTAGGAACCCTACTATTCCTAATCCAGAGCCTAAAAAGTAGAGAAGAAACCTCTTAGTGAAATAGCTTACCCTTATTTATTATAAGGGAGGCAGCTAGTCTAACCTTAATAACTTCCTATTTAAACTCAGAAGATAGTTTACTATAGTGGAAGATAATTTTACAGTAGATAAAAATAAGATCTAATATGTAAGCTTATACCTTAAGAATATCACTTCTCACTGCTGGATTAAGTAGGTCTCTATTATATATAGTAATAATATTAAGTGAGTCACTTAGTTAGCTATAGAGGAGTAGCTTAAGTTAAGTATAAATAATACTAACACCAAAGCTATTACCATATCCACCCAGTTAGATATTATATAGTAGAAAGTTAGCTAAACCTACTAGCAGTTTATTAATATCTATAAAGCTATTAAAGCTAAATATCCAGACACCCAGCTAGAGAAACTTTATATTATTAATATTATTAACTACTTACTACTAAAGTTAAAGAGAATAATTATAATTAAGAGCCTCCTAGTAACTCACTAGGAACTAAACTACACTACTAAACAGACAGAAACTATTAAACAATCTATAAGTAGGTTGATCTTAGTAGATTCTACCTATAGGACACTAAAGCAGAGAAGCTACAGACCACTAATAGTACTAATAGTAATCCCTACTAGAGAGACAAACAGTAAGAACTAATCTAGAGAGCAGTCTACCACTATAGCTACATCACTTAAGATTAAGCAAGAAAGCATCCTGCAGGCTAGAACTATAGCCCCCAGGGGGCCTCCAAAGTACTATAACTGTAGTAAGATAGACTATATATCTTACCAGTATAAAGAAGAAACATACTATATATATAAGGAACCTAAGTATATAGGAAGATCCTATCACTCAGTAGCAACTAGAGTTAACAGTATTTAAATCCTATAGGATCTAAAGTTCCACTAATATTTTAAAGCTGAAATATTAGTCTATATAGAGAAGAATTAAAAGAAGGAGAAAATATTTATTAACCTAGAGGCTAATAAGAATATCTTAAGTTAAAATATATCATATAATATTAAACTTATAGAGGTTAGTAGAAAGCTAGAAATATTAAATTTCTAGGGGGGAGTAGTATCTAAATATAGAATATATACTATAGTTATAAAAATTATAGATAATTTTAGTATAATAAAGATAAAATCTCACATATTTTAAGTAAGTAAAGTTAGTAAATATAATATTATCCTAAAGATCCCCTAAGGTAGAGAGGTAAAACTAAACCTAGAGTGGAGGACTCTAGGCTAAACCTATCTCTTAGCTATTAGTAACATCAAACTAGTATATAAAGTTAAGATAATTAATAAAACTAAGAGGCAATCTAAGTATATACTAATAATCTCAACCCTATCAGTATTAATAGAGGGGAAGCAGTAAGTTATATAGTAGCAACCTAAGGGAGATATAAATAAAGAGAAAGATAGAGATATCTAGTTACCACTAGAATACTGAAAGTAGACCCACATTTTCAATACAAAGAAGGTAAGTATACTAATAGAAGAGAATATTTATATATATATAATAAAACTAAAAGAGGGTAAGAAGCCCCTATAAAACTCTATCTACCCTCTTATAGAGAAAAAACTAGAGGAATTATAATAATATTTAGTATCAGTACTAGAAAAAGGATAAATTAGAATATCTTAGAGCCTAGTAGGGATACTAATCCTATTTATCCTAAAGAAAGGAAGCAAACTGAAACTATATATAAACTACAGAGAGCTTAATAATATCACTATTAAGAACTAAACGCCTCTACCTCTTATTAGCAAGATCTTAAACCAGCTAGAGGAAACCTTATAATTCACTAAGCTAAATCTGAAGGATATATACTACTAGATATATATATAAGAGGAAGATAAGTAAAAAACAGTATTCAGAATACAGTATAGACACTTTAAGTATCAAGTTATACTATTCAAGCTTATTAACATCTTAGTAACCTTCTAAGTATATATTAATAATATCCTAGTGAGCCTTATAGACGTTACCTATATTATTTATCTAGATAATATCCTCATTTTCATAAAGATAAAAGAGGAGTATATAGAAGTAGTAAAGAAGATACTCAGCTAATTATCTACTATAGAGCTTTATATTAATCTAGAGAAATATAAATTTTATATATAGACTATCAAATTTCTAGATTTTATAGTCTCTCCTAATAATATTATTATAGAGGAGGAGAAAGTAGTAACTATTAAGAAATAGCTAGTACCTATTAGTATCAGAAAGATCTAAGTTTTCTTAGAATTTACAGAATTCTACAGGAAATTCATTCAGAACTACTTTATAGTAAATACTAAACTTACTAATTAACTAACTAAATAGGTAAAAAGGGAAAATATAATAACTTCTAGAGTAATAGAGACTTTTAAGAACTTAAGAGAAAAGTTTACTAAAACCCCTATCCTATATTATTTTAACTTAATCCTACTAATCCAGATAGAGATAGATATTTCAGATTTTACTATAAAAATAATAGTAATTTAGCTAGAAGAGAATAAGTAGTAACTACTAATATACTTCTTATAGAAATTAAGGGAAGTAGAGTTAAGATATAGAACACCAGAAACAAAACTACTAACTATCCACAAAACAGTATTTATATAGAGATATTACTTTTTATACTCTTAATATAAAATTATTTTTATTACTAACCACTTAGATTATTAATATCTAGCTATAAAATTCTAACTAAACAGTAGATAAGTAAGACTCCTATAAAATATATTATTATTTAATTATATTATTAACTATTAACCAGGAAAGTAAAACCTAGCTAACAGTCTCTCTAGATATTCTAACTACTAACTAATAGAGGAAGAAACTTAGAATACTAAAATAGTCTTCCTTAAAAACTTCCTAAGTTAGTTTCCAGACTAAGTAGTAGCAATATCCCTCTAAAACTAAGAACTTTAAATAAATCCTAAGGATCTTATCCTAAAGAGACTAAAAAAGATATTAAAAGAGGAAATTAGAGAAGTATAAAAAGAAGCTACTATAAAAAGAGGAGAGAAGTTATAACTAAGAAGTAGTAAATAGTCTCTTAATAATAAAAAAGGAGTAAGATTCTAAAGTAAGCTAGTTATCCTAAATAGTCACCAGCTTCAGGTTAATCTACTAACAGCCTTTTATAATAAACCCCTAAGAGAGTATCTAAAAGTCACTAAAATACTTAAGAAGTTAAGCTAAATATATTAGTAGAAGTTAATAAGAAAGAATATTATAAAATATATATCCTAATATATAGTATACTAAAGATCAAAATCTAGATATTACCTCCTATATAATATATTAGTATCTCTACTAATACCTAACAGCCTATAGTAATATATTAATATAAATTTTATTACTAAATTACCTAAGTTAATAAGATTCTTAGGGAAAAACTATAATAATATCCTAATAGTTATTAACTAATTTACTAAATATATACTCTACTTACTAACTAAAAAATTCTTAATAGTAAACAAACTAGTAGTCCTACTAGTAAATAATATTCTCCTAAAATATAAAGTCCCTCAGACTATTATATCAAATTAAGAATTACTATTTACAAGCAGATTTTAGGTATTTATTACCTACCTACTAACTATTAAATAGAAACTAAATATAATATACTACCTCTAAATAGATAGTTAAATAGAATATTAAAATTAGAATATAGAATACTTCCTAAAAATAGTAACTAATTTCAACTAAAATAACTAAGTAAAATAGTTACCTATAACTAAGTTTATTTATAACACTTCTATTTACAGTATTACTAGAGTGATACCAGCAGATACCTTAATAGGCTATTTACTAATAGGATCTTATAATAATATTCCAGAGGGGGTTAAACCTAAAACTATCCTAATAGTAGAGGAGAAAGTAAGATACCTTTAGTTATATCACAGATAGCTTAAAGCTCTACTAGAGAAAGTAAATAAAAAATACATAAAGTAGTATAATAAGAAAAAGAGGTAGTTAAACCTTAAAGTTAGTAATTATATATTACTATCTACTAAAAATATTAAGTAAAAGTAACTAACTAAGAAACTATCTAATAAATACCTAAAGCTATTCAGAGTAATACAGATAGTAAACAGAAGATAAGTATTCAAACTTAACCTCAAAAAAAAATATTAAATTTATAATATCTTCTCCCTATCTTAGTTAGAGAAATATAAAGGAGAACTACTAAAGCTCCAAAAGATCCCTATTAAAAATCTAGAAAATAATATATATAAAGTTAACTATATTATAGATTATAAAAAACCTTAAAGGAATTAATAATATTTAGTTAAGTAGAAGGAATATAGAATAGAGGAAAACTTATAGGAATCTTAATATTATATCTTAAAGGAGTTAAGATCTAAATATAAGGTAGGTATCTAGAATATTACTAGTAAATTACAGGAGGGGCAGTAGAATTAAGTTATCAGTAAGATAAAGCTGGGAAACTTATATTAAGCCTGAAAACTAGAGAAAAACAAAATAAACCTAAAAATAGTAACTAAAACCCTAAAAGGAACATAAATATAAAATATTAGGGGGGAAATAGAAAGAAACTAAATTAAGTAACTTTATTATTATTATTACTTCTACTAATATTATTATTATTATTATCACCCTTCTTATCCAAATTCTCAGAGGAAGGTAAACAAGAATTAAGGTTACTAGTATACTATAATAAGAATATTAAGAGAGAGAAGATTACTAGAGAGATACTAGGGGAGGAAAAAGACACTAATAACGTAAGAATAGATTAAAAACCACTCTAGAAAAGTAGTCTAGAAGCCTATAACGATAGTAGTCTAAATCTTAATAGTATAGATTTATATCTCCTATATTAAATAAAAAATAGTAGTAACCTAGAAGCTTCACTCTAAGAAGCAGTTTTACTATAAAATAGTAGAAACTATAGCCTCAGTAGCTATAACTTAACACTTACAGGTTAGCTACTCAGCCTCTTTATCCTCAGTCTTACACTTAGTATCAAACTTATTAGTATAAGAAACTTTAATCTAGAGGGCCTTCTTAGCTACAGTCTGCACCTTAGTAAGCTCCTCCTATAAAACTAGTCAGTAAGGAAGTACTAGGAGTTAGAAATATAAAAAATTACCTCAGTTTCACAAGTAGCAGCGAGGGAGTTAAACTCCAACAAAAAATTATTAAAAAGATAGCAGAGGATTAAGACAGAGGAAGTAGTAATATAAGTAGCCTAAGAAATATCAGAAAGAAATTCTTAGCTATAAGAGTAACTTATAAGAGGGAGGATAGAGGTATACTAGAATATACTCCTTACTATATATAGCAGTATAATAAGAATATTTATTACTAATATCTAAGATAGTTAGAGAAATAAAGATAGAGAAGCTATAGAAACTTACTAATAGTCTTACAGTAGAAATAAAATATTAAGATAGAGCCCTAAGAATTCCAGCTAGCTAAGAGATAGAGGTAGCAGCAGTAGGGGACAGAATACATAAGATTAGAGTCGTTATTATCATTAGAGCTATCAGTAGGTAGCTACTTACAAGCAGCATAAAAAGATTTAGTCACTTCCTTCCTTAGAGTAGGAGGAGGAAGTAGAGACGGAACACCAGCAGCAGCAGAAGCAGATATCATATTATTATTATTATTATTAGCATCCAGAAAATAAAATTATTATCAAAAAAAATAGCAGTTATATCCATAAGGTTAAGAAATTAAATAACAAAAATAGTTTTTACTTAGCTATAGGCAGTTAAGAGTTTCACTAAGATAGAAAGTATATAATTTAATAATAAAGAGGTCACCTAGAGGTTACTAAAGGAGGATAATATAGTTCTTTAAGGCTAAGAGAACTATAAAGCAAATAATACTTAAATCCAGACACTAAAAATAATATCCTACAAAATAGAAAGAAATAGGAAACCTACTAATAATCACTACAGGATACTTAAGAGGATATCTCTAAAGAGAGGAGAAACTATAAATATAATAAATATAAAATCCTTATAACTAAAAGTGAAGAAGAAGCTTTTCTAATACCTCTATAGCTAAGGAAGATAGATTACCCCAAGGGGAGTATTAAGTTAACTAAAATATAATTATAATTAGAATATATCTTAAGAGGCTAATATTAGCTAGAACCTAATATTAGGAAGCTAAAATATAGAGCTTAGAATAGACTTCCAGATCCTAACTAATAAGAAATACTAGAGGGGAAGTAGAATACTACTTCCTTACGCCAGACCTTAGTAGTTAGATCCTAAAGATAGAACCTCTCAGAGGGGGAATTATATCAGGCTACAGCAGAAAGGGGGGGTACTAGAAGCCTATCAGGTTCCCTATAAGAGAATACTAACACCCAGAATAATAGTTATTCCAGGCAGCGAAGCTTAAATACCAGTGCGGAGCAGCAGCTAAGTGAGGGGAAAAACAAGTTTAAATAGTCACATAGCATAACGCCTACCTATTAAGAGATCCCATCACTTAGTATAAACCCAGCCTGACAAATAACTACCCCCTAAATATCACTAAATAATAACTTAGTAATATATCTCCTTATCTATCTCTTTAACTTATTAATTAGCAGAAGGTAAAATTTCTTTATAAAGGAAATATTAATAATAATATAAATATTATAGTTTATATTAATAAGTATATTAATAGAATAATCTCTATTAATTCTAGCCTAAATAGTAGCTAACTATTAGTTACTTATTTATTCTTTTTCCTATTATTTCTCTTATTTTATTACTTCTACCTTAGTTAGCTTTAAAGTCCAACTTTACTCTAAAGTTACTTTTTTTCCGAATCCTTATTATTACTAAGTGGGGTAATATTATCCCCCTAGTTATTCCCAGTATAATCCAGAGCGACTATAGCTTTCATAACCTTCATACTAGTCTTCTTATACTTTCGGGCTCTGCAGTTTCTATAGATATAGCCTTTCTTACTATACTTAAAGTATCAGTAGGTATCTTAGTGGTCCCTAGAGTGTTCCTTAGAGGTAGAGGAGAAGCTACTAAAGCTTCAGTATTATTATTAATTCTTAACCACTCTAGTTATTATAATATCACCCTCTATATTACAGGCGGCAGGTCTCTAGTGGGGCAGTTAGTAATATACTAATGCCCCCTTTATATATTTAAGTTTCTAAGCTATATCTTAAACTTTAGATAACTAAAATCTATATTCTATAGGAAGATTAACTATAATAAGTAACTTCTTAAAATAGGGAAGTAAGATAGCCTCTAGTAGGAAGATCTAGATTATATCTAGCTATATATACCCTCCAGTATCAGCTAGAATCTTTTTAAATTAAAGTAGAAAAGTAGTTAAATATTTATTTTCCTTCTATCTAAAACTCTATAGCTAGATAATAGTATAAAGCTAACTATTAAGGTCCAGGTAAATTCTATCTAGATAACCTATAAAATTATTTAGGTTATAAGAATTCTTTAGTTCTCCCACTATATAGAAAGTTTTAACTACTTACTGAGAACTAGAGTTTAAGTAGGAGTAAATTAAATATTAATATTTCTAATTACTATCAAAAAAGTAGTAATTAATCTCAAGTTTAGCTTTTATCTATTAGGCTTATACTTAGTATTCCTTCTGCTTACCTAAAAACTTCGGGAGTAGGGAAAGAAGCTTCCTCTAGTAGTTAGCTACTAGTGGGAGTATAGTAATATTATTAACCCTAAAGGCTGTTATCCTAATAGACGTTATTCTGGGGGTTACTGGAGCACCCTAGTGTAGACTAGAGGTATCTATTATAGTGGCCACCTGGGAGTCACTACCTACTATAGCATCTCATTTTGCCAACTTATATAAAGGCTTATCAATCCTCTAGTAGAGAGGGCTTAAAATATACTATAACTACTACTAAAATAGTTTACTTACGGGGTTACTACCCATAGGGGTATCCTGGGAGGCTCCAGTATCCTCTATTATTCTTTATATTAGTTACTTATTATATAGTATTATATCCTAGAAGCTACACTTAACTAGATTATATACTTAACTAGTAGGAAGCTACACTCTACTTAGTGTTATCTATATAGTAAATAAAACTGAGTTCTAAATATATAAAAGGCTGGATTTAGGTTTATTTAACCGGAAGGTAGTATAAATACTATTTATTTAGAACTAAGGAGTAAAAGAGAAACCTTCACAAGTGCGTGGAAAAGTCTGTATATATAGTGCTATATAAGGCCCACCGGGGCTCCACTCGAGCGAGGGGGTTAGCTTTAGATGCCTGGGCACAGCCCTGGCTAGATATCCAGATATAGCCTATAATACTAATAATAACTAAAATTATAAATTACACTTAACTCTTTCTTCTGAAATTAGAAGTTACTCTAACTTAAAATAAACCTACAAGAAGGATCTTTAACCTTATAGATACTCCTAATAATAATAAAGAAACTTAAGAAAATTCTCTTATTATAATAAGAAGCTAAAATAGAAGCTAAACTTAATAAAATAAAGAAGCTTCTAATTAATATATAGATAAATATTATAAATAAGAATCTAATAATAATAAAAACTATAAGTTAAAAGGAAACTTTAGCTATAAGATATACTAACTATAATATCCTCTTATTAGGCTACAGTAGAGAGGGGGGGCACTGGGGGCCTATCGGGTCCCCCATAAGAGAATACTAGCGCCTGGAATAATGGTTATTCCGGGCGGCAAGGCTTAAATACCAGTGCGAAGCAGTAGCTAAGTGAGGGGAAAGATAAGTTTAAATAGTTATATAATATAATATCTACCTATTTAGAGATCCTATTACTTAATATAAATCCAGCCTGACATATTCGAACTTCTACCTACTTTTAGGTATACTAACTAGTGGGACTATAATAATATTATATATATAAATTACTTAAATGTAGTATACTATTAATAGCTTAGGAGAGTTAGGTATAGATAGAAAACTAACTTCTATAGTAACTAACAGTAATATTAATAACTCTAGAGAGTAGTAACCCCTCTAGAATAATAATAACCTTTCTGAAGTAGAGCTTAATCAATTAATTAAGGAAGAAATAATAAAATTAAGAAAGAAGCAGAAGTTAGAAAAGTTAATAGCTTTAAGAAGAGGAGAAAATATAGAGGAGGGAACTACTAGAGGTCCTACTATTTCTAATCTAAAGCCTAAAAGATAGAGAGGAGACCTCTTAGTAAAATAACTTACCCCTATTTATTATAAGGAAGGTAGTTAGTCTAACCTTAATAACTTTCTATTTAAACTCAGAAGATAGTTTACTATAATGGAAGATAATTTTACAGCAGATAAAAATAAAGTCTAGTATATAAGTTTATACTTTAAGAATATCACCTCCTGCCGCTAGATTAAATAGGTCTCTATTATATATAGTAATAATATTAAGTAGGTTACCTAGTTAACTATAGAGGAGTAACTTAAGTTAAATATAAATAATATTAATACTAAAGCTATTACTATATCCACCCAGTTAGACGCTATATAGTAGAGAGTTAGCTAAACCTACTAACAGTTTATTAATATCTATAAAACTATTAAGGCTGAATATTTAGATACTTAGCTGGAGAGGCTCTATATTATTAATATTATTAACTACTTACTACTAGAGTTAAAGAGAGCGATTATAACTAGAAGCCTCCTAGTAACTCACTAGAAACTAAACTACACTACTAAACAGGCAGAGACTATTAAATAATTTATAAGTAAGTTAATTCTAGTGGATCCTACTTATAGAATACTAAAGTAGAAAAGCTGCAGACTACTAGTAATACTAATAGTAATCCCTACTAGAGAGACAAATAGTGAGAATTAGTCTAGAAAGCAGTTTACTACTATAGCTGCATCACTTAAAATTAAGTAAGAAGGCACCCTACAGGCTAGAATTATAACCTCCAGGAAGCCTCTAAAATATTACAACTATAATAAGATAGACTATATATCTTACTAGTATAAAGAAGATATATATTATATATATAAGGAACCTAAATATACAGAAAAGCTCTATCACTCAGTAATAACTAAAATTAATAGTATTTAAATCCTATAAGATTTAAAGTTCTACTGATACTTTAAAGCTAAAATATTAATTTATACAGAGAAGAGTTAGAAGAAGGAGAAAGCACTTATTAACCTAGAGGCTAATAAGAATATTCTAAGTTAGAATATATTATATAATACTAAACTTATAGAAGTTAGTAGAAAGCTAGAGATATTAAGTCTCTAGGAGAGAGTAGCATCTAAATATAGAATATATACTATAGTTATAAAGATTACAGATAATCTCAATATAATAAAGATAAAGTTTCACACGTTCTAAATAAGTAAAACTAGTAAATATAATATTATCCTAGGGATCCCCTAAAGTAGAGAGGTAAAGTTAAACTTAGAGTAGAGGACTCTAAACTAAATCTATCCTTTAGCTATTAGTAATATTAAATTAGTATATAAAGCTAAAATAATTAATAAAACTAAGAAGTAATCTAAATATATACTAATAATCTCAACCCTATTAATATTAATAGAGGGGAAATAGTAAGCTATATAATAGTAACCTAGGGGAGATATAAATAAGGAGAAGGATAGAGACGCCTAGTTACCACTAGAATACTAAAAGTAAGTCTATATTTTCAATATAAAGAAGATAAATATACTAGCAGAAGAGAATACTTACATATATACAATAAAGCTAAAGGAGGGTAAGGAGCCTCTATAGGACCCTATCTACCCTCTTACAGAGAAAGAACTAGAGGAATTACAATAATACCTAACATTAATACTAGAAAAAAGATAGATTAGGATATCTTAAAACTTAGTAGGGATACTAATCTTATTTATCCTGAAGAAAGAAAGTAAGCTGAAGCTATATATAGACTATAGAAAGCTTAATAATATTACTATTAAGAACTGAATACTTCTACTTCTTATTAGTAAGATCTTAAACTAGCTAGAGGAAACCTTATAATTCACTAAGCTGGATCTAAAAGATATATACTACTAAATATATATATAGGAGGAAGATAAGTAGAAAATAGCATTCAGAATATAGTATAGACACTTTAAGTATTAGATTATACTATTTAAGTTTATTAATATCTCAGTAACTTTCCAGATATATATTAATAATATCCTAATAGATCTTATAGATATTACCTATATTATTTATCTAGATAATATTCTAATTTTTATAAAAATAAAGAAAGAATATATAAAAATAATAAAGGAGGTATTCAGCTAATTATCTACTATAAAACTTTATACTAATCTGGAGAAATATAAGTTTTATATATAAACTATCGAATTTCTAGGTTTTATAGTCTCTCCTAATAATATTACTATAGAGAAGAAGAAAGTAGTAACTATTAAGGAATAATTAATATCTATTAGTATTAGAGAGATTTAAATTTTCTTAGGATTTATAAAGTTCTATAAGAGATTTATTTAGAACTACTCTATAGTAAATACTAAACTTACTAATTAACTAACTAAGTAGGTAAAGAGGGAAAATATAATAACCTTTAGAGTAATAAAAACTTTTAAGAACCTAAAAGAAAAGTTTACTAAAATTTCTATTCTATGTTATTTTAACTTAGCCTTACTAATCCAGATAGAGATAAATACTTCAGATTTTACTATAAGGGTAGTAGTAATCTAGCTAGAGGAGGATAAGTAGTAACTATTAGTATATTTCTTATAGAAATCAAAGAAAGTAAAGTTAAGATATAGAATACTAGAGGTAGAGTTACTAACTATCTGTAAAATAATATTTATATAGAGATATTACTTCTTATATTTTTAATATAAGATTATCTTTATTACTAACTATTTAGATTATTAATATCTAACTGTAAAACTCCAGCTAAATAATAAATAAATAAAATTCCTATAAGATATATTATTATTTAATTATATTATTAATTACTAGCTGGGAAAGTAAAATCCAGCTGATAGTCTCTCTAGATATTCTAACTACTAACTAATAGAGGGAGAGATTTAGAATACTAAGATAGTTTTCCTTAAAGACTTCCTAAATTAGTTTCCAGACTGGATAGTAATAATATCCCTCTGGAGCTAAGAACCTTAAATAAATCCTGAGGATCTTATTCTAGAGAGACTAGAAAGAATATTAGAAGAGGAAATTAGAGAGATATAGAAGGAAGCTACTATAAAGAGAGGAGAGAAGTTATAACTAAGAGGCAGTAAGTAATCCCTTAATAATAAGGAAGGAGTAAGATTCTAAAGTAAACTAATTATTCTAGATAGTTACTAACTTTAGGTTAATCTACTAATAGTTTTTTATAATAAACCTCTAAAAAAATACCTAAAAGTTACTAAAATACTTAAGAGGTTAGGCTAAATATACTAATAGAAGTTAATAAGAAAAGATATTATAAAATATATATTCTAGTATATAGTATACTAAAGATTAAAACCTAAATATTACTTTCTATATAATATACTAATATCTCTATTAGTATCTTATAGCTTATAATAATATATTAATATAAATTTTATTACTAAATTATCTAAGTTAATAAGATTCTTAGGGAAAAACTATAATAATATCTTAATAGTTATTAACTAATTTACTAAATATATACTCTACTTACTAACTAGAGAATCCTTAATAGTAGATAAACTAGTAACCTTACTGGTAAATAATATTCTCCTAAAATATAGAGTCCTTCAGACTATTATATTAAATTAAAGATTACTATTTATAAGCAGATTTTAGCTACTTATTACCTACTTACTAACTATTAAGTAGAAACTAAATATAGTATACTACTTCTAAATAGATAGTTAAATAGAATGTTAAAATTAGAATATAGAATATTTCCTGAGAGTAGTAATTAATTTTAATTAGAATAACTAAGTAAAATAGTTACTTATAGTTAAGTTTATTTATAATACTTCTATTTATAGTATTATTAAAGTGACACTAGTGGATACCTTAATAGGCTATTTACTAATAGGATCTTATAATAGTATCCTAGAGGGAGTTAAACTTAAAGCTATCCTAATAGTGGAGGAGAGAGTAAGACACTTTTAGTTACATTATAGGTAGCTTAGAATTCTACTGGAGGAAGTAAATAAGGAATATATAAAGTAGTATAATAAGAGAAGGAGGTAGTTAGATTTTAAGGTTAGTAATTATATATTACTATCTACTAAGAATATTAGGTAAAAGTGACTAGCTAAGAAGCTATCTAATAAATACTTAAGATTATTTAGGGTAATATAAGTAGTTAATAGGGAATAAGTATTTAAACTTAACCTTAAAAAAAGATATTAGATTTATAATATCTTCTCTCTATTCTAGTTAGAAAAGTATAGAGGAGAACTACTAAAACCCTAAGAGGTTCCTATTTAAGATCTAGGAGATAATATATATAAAATTAACTATATTATAGATTATAAAAACCTTTAAAGAAATTAATAGTATTTAGTTAAGTAGAAGAGATATAGAATAGAGGAAAACTTATAGAAACTTTAATATTATATCTTAAAGAAGTTAAGATCTAAATATAAAGTAAGTATCTAGAGTATTACTAATAAATTACAGAAGGAATAGTAAAGTTAAGTTATCAGTAAGATAAAGCTGGGAAGTTTATATTAAGCCTAAAAGCTAGAGAAAAATAAAATAAACTTAAAGGTAATAATTAAAACCCCGAAGGGAATATAAATATAAGATATTAAGGGGGAAGTAGGGGGGAACTAGATTAAGCAGCTTTATTATTATTATTACTTCTACTGACGTTATTACTATTATTATTATCTTTCTTATCTAAGTTCTCAGGAGAGGGTAAATAGGAATTAAGGTTATTAGTATACTGTAATAAGAATATTAAGAGAGAGGAGGTTACTAGAGGAATACTGGGGGAAGAAAAAAGTATTAATAACGTAAGAATAAGTTAAAAATTACTCTAGAAAAGTAGTCTGGAAGCCTGTGAGGATAGTAATCTGGACCTTAATAGTATAGGTCTATATTTTCTATACTAAGTAAAGAATAATAATAGTCTAGAGGCTTCACTCTAAGAGGCAGTTTTACTGTAAAGTAGTAGAGGCTATAACTTTAGTAGTTATAACTTAATACTTACAGGTTAGTTACTTAGCCTCCTTATTCTCAACCTTATATTTAGTATTAGACTTATTAGTATAGGAAGCTTTAGTCTAGAGAGCTTTCTTAGCTATAGTCTATATTTTAGTAAGCTCCTCCTATAGAACTAATTAGTAGGGAAGTATTAGGAGTTAGAAATATAAATAATTACCTTAGCTTTATGGATAGTAGTGAGGAAATTAGGCTCTAATAAAAAATTATTAAAAAGATAGCAGAGAACTAGAGTGAAAGAAGTAGTAATATAAGTAGCTTAAGAAATATCAGAAAGAAATTCTTAGCTATAAAAGTAGCTTATAAGAGGGGGGATAGAGATATATTAGAATATACTCCTTACTGTATATAGCAGTATAATAAGAATACTTATTACTAATATCTAAAATAGTTAGAATAATAAAAATAAGGAAGCTATAAAGATCTACTAATAGTCTCACAGTAGAAGTAGAATATTAAAATAGAGCTTTAGGGATTCCAGCTAGCTAAGAGATAGAGGTAGTAGTAGTAGGAGATAGAATATATAAGATCAGAATTATTATTATTATTAGAGCTATTAGCAGGCAGCTGCTTATAAGTAGCATGAGAAAACTTAGTTGCTTCCTTCTTTAAAGCAGAAAGAAGAAGTAGAAGAGGAGCATTAGTAGCAGCAGAAGTAGATATTATATTATTATTATTATTATCAGTATCCTAAAAATAAGGTTATTAATGAAAGAAAATAGTAGTTATATCTATAAGGTTAAGAAATTAAATAATGAAAATAGCCTTCACTTAGCTATAGGTAGTTAAGAGTTTCACTAAAATAGAGAGTATATAATTTAATAATAAAGAGGTTACTTAGGGGTCACTAGGGGAAGATAATAGAAGCAGTATAGAGGATAATATAGTTCTCTAAGACTGAGAGAACTATAAAGTAAATAATATTTAAATCTGGATACTGAAAATAATATTCTATAAAATAAGAAAGAATAGGAAACTTACTAATAATTACTAGAGGATATTTAAGAGAGTATCTCTAAAAAGAGGAGAGACTATAAATATAATAGATATAAAATCTTTATAGCTAAAAGTGAGGAAGAAGCTTTTCTAATATTTCTATAGCTAAAGAAGATAAATTACTTTAGGGGGGATATTAGGTAAACTAAAATATAGCTATAGTTAGAATATATTTTAGGAGGCTGATATTAGTTAGAACCTAACGTTAGGAGGCTGAGATATAGAGTCTAGAATAGACTCCCAGGTCCCAACTAATAAGAAGCATTAAAGGGGGAGCAGAATATTACTTCTCTATACTGAACTTTAGTAGTTAGGTCCTGAGGATAGAATCTCTCAGAGGGGGGATTATATCAGGCTATAATAGAGAGAAGGGGTATTAGAAGCTTATTAGGTTCCCTATAAGAGAATATTAATATTTAGAATAATAGTTATTCTGAGTGGCGAGGCTTAAATACTAGTGTGGAGTAGCAGCTAAGTGAGGAGAAAGATAAGTTTAAATAGTTATATAGTATAATACCTACCTATTCAGAGATCTTATTACTTAGTACGAACTTAGCCTGATACCTCTCTTAAAATACTTCTATATTAATAAGTAGCTTAAATATCCCACCTGAAAGTTCAGCCTAAATATC
The DNA here is from genome assembly GCA_001693025.2 of Colletotrichum lindemuthianum. Lineage (NCBI taxonomy): Eukaryota > Fungi > Ascomycota > Sordariomycetes > Glomerellales > Glomerellaceae > Colletotrichum > Colletotrichum lindemuthianum. The sequence goes on along the minus strand of MASP02000168.1, from coordinate 18,180 downwards.
TAGAAGATTATAAACAGAAAGATAAAGTTTAGTAAAAAATTTATAAAATATATAAAAGAAGTTATAAACTTAACCTTAAGATCATAATTATATAGATACTCTTATATAAAAACTATTATAATCCTAATAATCTTAAATAAACTCTATATCCTTATAAAATCTATAATTCTAAATTTAGAATTAATAATATATATTTTTAATAGTATTAAATAGTTTTAAATACTCTTAGAAGTTATAATAAGTAACTACCTCTAAGTTAATACTTAGAAGATTATTATAGAAAACTACAGCAATATAGAAATAAAAATATAAAACTTCTAAAATTCTATAAAACTGTATTTATTTAACGCCACACTATACTCTAACCTTATAAGTAACTTAGTATCACTCAGAAAACTTTAAATTATAGTGAAATTAGAATCTAAATAATAACTATATTTAAAAAGCAGATAGAAGCTACTTCTACTTTCTTAAAATTATAAATAAGTAATATATACTAGAATATAACCCTCTTAAAAAGGTATCCTTCTAGACATCTATAGAGTAAACACTACCACCTAAAAATAAACCTTCTAAATCCTATAAACTATATAAGTATATTATATCCTTATAAAAACAGCTAATAGCTAGATCTTAGAAGCTTTAACACTCAAAATTAGAATACTTAGAATCTAAAATAATAAACTACTTATTAACTACTATAAGAAGTATTAAAATAAATAGAAACTTATAAATAATCTATATAATAAAATGTAACATATATACAAAAAACAAGATATATTAAATAGTATAAAAAACTTAGAAGGAAATAATATAATATACTAACCTAGAGGAGAGAATTATAATAAATTTTCATAACTTTAAAGAGAATTATAAAGATTATATATCTACTATAATCTTTATAGATTAAGTAATAAACTTAATATAAAACTTTTATTTTTATATAAAAAAGATAGAGAAACTTCTAAATATAATTAGAAAACTTCTTAACTTCCTGAAGACTATATATAAAATATTAGTTAAGAAGATTAAAGTAGATAATAAGATCTAGAAGTATAAAATAATCCAGATAGAAATTTAAAAGAGAAATATTAAGTTTAAACTCTCTACACTAAATACTTAAGCTTAAAATAGTAAAGTAGAGAAAATAATAATAGTAATTAAAAAGTATATAAAGTTTATAGTAATTAAAATATCTCTTCTTCCTATCCTATAGTTTAAAGTCCTAAAAGCTATTATATATATTTATAACTATACACCCTCAGTCTCTTTAAACTGGAAGATACTATATAAGTAATTTTATCGTCACTTCTAGAAGGATAAAAATATATATATAGTAACTCCAGACTTCTCCCACCTGAGAGTATATAGATACTAAATATATATAATAACTTAAGAGGTTCAGCTTAAGTAATACTACCGCCAGAAGCTTACACTAAAAGTATTCTTAAAATTTCTAATTAGCTATATCTTAAATAACTCCTTTAGGATCTAGAACCCTCTTTAGAAAGAGGTTTTTATAATAAGAAATATAATTTTTAATAAGAAAAAATTCTTTAATAGTAATCTAAAAGATTTTATATTAGAAATCTCTTAGATAAACTTTAAAGAAATCTAAAAGAGAATTACTAAACTTATAAAGTAGTTAAAAAGTATAACTATAAAGTAAGATACTAATAAAGAAGTAAATAAAATTATTGAACTTTCCTTAACTACTCTAAACACTAAGTAAATAAATACTTAAGATCCTTAAGATAAACTAGACCTTTAAGAGGAACTATTTTTCACTAAAACTAAATTTAAGCTCTAGCTAATATTACTAATCTCCCCAGAATCTATAAGTTTCATAAAAGTATTCTAAGAAGTATTAATTACTCAGTATAAAGTGGGGGGGCGAATATAATATAATTCTAAAATAGTAAAAATAATATTATAAATATCTTTTTAAGCTACTTTTCTAGTGGAGCATAAAGTATATAAATATCTTAAAGTTTATATAAGATTAGTTACTATATCTAATAGATACTTAAAGTCTAACTAGTCTGAGAATCCTAATAAGGTAGATAATTTAGAGTATATAATAGAAAAACTACTAAATAAAGTAAGTAAGGAGATCTATAAGAAGCTTCTAAAGTATTTATAGAGATACCTACTATTCTTAAGCAGTCTAAAGAATTTAAAGCAGGACTGAGAGGAACTTTATATACTCTCAGGAAGATATTAACTACTATTATATAATGTAAAATCCTCAAGCTTTTAAGATATATACTAGTGAGAGTTACTTCCCCTCCTAATATTTTACTAGTAGCTTATAAGTAGAGAAGAGTATCTAAACTACACCAAAAAAATATAAGCTCTTAAAACCTTCACCTACTAGTATAGAGTTTCAAAAAAACTAAGGAAGTATACCTATAAGACTACTAAGTCTTAAAATTATAGGATAAGGTTAATAAGCTAACTATAAGAAGTTAAATAATTTTTAGTTACTACTAAGTTTATATATATAAGTTTAATAAATATAGGTAACTATTTAAGTTAAAAGCTTACTTAGTAATATAAGGAGACTAGTAACTAAAAGATATATATAATATCTATACAGCAATACTCGTAGGAATATTATTTTAGGTATTTATAGTAATTGCAGCGCACTTCAACCTTGAGTTTCTTTAGTATAATACAGTTAATATTTTTATCTATATAGATATTAATAAAAAGATTTATATAAGGATACCTCCAGAGTATAAGAGACAGAGGAAGATTCTAAAGCTCCAGAAGATATTATATAGTCTCTACTGATTACCTATCCTTTAGTAGTAATATCTTAAGAAGAACTTAAGAAATTTATAGTTCTTTTATATTTCTAGAGAAAACTACTACTAATGAAAAAGCTAGATCCTGTTTTTCTTCTATATTAATAACTATATCCTAACATATCTAAAAGTATATAAAAATCTTACAAGGGAGGCTATTAGAAATTTTTAATTACAATATTACCTTAAAGGAGGGAAGAACTTATAGTAATTCCTAAATATTAAGATACTATACAATTAAGAAGCTTAAAAACTATAGCTTTCATAAGCTATATATACAGAGAAGACTTATAAACTCCTACTAGAAAGCTATAAATCTAAGGAGAGAGATTACTCCCTAATAGTATACTTAAAATTCCTCCTATATAATAGAGAAGCTCTATATTAAGAAATTAACCTCTACTAGAGGAAAGTTAATATTATACTATATATAGCAGTAATAATAAAGTTAGATTTAGTATTTACAGTCAGTCAACTAGCTTACTTCAATTAAAATTTAGAGTCTCAATATTAAGAAGTAGTAAATTAAGCACTTAATTATATCTATAAAACTTAATATCTATACTTTAAGTATAGTATAGAACCTAGAAACTTAAAAAACACTCTAGTAATCTCCTCTAATACAAACTTAAGAGATAATATATAAGATTAAAAAAGCTTTTAAAACTTCATAATAAAACTCTTTAGAAGTAATATTACTTAGAAGGCTATAAAGTAATCTATAGTTACTATATTAACTACAGAAGTAAAATTACTCTCTCTCTCCTTAGTAACTAAAGAGATACTATTTATAAGTTATCTACTAACCTTATTATAATTCTAACTACCTATAGGAAACTTAAGAGTAATAAAATTCCCTATCTCTAAAAGCATACTAATAACAATTCAGATTAAATATAATAACCTCTAAACAGTAAGTTTAATAATAAAGAAACGTATAAAACTTCAAACTTATCTAAAATATATAAATATTTATAACTACTAACTTTATTAAGAGATCTCTAAAAAAAGATTATTAGTTACTCACACTCTCTTAATATAACTTATAGCAGATAATCTAATAAAAATACTACTTAAATAATAGTTTAAAAGATTCTAAAAGTAACTTAATCTATATTACTAAAAGAACCTCCTTAAATAAAACTACACTAGTAATTTTAAGAAAGATAAAACAATATAACTTAACCTCTCTCAGTTAGAATTAGTATAGAATATAACTTAATTAGAAACCTTATAAATCTATAATTAAATAAACTAAAAGTATAAGAAAGTTAAATATTCCTTAATTTAGAGCTGAAACCTATAAATAAAAGAATATCTAGAATATAAAACTTATAAGTAAAAATAAATCCTTTAAAATTAAAACCTAAAACAAGAAAACTAGAAACTATATTACTATCCTGAGGAACCACTATAATAAGCTACCTACTTATATATATTAAGAAGAAATTTAAAAAAAGTATTAGAAATATAACTATTTACTATAATAGAAAAGTAAAGCTTAAGTAAGTAATATAAGTTAGTAATTAAGCTCTCAGCTAAAGAAAGAAAGTTAATACTATTAGTATTACTAATAAAAAAGTCTATAAAAAATAAAATAGTAGTAATAGAAACTATAAAAACTACAGGCATTATAGAGATAACATAAAAAGCAAAAGTACTCTTAATAGCAGAAACAGAAATATAACAATTATTATAAATAGCAGTAATAGTATCATAAAGCTCTTAGCGCTTAGTATCTCTAATCTGAAAATATATAAATTAGAAATTAAATTAAAAACCTTAAAAAAAGATATTTACTATAAGTCTAACTATCTTATTATTATATATAGTGAGGAACTTAGTATAGAGGTAAATAATTACTTCTATATCCAGCTTATAAATACTACTAGATATATAGTATTTATAGTAATAATAAAAACCTCAGTAGTAGATACTAAGTTAGCTTCAGCCTTCAGTAAGAAAAAAGAAATAATTAAGATAAAGATTGCGAGGCTTATCCTTATTATCCTCACTAATATATTAATATTTATAACCTAATAAAGTTAGAATTGCCTTAGCAGCCTTTACAGTGGGAAAGCTCTTAGAGGTAGTAGCTCTCTTTAGCCTTTTAGCTGCAGGCGTAAAGAATTTAGAAGTAAGTATAAGATACTTCACTAGACACTTAAAATAGCAGGAAGTATTCTCCTTAACCTCCTCACAATTAAAACGCTCTTTATTATAAGTAGCAGCCTTATTACTAATAACCTTACTAATAGCAGTCTTAATTACACTATTAATTACTTCCTTAATATACTTAGTATTAGTAAGAGATATATAGAGAGAGGTAGGAGTCTCTTTAGGAGAATTATCATAAGCAGGAGAAGATATTTTAAAATCTCTATATAAAATTAGCAACATAATAACAAAAAGATCCTATTCAGAAAATCATATACTATTCAACAAACAATTAAAGCTAAAAAAGAGAAGAAAAATAAACTATATAGCTATATAATAAATTTAATAACTTATACTAAAGTTTACAATATTTCAGCTAATAAGAAACTAAACCTAAAAAACAAAATCAACCCTCCTCTAACTAATTAACACCTTACTTATATAACTTATAGTTATTATTTAAAAAATCATAAAAAAATATAGAGAGTATTTATAGTAATCTTAAAAGAATTCTAAATAAAAAGATTTATTTTTAAATCTATTTATAAAGTATATACTAGCAGAGAGAAACTCTAAAGATCTCTCCCTAGGAGAGTATATTAGATTAAGAGAGATATACCTCTAGTATATACCTCACAGAATCTTATTTATACGCTCCCGAGAGGTATATAGTATATCCATAGTCTCATGCGCCATTTTTTAGTCCTGAGAAAACAATATAATTAATTCGACAGGACGCTCCACAGAACGCCTAGCAGCTACAGAACCTTTATATACAGAATAATATAGAAATAACAGAAACTCCACTCAGTATAGAAGAACTATAGTATAAATTACATGATAATAAAATAAAGATTATTTAGGATTAATATAATTTAGTATAAATTAGAAGCTAACAGATTATATTAGATTAGTATAATTTAGAATAACTAATAGAATATACTAATCAGTTAGAACTCATATATAAAATAAACTTAAATATACGTAAGATTAGACTTTTATAGCTTTTTAGTAACTAACTTTATAATTATTCTTAAATACTTCTAATTTTAGTTTTTAATTTTCTTATTAGATTTATATCTAATTACTATAAATTCTAAAGATCTAATTTTATTAGTATTATAATAATATTATTACTTATATATTATAGTCTTAACTTACTACTAATAAACTTACCTCTATTAAATCTAAAACTAACTATAATGTTTTAGTTACTTCTATTTAGTAAGTTAACTTGTGATGAAACGTGTGGCTACGTAAGCTATGTAACTAGGCTACGGGCTACAGCCTAAAGACTACGTTTTAAGGGTTTAAATACCCCGCATATCCCGCATTTCAGCTATAAGAATATAAGCTATTTTGCTTCCTTATAAACTCTCTATATAATACAAAAAGGCTTCTACTAGGAGCCTCTACTATATTCTCACAGTTATAAGTTTAGTTTAGCTTAGTTTATAGTGTTTTTAGATACGTTTAATAATTTTACCCTCTTTTATTATTAATTTATATATAGCCTATATTTATGAGAATCTCTATTTAATCCTTCTTTTCAACATATATATAATATTACCTATCTTAAGACGCCCCTATATTATTTTTTAATATTACAGTTAACCTTTCGACGTTATAGTTAATCTCTCGAGGGTGCTTTTCAGGTATCCTTACTACGCTATTTTTAACTAGTAACCTCTCTCTCTTTTAACTTCTCTCCACTCTTTACCTCTCTGCCTCTATTATATTTAGATCAGCTGCCTATAAAAAAGTATTCCTTTAGTAATATTAATAGATTCAGCTTATAGTAGTTATATCTAATAAACCTCTTTTCAGATATACCTTATATCTTAAGTATTTAATATATCTAGGGGGGTGGAGAAAGCTGAAAAGTCTGAATAAGGAGCTTTAGTGAGGCTAGGCTATAGAGCGAAGTCGATATTCAAAATAATATTATTTAGGCTATATACCTAAGGCGGTTAAAATACTAACCTTAAAAGTAGCTATCCTAACAGTCTGGAAAGAGTTTAAGGGACCTTTCTTTTTGTGATAGTTTTAATAAGTAGTAAATATTTTAACTAAACGACACTTAAAGTATACCTTCTAGACTATCACGAGAATAAACTTCATATATAAAGTATTATAAATACCTAGTAGGACTTCAGCCTTATTAGGATTAAACACCCAGAATAGTATCCCTATTACTACCAGTAAGATAGAGTATATAAGGTATAAAAGTTATAGTAAGTAGGAGCTACTCTAAAGAGGATATCTCTAGTAATCTTATTTAACTTAGAAAGCTATATTTTATATAGTATACTCTCAAGCCTACACTTTATATACTTTAATCTTAAGTAGCTATATATCTCTAAGTAATAAATAAGAAGATAGTAACACTAAGAGCACTAGAGACGCTCAAGGGCTATATCTAGAGTCCCTCTACCTTTCGGAGCTTTTAAAAAAGCTGGGGGAGGCTATTTTCAGATGGTAGAGGCTATTTAGGATCATTACTTTTATATAAACACTAGAAAGCTTAAAAGCCTTATTACCCTCACCTTAGCTTAAAACTTTCCTCACCTATAGCTTAACACCCTATTACCTTCACTCTAAAAACAGTTATTTAAATATTTTTATATTTAGATAAACTACTAGGAATACCTTTATCCAGACGTAAGGTAACCCTTACGCCTAGAGAGGTATATAATAAAATATATAGCTACGTAGGCTACATAACTAAGCTACAGGCTACAGCCTAAAGACCACATTTCAAGGGTTTAAATACCCCGCATATCCTGCATTTCAGCTGTAAGAATATAAGCTATTTTACTTCCTCACAAACCCTCCATACGGTGCAAAAAGGCCCCTACCAGGAGCCTCCACTATATTCTCACATAACTTTATAATATCTATTTAATAGTATTTAGAAGAAAGTATTACTATATCTACTAAATATTAAACTTCTTTTATATTTTTCAGTTCTCAGGAAATATCCCCTAAGGATAAATAACCTACTAAATCTCTAAATTAGGAAATAAAAAATCTTAAACCCTCCAGTAATAAAGAGAATAATATTATTAAGCTTATATAATAACTTTAATAAACTAATAAAAATATAGCTAAAATACAGAAGATTATTAATGGTAATACTACAGAAATTACCTAACTTAAGCAGAATCTCTATAATAACCTAAATTAGTAGTAATTTCTTACTTTTCAGTAGGAAATTAATATCCTTTATATTACTACTAATATTATCCAGACTTCAGTTAAATTATATAAGAAACTTTAACTTAACTTATAGTAAGCTTTTAATAGAACTTCTGGATACCTTAAGGAATTCCTTACTTGAATTTAAGTTTATTATTAGTTTTATAATTTTAATTTTAAGAAGAAACTTAAATAAGTTATTTATACTATTTTATTCCTTAAGGGAAAAACTTTTATATAATTTAAATCTTATTTTACTAATTTTCTTACTTATAAATAGAATAATCTTAAGTTAGAAACTTAAACTATTTTTGTAGGCTATTATAGTTTTAAAAGTATTCTAATCTTACTATTCTAAAAACCAGATAAGTAATAATAGTATATATAAAAAATAGTAGCTTTTAAGTAGAAAGATATAGCTATATATTATATAGCTGAATTTAGATATATTTATACTAAATTTAACTATACTAATAATATTAAAATCTTCATATTCTACTAAAAACTAAAAGAAAATATTAGAAATAAACTTATTAAATAAGATAAACTTAGTAACTTTATTATATACACAGAACTTACTATTAAGATTAATAACTAGCTTTTTAAGTATTACCGTAAGAAGGATAAATAGTAATAATCTTAATAACCTAATAGTAAATATAAATACTAAGAACTACTATATAACTACTGAAGCTAATATAATAATTAGGAAACTAGATAATAATTTACCTTATAAATAAGTATATCTTATAGCTACTATAGTAACCTTATAAACCTTACTACTAAAGCTACCACTAAAGATAATAAATAATAGGACTTTAAATACTATAATTATAATAAATTAGAATATATAGCTAAAAACTGCTACTTACCTAAATGTTAGTAATAAGAATAATAATTTCAGCTAGTATCTAAATAAACCTAATAGGTTAATATTACTAAAAAGGAAATACCCTATACATGTCTAATCTAGATAGCCTATTCTAATAATACTTATATTATATACTAAGAATCTAAAGATAATATAGAATAATACCCTAAGAATCCTTCTGGATAATCAGAATATTACACCAAAAAGATACTAGTAATAGCTAATATTAAGAAAAAAGAAGACTTTATATCAGTCTTAAAGTAAGACTAAATGCAAGATAACAAAATAGCAATTCTATATCTACAGGTAACTGTTACGGGCTATGTCCGGATGTCCAGCCAGGGCTGTGCCTAGGTATCTGAAGCTAACCCCCTCGCCCGGGTGGGGCCCCAGTAGGCCCTATATAGCATTATATATGCAGACTTTTCTACGTACTTATGAAGGCTTCTTCTTTACTTCTTAATTCTAAATAAATAGTATTTTATACTATCTTCCAGTTAAATAAGCTTAGGTCCAGCTTTTTATATATTTAGAACTTAGTTTTATTTACTATATAGATAATATTAAGTAGAATATAGTTTCCTACTAGTTAAGTATATAATCTAGTTAAGTATAGCTTCTAGGATATAATACTATATAATAAGTAACTAACTAACTAATATAAAGAATAATAGAGAATATTAAAGTTCCCCAGGATATTCTTATAAGTAGTAATTCTATAAGTAAACTACTTTAGTAGTAATTATAATATATCTTAAGCTTTCTCTACTAGAGGATTAATAAGTTTTTATATAAATTAGTAAGATAAGATATTATAATAGGTAGTAATCTCTAGGTAATTATTAAAATAGATATCTCTAGCTTATATTAAGATATTTTAGTAACCTCTAGAAGAATATTTATTAGAATAATAACTTTTAAGGTTAATAATATTACTATATCTTTATTAGTAGCTAACTATTAGAAGAAATTTCTTTCTTTATTTCTAAAATTTTTAGGTAAATAGAAGGAATACTAAATGTAAGTCTAATAGATAAAAGTTAAGTTTAAAATTAACTACTATTTTTTTAATAATAATTAGGAATATTCGTATCTAATTTACTTCTATTTAGACTCTAGTTCTCAGTAAGTAGTTAAAACCTTCTATATAGTAGGAAAGTTAGAAAACTCCTGTAATCTAAATAATTTTATAAGTTATTTAAATAAAACTTATCTAGATCCTAATAATTAGCTTTATATTATTACCTAGCTATAAAACTTTAGATAGAAGGAAAATAAATACTTAATTATCTTTCTATCCCAATTTAAAAAAACTCTAGTTAATACTAAAGGATATATATAGTTAAATATAGTCTAGATTTCCCTACTAGAAGCTACTTTATTTTTCTATTTTAAGAAGTTACTTATTATAGTTAATCTTTCTATAGAGTATAGATTTTAATTATCTAAAGTTTAAGATATAACTTAGAAGCTTAAATATATAAAGAAAACATTAATATATTACTAACTACTCTACTAGAAACCTACTATCTATAATATAGAGAGTAATATTATAATAACTAAAGTAGTAAAGAAGTAATAATAATATTAGAACTTTAGTAACTTCTCTTCTACTCCTAAGGAATATTTTAAAGACTATTAGGATACCTACTAATACTTTAAATATAGTAAGAAAAGCTATATCTAGAGAAACTATAAAACCTAAAAGTATAATAAGAGTAATATAAAGATTATAAAAGTTATAGTTACTCCAGATTACACTAAGGATAACTAGGGGGATAATACTACTCCACTTAGTGACAGTAAGGATTTAGGAAAAAAGTAACTCCAGAGTAAAATTAAACTCTAAAGCTAACTGAGGTGGAAGTAATAGAATAAAAGAAATAATAGGAAAAAGAATAAGTAAGTAACTAATAGTTAGCTATTATTCAGACTAGAATTAATAGAAGTTACTCTATTAATATATTTATTAGTATAAATTATAATATTTATATTATTATTAATTTCTTCCTTATAAAGAAACTCTACCTCCTACTAGTTAATAATTCAAAAAGATAGATAAGGAAATATACTACTAAATTATTACTTAGTAATATTTAGGAAGTAGTTATCCTAACTTTAGAAGTTAGTAATTATATATAAAAAATCTATATCTATATTATAGAAAGCTTATAGCTACTCTTATATTTTAAGTAACTATAAATAGAGGATAATTATATTATCTATAATACTAAAGTTTAATAGATAATATATAGGAAGAATAATATAATAGTATACTTAAAACACTAAAATAAACAAGTATAATTTAAGAAGATCTAGTTAGCTTATTTACTTAATACTAATTTATTTATATTTATCTATCAGTATACTATATAATATACTAATAAGGCACTAAATTCCTACTAAATTACATCTATTAGTCTAGCGGATATTAAGAAAATATTAACTCTAAAAGTAGAAGTAAACCTAAGAGATTATATTTCTATAAATATCTTAAAAGAACTTCCAGATTTATTCTATTTAGATTCAGTATACTAGCTACTCTCTAGCTAACTAGAGATATACTACTATATCCTATTAATCTCTAATAATAAGAGACAGAAACTAGATTTCCTATAAAGACCTCTTTATAATATATTATAAAAAAAGCTTCTAATACTTAAGAAAACTCTAGAGAATTTACTGAATAAGAAATTTATTAAAGTAAATAGTTTCTCTACTAATACCTTAATCCTCTTTATAAGAAAGCTAGGTAGAAGAATATATTTTTATATAGATTATAAAATCCTTAATATAATTATAAAGAAGAATTATGACTCCCTCCCTCTTATATTAGAGACTCTCTAGAAGGTAGTTACTACTTACTAATATACTAAACTTAATATTATTACTATATTCTATAAAATTAGAATTAATAAAATAGATTAAAAGAAAATAACTTTTCAGATATATTATAGCTTCTTTAAATAAATAATATATCTCTTCAGACTTACTAATATCCTTACTATATTTTAACAGTATATTAACAGCTACTTATAATAGTTTCTAGATAACTTTACTATAATATAAATTAATAATATTCTTATTTATATTAGTAGCTTATAAAAGAAGTATAAATAGAAAATCTACTAAATATTTAGCTACCTTACTAATATAAACCTTAAGTTAGATTCTAAAAAATATCAATTCTTAGTTACTATAATTAAATATATTAAGTTTATTATATTAGCTAGAAAGAATCTCTCTTATAACCTTAAGAAATTAAAAGCTATTACTAACTAACTTCATTCTAATTTACTAAAAAATATCTATAGTTTCCTTAAGTTTATAAATTACTATAAAGTTTTTATATCTTAATATAATACTATTATAAAGCTCTTAAATTACCTAACTTAGAAGTTAGTTCCCTTTAACTAGGAACTAAAGTAGTAAGAAACTTTCCTTATACTAAAATAACTCTTCACTATAGAACTAATCTTATAGATATTTAACTTTAATATTCTAATAATAGTAAAGATAGACTATTCAGAGTATACTCTAAGAGGTATATTAACCTAAAATAATAAAACTAGAGTGAGGTATCTAGTAATTTTCCACTTCTAATATCTAACCTCTATAGAATTTCATTACTTAATTTATAATAAGAAACTTCTTATAATACTAACCTATTTATAAATATAGAAAGTAGAGCTATAAAGCACTAAGAAGTTTAAAATCCTTACTAATTATAAAAACTTTAAGTATTTTATTAAAAGATTATAGCTTACAGAGAGGTAGAACTAGTAAGTGGAAGAATTATCTTAATATAACTTTTACCTTAAATACTAACTGGATATCTAAATAGTAACCTCTAATATCCTCTCCTAGAGAAAATAGAATACCTCTAAAAAGTAGAATAACGAGAGGTAATAGAAATAAATAATATAGACTATCCTAAATATTACTATTCCCACAAAGCTCCAAATAAAATATATAGATATTACTAATACCTAGATTTTTAAAAGAAAACTAAACTTATAAGAGATATAGAACTATACTACTAAGAGAGACTTTTTATACTAATAGATCTTTATAGTAATCTAGTAGAGAGAGTATAACTTTCCCCCTAATCTCTATATTAAAATCCAGATTACTAAGTATACTATTAATATACTGAAATAATTTACCTTCAGAGAGAGACTTCAGATACTAAGTAGTAAAGAGAGTAACAGCCTCCTTAATAAACTTAAAATTAAACTAATATAGAAATTATATAATTTCTCCCCTATAAGCTACCTAGAGTATAATAGTTTACTAGAAATTATAAACTAATAATTCTACTAACCTAGATAGTTATAAAACGTCCGCTAATTTATATATAACTATAATATATATAGAAATATTTATATCTAGAGGTAAGCTAAAAAGAAATTCCTAAAGTTCCTACTAATACCTAACTAGTTACACTCTAATCTATTAATAAACTTTATTACTAACTTACCCCCTATAAAAAGATAAAATAACTATTATCTCTAGATTATTATTAATTAACTCAATAAAGCCTCTATATTAGAGGAAATAAATATAATAGAAGTAGAAGTATATACTTAGTAGTTTCTTAGTTACTACTATAAATTCTATAGAATATTATACTCTATTATAAGTAATAGAGAATCTAACTAAGTAAGTTACTTCTAGAAGAAATTCTGCAGGTTAATAAATATTATATACCTATTAAGTATTAGTTACTACTGAAATGGGGTGAGACCCTGGATGGACCTCTATTGAAATAGAGTGAGACTCTAGATAGACCTCTATTAAAATAGGGTGGAACAATAATAATAAAAACAAATAAAAGAACCCCATAAAAGAGTAGCTATAACAGCTATATAGCTATAGCCATATAGCTATACTAAAAAGGAAGTAAAAATAAAGGGAAAAACTAGCTTCTATTACTACTGTAACTAGCTTACTACGCTACAGTTAAATATGTAGCTACGTAGGGCTGTAGCCTTATATACAGCCAGTGGCTATGTAGCCTCTCTGTACGGCCCAGTTAGCCTTATAGCCACCTATAGCCTTATGGCCCCCAGGCCTATCATAATCCTCCCCATTTTTGAAAGTCTGCACCCCCATACATTCAAAAATGCAGATAAAAACAAAAACCTAACCAGCCCCGCAGGGTAAAAAAAAAGTCAAAAAACGGATTCAAACTATAGCTCTGAGCTATACGTACATACATATATTACTCCTTAGCTATACTATTTATCATTTATACTAGTAAACTACTTTCGTACGTATAAGTATTACCTCCCCTGGCTGGAGGTCTATTAAAGTTGCCACATATAGTATATACTACTCCTGGAGGTATTCTTCCTCCCCAGAGTGGTCTTTCCTTTCAAACTAGATATTTTTAATGTAGTCTTATATACATAATAATCGATAAATTATTGTAACTATAGAGCTATATTCGGTCGGGTTTCCTTCTTTTTCGTGAGACTTTGAGAACCCTAGAGTAGTATATACGTGGCCGTAATATAGCTATAGCCTATATAGCTATAGCTATATACAGTTGTGGCTATATATAGCTGTAGGTTTTACGAATTAATTAATATAGCTATAGTTGTCGTTTTTGTGATTTTTGGGGGTTTATTTAAGGAATCTATAAGATTTATAGTATCTATAGTATCTGTGGGATCTATAGTTTTTATAGCCTACGTAGCTATAGTATATATAGTTAGCCCTCTTATTACTTTTATTAATTTTTGACGCTTTCGCTATATATATAACTATAACTATAGCCTATAGAAACTATAGTATCCGTATAGCTATAGCCTCTATATAATCTATAGTATCCGTAGGATCTGTAGTATCTATAAGACTATAGTAATTAAATAAATAGTTATATTTAAATATAGTTAATAGCGTTAGTCTGCAAATAGGTTAGTTAGTCTATTAGCCTAGTAGCAGGTTCGTTTAGACAGTATAGAAATATCTACCTATTATAGCTTTAATAAAAAGGAAGTAATAGGTATGAATCCTAGATAGAATCTCTATTAAAATAGGGTGAGACCCTGGATGGACCTCTATTGAAATAAGGTGAGACTCTGGATGGACCTCCATTAAAATAGGCTGAGACCCTGGATGGACCTCTATTGAAATGGGGTGAGATCCTAGATGGACCTCTATTGAAATAGGGTGGAATAACAACAACAAAAATAAATAAAAGAACCCTACAAAAGAGTGGCTGTAATAACTATATAGCTGTAACTATATAGTTATACTAAAAAGGGAGTGAAAATAAAGGGAAAAACTGGCTTCTATTACTACTGTAACTAGCTTACTACGTTACAGTTAAATATATAGCTACGTAGGGCTGTAGCCCTACGTATAGCTAGTGGCTATATAGCCTCTCCGTACGGCCTAGTTGGCCTTATAGCCACTTATAGCTTCATAGCCCCCAGGCCTATCACACTACCTATAGACTAACAGAATTACAGAATAATATAATTAGGAGATCTAAATAGTTTTAAGAGTATTTACCTACTAATCCTAGAATAACTAGAGTAACTTACTATTTATTATATAGTTAGCCTTCTGTAACTAGCAGTATAATATAATAGAGACTATATTTTTCTTTATAAATTATAAATATTATATTAACCTTATTCTAGTTACTAAGAAATATATAAAACTATCTAGTAGTAGTAAAGCTATAACCTACTAACTAATTAAGAGAATATAGTTAGTAATAATATATATTTATATAGAGATAGTTACTACTTAATAGAAGTTAGAAGCTTAAGTAAATAAAACCTAGTTCCCTATAGATTAATATTAAGTTAGTAATAAAATATAATTAAATATATCTAACTATAAGTTACTAAAATTAAACTAAAAGTAATCTAGCTATACTATAAATATATAATAGTGAAAATCCTCTTACTATATATTATAAAGTTAGATACTCTAAAGTCTATTTACCTATAGTTCTATATAAATTTACCCCAGAAAGCTACTACTGATCTACTATCTAGATAGATTATAGTTAATAACTAGTTGCTACTACTAATAGATAATAATAAAGTAGCTAAATAGCTAGTTAAAAATATTCTTACTATCAAGATATATTAGGTAGAAAGAAAATACTAATAAGAGGCTCTTATAAAATAGGAAGGATATATAAACTTTATATAGAAGCTTATTAACGTTATTATAGATATAGTAGCCTTAAAGTAGTATAAAGTAATATATAGGTTAATTATAGATAATAATAGAAACTCAGCCTACAGCCTCCAACCAGACAGCAGCTAGAGAGGAGGGAAATAATATTATAAACTATATTTAGATATCTAGCTAAGGTTATACCTAAGTATCTAAAGCTAACCCCTTCGCCTAAGTGGAATCCTAATAAGCTCTATATAGTATTATATATACAGACTTTTCTATATACTTATAAAAGCTTCTCCTTTACTCCTTAGTTCTAAATAAACAGTATTTTGCGCCACTTTCCGGTTGAACAAGCCCAGATCCAGCCCTTTACAGTAACTAAAAGAGAACTTTACTGTAAAATTAGTTAAATATCTAATAAATAACTTTTATAGAGAATTTAGTATTAAATTCAGTAGAAAACTGACACTAGAGGAAACCTACCTCTTACTTAAGCTGTCATATAACCACTTAAAGTAAGTAATAAGATACTAATAAAAACCCTCACTATAGTTAAATACTATAAGCTGGAATATAAAGTTAAAGAATAACTTAATAACCTCTACCAGTAAGAAAATATTAAAGTTAGCCTAGAAATCTATATTAACCTAAGTAACCTATTTAAGTTAATTAATAATAATACTAAGTTAGATAATAATATTATTATAAACTTAGAATCCTCTATTTTGCAGTAACTAAGTAGTAATGAAAGTAAGTAACTTAGAATCCAGAATATTCACCTAACTTAAGATAAGTAATTCGTCATATTCTATAGAGTTTCAGGCAACCAGACTCTAAACTACCTTAAGATAATCCTCTGTAATACAGACTATAAACCTCTATAAATTAATTACCTAGCTTACTAAACTATCTTTTAGGTATATTATATATAAGATAATTATATACCACATCTTAGTAATAAATTCGACAGATAATTCTTTCTATAATAATTTAAAAATAATCTAATTCCAAACGTATATTTTAATATAAATCTACCATTTTAGAAACTTCAGCATTTTAATACAAACCACTTCGCAATATTCACACCCAGTAAAAACTACCCTATAGTATACGCAAACAACATTATTAGTAAATAGACAGACTGCAAATTAAACTACTACATAATCCACTATATTAATAAAGTAAGAGAATAATACTATTAATATAATAAACTTTAGAAATAAGAAAAAGACACTAAAGATAGACCCACACTACTAATACTGAAAGATAAAAAATTAATATTCAGAAAGATACTTCAAGAAGAAAAAATTGCAACCTACTATTATAAAGGCGGAATAATATTAGAATAGAGGCACTATAAGTAGTCAAAAAACTAGACTCACTTACTAAATAAGAATAAAGAAAAGTATTTTAGATAAGATTCTTATATCAAGTAACAGCAGAATATAATAATAAACACCTTCACCTTAATATTGCAGTAAACAGACATAAGATATAAGCCCTAATTAATTATAGTATTTAAGGAAACTTTATATTACTATAAGTAGTAAATAAATAATAAATTCTATAGATAATAAAAGCTAAACTATACTAGCTATATACTATTAAAGAAGAAAGTGTTAAATATAGCGGAGGTATTATTAATTTAGAAACTATATACCTTCCTTTAAATTACTATAGCCAGAAGAAAGACTATATCTTTAATATAACAGAGATAGGTAATCAAGATATTGTCTTAGGAATTCTATAATTATAAAAAAGTAACCTATAGATAGATTAGAAAATATTACGGGCCAGCCCCGTACGGAACACGCTACGGAACACCCTACTTAAGTGCAGCCAGACAACAAGTGGACGACTT
>MASP02000167.1:0-89078 GCA_001693025.2 Colletotrichum lindemuthianum | reverse complement strand
GGGGGGAAGAGGGGGGGGAGGGGGGGGGGGGGGGGGGGGGCTGTCGAAGAAGATACGAACCACTCGCTTCAACGACTCCGGAGCGAAAGCAGATCGCTTGTGTTGTTCAGCGTTGCTGTAATGGAGCAATTCCAGACAGTCGCGCCTCCCAAGTTCGATATCGAACTCGACGTCGAAATGGGAGTGCCTGTACTTCTTTGCTGGTTCGCCCTGCACACTCGCGCTTGATCTTGTCGACCTTGGCCTTACAAACGGCGACGGCTTCGACATGCGAAGCTTAATGAGACACACTGGCTATTTGCAACGGGACGACGGGCGAACCTTTTCGGCGTAATTGTTCTGCGGGACTGCGGTGGTTGGGTTGCTGTTACTTTCGGGCTCACGTTCTTCGATGTGGCTGATCGAGGGCAGGCGGGCATTCAGAAGAAGAATGAGATTCGGAGGGACACGTCCACTGTGAGCCACTCTCGGATCTCAACTTTCCCCCGGGTAAGGAGGCTCAGGGACGGAAACCGCGGACGTCGTCTGATCTTGAACAAGGCAGCCCGTGCACCACGATGCCAAGCGCAGAACTGTCTGCCTATGATTGACTGGCAGTAATACGAAAAGGCGTGCCTAGGGTGTGTGCGACAAGCAAGCGTATTC
This sequence comes from Colletotrichum lindemuthianum, assembly GCA_001693025.2. Classification (NCBI taxonomy): domain Eukaryota; kingdom Fungi; phylum Ascomycota; class Sordariomycetes; order Glomerellales; family Glomerellaceae; genus Colletotrichum; species Colletotrichum lindemuthianum. Next base: position 88,433 of record MASP02000167.1, on the reverse strand, counting down.
ATTGGTAGCGGGGAGAACGACAGAACGAAGAGTAGCCCGGCGTTCAGTCTTGAAATGAAGGGAAGCAGCAAAATTGCGGGCGACTGCGAGGCCGACATATTGTTTGTACGGGGAGACTTCTTCTGCGGAGTCGATGTCCCATAGCCGTGACCTGTCGAACCCAGCCCCCTTTGGAGATGACAAGGTACGAATTACCTCTGCCGTGGTTCGTCTCGATGATGTACGCTGATTGACGATCGCCTGCTGTTAACACGAGTTTGGCAGACGCCCGCGGCGAGGGCTGACAACGACCGCAACTTCTCCCTATATCGATCGGCAATCTGTCCATTTAAAACAAAAGTTCACGCATCATGAGGGAGAATTTGATCAAACACTCGACGCCCGATACGAAAGTTGACCTCCGACCGCGTCTGAATGGTCCGCGTGTCGCCTACAATTTTACGGGCAGGGAGGCGAGGCGACAACAAGCCAGAGAGCTTTTCGCTGTGAGTGAGCAACGCCGTCGCGGCTTCCGCAGGCAACTGTGCGTATAGCACGTGGATATGCCATCATTGACAAGAGCGCTTCTCGGAGGATTCTCGTCGCCGACGTCACTGGATTACGGCCGGCCCAGTAACACCAGCTCGGCTCTTTAGTGGGTAGAATGAACCAGACTCGCCGACCGAGGCCGCAGCTTGGAGGTCCACTCGGGCCGGCATTCGCGACCCGTCGACCCGCACCCATGGGTGGCTTAGGTTATGCATATTCCCCGTCCAAGCCCCCGCTGCATCGGGGATTGTCCACGCTGTGGTCGCTGCCAAAGTTCTCCCCTACCCGAAGTAGAACAAATCGTCTTCACCCGATTCACGGCGTCTGCGCAGGTCATCCGAGCCTCCTCGACAAGCCTGTTCCTCGACATGTTTGATGTCGTTGTCGTTGTCACCTCTCTGAACGTGGCTTGCTGAGGTCTTCGTCGCAGCACCACATGCAAACCTTTGATGCAGCTTCGCCCACGAGGTCTCTCGACCCAGCAAGCCATGACTCTTTTGGCATCCCAGGAGCTACGTTCCTGCTCCGATGTTGACAGCTTCATGGTCTTCGTGAGAGGCGATATATGCGCCCATATGCGCCCTTCACAACATCAGTATCCTTCCTCCAGAGAGAACACATAAACGTACTCAATCAACTGCGTTCTTTTTTTTCTCTTCTTCTTTTCTCTCTCTCTCTCTCTCTTCTTCTTTTTTTCCTCCCCCTTCGCATCACGCCGCAACAACTTTGCCGGAGCATCAACCACTTCTCCCTCCCAGAGGGTCTTCTACTCAACAACCACTTTCACCGCCCCAAACTTTGGTCATGTTCAGCTCAGCTCTCCCTTGCCACACACTCCTCAGCCCCGTCTTTCACTCCTAGAGTCTCCCTCAATGCATCGCACCAATTCCACAAAGGTCGGCATTTTTCGACAGCCAATCACCTAGGTAGATCGATGTCGAAAAAGACACCCGAAAGCAATTCACAGCTCGCCACCTGGGAACTGCCTCGGCGGTGCACTGACTCTAGGCGTGTGGCCATTGTCACTTTCGTCTGCTTTCAGTGCAGTGTCACTTGTCAAAAGGCTGACTACGCCTTTCCGTCTCCGATGACCAAGGTGGTCATACAAAGCGCTAGATCGAACCGAGAATGGCCTCTAGGGTCATAACTTTTGCTTTCCGATAGGTATTTGGAACGAAGATGCATACAGATACGTCGAGAACGTCCATCGTGAGTGTCGTTTGCAAAGAACCAAGGTGTCATGAGGAAAACCTTTCCCGTTTGTTCCAAAAGATGAGTCGTGGCTGACGAGGGGGAATCCGTGTAGACGCCGTAAGAAGCAAAGTATGTCTGTAGGCGACCGGGCGAATGTATGCAGAATGTCAAATAGCAACCCAAAGAAAATGCACATGCAGGAATAAAATGACATGGGCCGGTGCGAAAAGCGCAGATAGTCGTAGTCAAAACTTCAAGGAAACAACATTGAGCGCAGCGACTTCAAAGTCGAGAGTAGATTTGAGCGAGTTTCCGAGATCCGCAGCCGATAGTGCCGCCGAGCATGATCCGGAAGTGCCTCGAGAAAAGACGTGTGGGCGCATCATCGCTTAGGCGACGGGAGCGATGGGCGCGATGGGCGCGATGGGCGCGACGGCAGGCGCGGGAATACCGGGGGCAGCCGTGATGTCAACCTCGTTGTTAACTTCTCCATTGGTGTTCTTCTGGGGGCAGTCTCGGGAGATGTGTCCAGCCTCGCCGCATTGGTAGCAGGTCTTGCCGGCGGTGTTGAGAGGACCGCCGTTGGGAGCAGTGCAGTCGCGCGAGATGTGGCCAAGCTTGCCGCAAGCATAGCACTTCATGGCCTGGGCCTGGCAATCCCTGGCGAAGTGGTTGGGTCCGCCGCACTTGTAGCAAGTCGCAGGGCGGGGGCCACCAGCAAAGCCGCCGCGCCCGTAGCCGGCATAGCCGCCACGAGGAACGGGAGCGCCGCGGCCAATGCCGACACCGGCCGGGCTGGGGCAAGCACGCTGGCACAAAGTTAACGGGCTGCCGTGTTCACATCCGAAATTCTTATCTCACAGCAAGATGGCCGGGCTGACCGCAGTTGTAGCAGCGACCACTGGTGGCACCACCGCTTAGGCGCAGGGTCGGACAATCGGCCTGGACGTGGCCAAGGCCCTGGCAGTGATAACACTGCTTGGCCTCGGTGGTACGAGGGAGGGGACAGCCGTTAGACTCGTGGCCTGGCTGCTTGCCTTCACGGCAGTCAGACGGGATTTCGGTATGTATAGGATGGACCACTCACAGTTGTAGCAAAGACGTTCGGCAGAAGAGCAGACCTCAGCGTAGTGGCCGACGTTGCCACACTTGTAGCATGCGCGGCGGGAGAGGGAAGACATTCTGATACTTGGGAAGCTAAGGGGATACAAAGTTAGCTGACGGTTTCGATTTTAAGCCGTTGATTTGTCTTGTCATGTTGGTTTGTAGCGTTCTGCCTGCCTGCCTGCCTCTATCAGATGCCGAATGGGTCGTCGTCGAAAAGGACTGCGCCATCATCTGCTCACACCACTAAGCGTTGGATGGCAGTTGCGTGATGCGCCATGGGAATTGTAGGCCGGCCGGAAGCTGCGACAACGACAACGACAACGCGATGAACGCTGGTGAGCTCTGTCTGGGTGCAAGGCTAGCATAGGCGAGTATCGCCACTCAGTTGCAGATGTTTCGTTGCGTCGTTTGGCAGCGAAGCGGGTGCAATGCTGGAGAAGGTCGAGCGATTTTTCGTTGGGCGGCTTCTTGGAGGAACAAGCGCATCGTGCCAGGGCGGAAGCTAAACCTTCGGTAGGCTGGAAGGGATTGCTGGACACTTCCGACCCAAAGGGACAGTGCCTCGACAGGATAACGGCAGGAAGTGATGCGCGTGGCGTGGACCATGGATGGTTTCGCTTCCCCGTGGTGGCGTCGCAGGCAGAGCAGCATGCGGGGTCGGCACCAATGCATTGAGATTCGAGCCGTTCTTGTGGCGCAATGCAGAAAGTTGACAGTGCAGCAGCCCGCCTCGCAGTGAAGCCTCGCAGTGGAGGGGCTATGGAGCAGCAATCGGCAGCACGTGGTGGACTTGCTCGATTTCTATGTCTTTCTTGTTGAGCTGTAGATGTGTAGCGCAGCATTGGACGGTAGGAGATCCGCTGGGGCGCTGGGCGTCATTCGGTTCTTCTGGAAAGCATCGGACCAAAGCGGGCGACGGTACGCGACGGCGGAATGGATGAGCAGTAGCTCGCGGGAGCAGGCCACCCAACCATGGAGGAGGCCCCCTCGGGATCGTGAAAGGGCGACGGCGAGCGCAGGCAGGCAGAGCAACGTAAGAAGAGAAGAAGGGTGAAGAAAGGGTTGCGGGCAGTGGTGTGGATAAATCAGCCACGCCTGAAATGAAGCACCATGCCTTGCTCAGCAAGAGGTACCTGGTAACGGATGATGTGCAAGACGGGGCAACAAGTAAAGGCAAGACAACAATGGGATGCGATGCAGTGGGCTGCTATGCAACGGGATGGACGTAATGCAGGTGCAGTCGACGGAGGAAACTCACCTTTCCGCGAAAAATTGCCTTTACAAAACGGTGCCAGAGCTTGCGATCGTTGGACGAGGAGATTGTGTTTGTCAACGGGCGGGAAGGAAAAAATTAAGAATGTGTGAGGAAAGAGGGGTCTGGGTCTGGTCACAATCCAGTCTGTGAGTCCTAAGTAGGTGAGGTAATGCAAAGCAAAGCAGAGAAAAGCAGGTATCCTCCGTACGAGTATTACTACCACGTATCACGTATGTACTGCACACAGTGATTACCTGGTGAGGGGGGAGGGACGTGGGGACGTGGGGTTGTCGCAGCTGGCTGGCCCGGCCGAAGGCTCGCTCCATGCTACCTTACCTACGCGACTTATCAGTAGATGACATAAAAGCTTGTGGTACCCTAGCCTTAGGTAAGGGCAATTACATCACATGTACGGAGGAGTGTCCTGTAAGATCCTACTGGTAATACGATAGTAGCTGTAAGCTTAGAATATCTAATGCATATAAGATATATATTTTTATTGGTTATTCCAAAGTTAGAAATTACTTATAATAAGCAAATAATAGTACTTAATCTATTTTGATATACGACTAAGTATTAATAGCATTAGTAAAGTTAAATCAATATAGTAGGTTAGTATCTTTAGTAATTTTACTTAAGAAAATTATCTTACAATATATAAAAATAATAAGTTACTATATAAAATATAAAGATATATACTCTTCCATAAAGATCTCAAAATACTAACTTATAAATTTTACTTATTAATATTAAACTAAGTAATATAAGCTTACTACTTATAGTATATAGTATCTTTAGATATTTTCTATACAACAATACTAAGCAGTCAACAAACACGTATCCCGTCATATACGTCGGCACCATCTCGTTGCCTGAAAGGCTGAGACCGCGGTGTTGCCTTTCGGTTTACTAGGGAGATTGCCAGTTCTTCTCGGCTGCAGCTGGTTTTGAGTGTAAGCGCTTGTGGATTGTTGAACTCCCAAGAGTAAACATCCGAGCGGACTGTTGGTATACAGATTCTGCATTCCCGCGCATGAGTGCCTGGCGCACAGATACAGTGTGTATGATCGTTGTAGTGAGTTGTGTGGAACCATGTTCAACACGTCTGCAGATACACCTGCTTCGTGAAGGGGTTCCCATAGCGAGGTCCTAGCAGTTCCCCTTTGACGTCCCGTACGGCGTTTAGCGACAAAACACCCGCCGCGTTCGTAAGCCCCAGGCTGCTTCGATGTGACTTTGCACATGCTGAGACAAGTTGGCACATGTTGCCGTCTCCTCGTACATGCCGTATCCTGAACTGCGTGACCTGACCTACACGCTTTTGACGTCGCTTGGACCACTGGTATTCTGGTCATCCAGCCGTACGTCGCAAAGGCGTGCACGACGTGACAAGACAGGTACCGCGCAGCAGATCTGCCTGACGCTCGACGAGCCTTTAGGAACGCCGGTGCTTTGCCCCGGAACAAACTCGGCTTCGGCGAGCAGCCTCCCTTTTACTACGCTTCAACCACTACGACGTGTATCATGCCCGCCGATCCATCGTCAATAGATGCTTTTTTGCTGTATGCCTCAGGCAGTCCGGTAATCATGACTCCCGCGGATTCTCCATCACCGTGGCGCCCTTCTCGCCCCTGTCAGGGCAGTTTCGGATAGGTGCAGCTGCATCGGCGCGCCGCCCAGTACAGGAGCGATCGAACGCGGTCTGGCGTCCACGACATAGCTCACGCCGTCTTCAGATGAGTAAGAGGGCGGACGCGGTCCGTTGCTTGGGGCAATTGACATGTTTTCGTCGCCGCGGCGGTTATTTGGATCGCGCTGCCAGAATAGGCGATTGGGGTCGACACGCTGCATTGCCATGACCATCAGTCTCTTCTCGTCCAAACAATTCGCCACGCAACGGCTCGTACTTACGACGCTCTCTCTCCAGACGCCATAGGCTGGGGGCACCGCTTTGTTGGCCTCGCCGAATTGCCCCTGCTCTTCCTCGTCGCGCGCGAGGATCACTCGAATTGGCTCCCGAGGTACCGCATAGCCTCCGGGAACAGCAAGCTGCGGTGCCGGCCGCCGAGCCTCGTCGACAAGCCGAGGACGAATGACAAACATGCACAATCGTATCAACCCATGGCAAAAGAAAATTGTGACAAAAAGGATGATTAGGATTAGCAGTACCGTGAACTCGCTACTGCGGATGCTTTGTGTGAGAGATAGGGCGAGATCTTGCTCGTCTGCCCGTCAGCAACATGGCCCACAGTGAAGAACAGATCGAGTTGAAGGACTCACAGACAGCCAGGAGCACCGCCAGAGATATGCCGGATATCAAACATCTGAGTATCTGTGACCGCATTTGTCTTGACTTCACCGGCGATATGCAGAGAAGAAACCGGTTCGCACCTGTCTCGTCCTCGTCTCTTCCTCGACCGCGTTCTCGACGGCGCCGGCGCCGGCGCTCCTCTCGGACCGTGTGAGCGAGGTGCGCCTCGGAAGGATCTGGACCTGGGGATATTCGAGGTGCGCTGCACGATTCCGTCCGGAACCGCTGAGCTACGTGCGCTGGCGCGGGCATGCTGGACAGCGGTTGCCCTCCCGGACTGGCGACATGCGGACCTGCCATTGGGTTGGGTGTAATCCGTGTCGAGTCCATACTCGGCTCTGCGCCTTCGGGGTCGCTTGTCCGAGAGCTAGTGAGACGTCGTACGTTGAGACGCGTCCCTGGAAGCGCAGAAAGGCCCAGATGAAACCGCGGCGTTTTTGGACTCCCCCCCTCCGCATCGTTGGGGCCTTGAGATCTGCCGCAGGAACGCCGCGTGGCCGATGCGCGAAGCGACGTATTTCGCAAGACGGAGGAGTCCCGTGGTTGAGAGGGCAAAGCTTCCAGCATTCCTCGCCGAGCTGGCGGCCTAGCGAGCGTCTGCTGCTCTACATCAGATTCGTTGAAGGGTCGCACACGACGCAGAAAATCCATGAGTGGCGGCTAAGGACCCTCCGGCCGGCAAGTTTTGCGCAGGAGAATACGAATATTGCAATTATCTCTCCAAGCTGATCATGCTTGCACGTTTGTTGAGACGCGAGGAGCCGGCCCCTCGCGTTGACGTCTCCGACGCAGCCAATGGCTCAAACACGACGAAGAGCCTGCGAGGGATGGTCACGACGTTATGATGAGCCAGAGACGTGTACGTCGTGCGCCGCGCAGCGTGTGCGATGTCGTCTGATCTGGACAGAATGGAGACAAATGTCATGCCGCAGCAGTAGGATGTTGCCAAACTAGTCCGGTGGAACGTCAAGCTGGCGGGCTCGGAACGGCCTATTCAAATTGTTCGATAGGGTTGAGGCACTCGAAGGGCCATGTGATATCTCGACGTGCGAGAGAGCAGCAAGGCCACACAGTCCGGTGGTCGTCGCCTGCTAGTCCGGTCTGTATGCAGGAAGAGGGAAACTGAAGTTGAGTTAATCTAGGGAAAAGGGGCCAGATTGAGCAGACAGATGGAGCATGGGCTAGAAGACAGAGATGGGGTGACACCTTTGATGAGAACTCGGGTGGTGACGAAGTAGCATATTTACACACAGCAGCAGACCAGACCAAGTTATCAGCGGACTTTGGGGATGAGCGGGTGGGCAGCACGAATACCGTTGTCGAAACGCCTGCCAGCTGCTCGGTTCGCTAAGCGGCGACATTGAGCAATGCGAGCTGCCCCAAGACAGGGATCGTGGTATCAAACATCGTGGTCCACGGAGAGGTTGAGTGAGACGTGGCGGCGATGGTCACGCACCTGAGACACGAAGACGAAGAACAGCTGTTTGCAAAACATCGCTGTCGCCAGACCGATACATCCCAGACCGCTCAGAGTTCTGCAACTACTGTACTGTGTACTTCTCGTGCCAGGGTGGACCACGTTCAGAAAGGGAAGACACGGCCAACTTGTGGTAGCCTACTATTCGTAGCATACCAGTAGCTCCTCAGAACGCCAAGGACTGGATGCCTCTGTCGTGCTTTGACGTGGACCCTGGAGAAGCAACATATGACATGAAGAGCACAATGCTGTCGCAGCAGGGATGAGCTGCAGTCTGCATGTGCCAAACCAAGTCATCGGCGCTGGAACGGTTGGCTGGATGAAAGTCTGCCGCTGTTCTCGATACCTACAGACAGATCCTTTCGGATTTCTGTGACGGGTCGAGTGTTGCACTCTACGACTAACTACGTAGTATGGTCTAGGGCAGGGGGAGTCGATGAATGTACGACTTGATTGGGCGATGACATGCGGAGTGTTTCAGAGCCAGGCTATGGAACACGCTAGGACTAATTTGATGCACTTTCCCTTGCTGTGGTCTCCGTGCGAAAACGACATCAATTCGAACGCCGTCCATCGACACATTGTCTACACCGAACCTTGAGATTATTTCATCATCTACCCATTCTCCTTTCATGTCCAACGTGTTGTTCATGGCCTCCGACTTGGTGTTTCGTGCAACACCAACATGGTTCGTCATTCACTCGTAAAACAACTGATCGTACCATGAATGTCAACATTGCCCCTAGCTTAAAAAACGCATCAAGGATTGCTCACCAAATCCCAAAAGCAGTGACACGGAATGAATGGTAGGAGGGTCTCTTAAGCTCGATTATTTCATACAGTGTTAGCAGCAGCTTCGAAAACTATGCGCCATTCACTGTTTGATGACAGGTCCAAATGCCTGAATTGCTTCCCACGAACCTACTTTCGCAGCCTCTTAGCTGGTCACCTAGATGTCATTGTTGATTCTTCTATTCTGTCCTCCGTAGAGACCGACTGAATAAGTGCAGCGGTTGCCACTCGACCGCATGCACGATAAACATGGTGTGTGCAGGCACCTCCACAAATTGCCTTCTTCTAGGAATCTTGGTCCTGTCATCATATCGGGCCAACCCAGCTCTGGATGTAAAACCCATCTCAACCGCTCACACCATCACAGTAGCCATTGCATGACTCTGGCCGCATCGAGGTCAGCCAGGCAGGATGCAAGCCACCGGCCCTGAAGTCCCATCGGGACATTGAGCCCTCTCAGATCTCAGAACGCGTAGCCCTGATTGACGAGAGTAGCGACGAAGGCAGCGGGACCGAGCAACTTGGGTAAGGAACGGCTCGCTGGGAAAGCAAACTCCAACGCGCAGAGGGATCTGGTGGCTATTTTCGGTGCGACACAATAGCCACCGGTCATGCACCTTGTCTTTCCACCGTGGGAGTGTTGAGCAAGCCGGAAGTCGACCCCGTGGCTCTTCACCGCAGCTCTCCGAGGAGCATGTTTCGATCAGACGAGGCTGACAAAACTATATTGTATTGTCAGCAGTAGATTCCACGGATTGAGACGCTTGATTACACTTACTGATTGGTTCCGCACATGGCGCAAATTCGACGCAGTTGACTGTACCCTTGTGCCCGGGTAATTTGTAAATGAGCTTGCCAGTCTCGCTAGACCACACCGTTGCAGTACCATCACCAGAGCCAACCGCCACTTTCTTACCCTCTGTGTCCCAGCTGGCGCGTACGAGGTTCTTCTCGAGACCTACAGAAGCGCCGTCAAATGTCCTGATGTGCCGGTCCGTAGGAGCAAACGGACGGATATCCCATGTTCGCACCGTTGAATCCATGGCATTTGAAAGGAGTGACTGCGAGTCGGGCGATATCCTGAGCGATGTGATCGTGTCCTGATGTCCAAGCATGGTGTAGACAATCGCCTTCTTTCGCAAATCCCACACCTTGATGTCGTTGTCTATGCCTCCAGAGTAGATCTCGTTGCCAGCCTCCGACACGGCAACAGCCGTGATCGGGAACTCCGTTTGAATGTGGTCCACCGCATTCTTCGACCTGGGGTCCCACAAGCCCATCGATCCATCGTCGCTGCCACTGACAAGGAGCTCTTCTCCCCTTTTGCTGATGTCCAAGGTGTTCACAACCTCCTCATGGCCAACGTATCTCCGTATTCTGGTGCCGTTTTCTAAATCCCAACTGGCCAAGTGCGTGTCTGCTGATGCAGTGAATAAAATCTTCGAGTCTCTTGCCCATTCAAGGTCGAGAACGGCTCCGCGATGACCGCTTAGGATGCCGTAATTTTCACACTCGCCATATGTTCTCCACAACACTGCTCAATATTAGTTTCACCGGTTCACATTGTCAGACTGAGGGTTTACGAACAAACGCTTCGGTCCATAGATCCCGAGGCAATAAAATTTCCAGAGGGATCAAACTTGGCAGCAAATATCTCGCCCGAGTGGCCGGAGAGTTCCATCACTGGGGCTTGCAGCGTGCTAGTTCGGGAGGCCTACGTCCGGCGGATATTAGCCTTGAGGCGAGAATAGCTTGGATGCAAGGTGAAACTGACGGACTGGATTATGTCGCTGCCTTTTCCAGCGGCGTAGAATCTTGAAAGTGCTCCGGATGACGATCCCACATTCTGGCGCTTGACAACCATCTGGCCTACGCCAGCCTCGTCGGAAGCAGGTCTCTTTTCAGCGGACATGTTGACTTCGAGAAGCCACTGCGGCGACAATGATATCTTGAGTTCAAAGTTGATCTTGGCAAGGTAAGGGCTGGTGTCAAATCAATTGTTGTAGGCAACGGCTGGGTGCATCCGGCACGAGTAAAGAAGTGCCGTGGCGGGGATGATGAGTTTGCGCATCTGGTTAACAACAAACCAAAGCGTCGCGAAATCTCGGAGCTTGCTTCTGTTGCATGTAATTAGGAGTAGAACTGTGTGTGTATTCTATATAACTAAACATAGCTATATATACCGTATAATACTCTATTTTAGGTAATTAAGAGTAGATAAAGTATCTAAAAGCTCTACTAACTACTGAGAGTTTAACTAATATTAGATTTTTTATAAAATATACTACTTTTAATATAATTTTAACTTAGGAATACTATTTAAAAGTTACTTACTAAATTACTATGTTATTGATAAATAGTTTTTATATAGTTTCTATAATACTTATATATTTCTTAGAGTATACTCATAGTTTATTTTCTAATATAGTTATTAGTGAAAATATTACTTTTAGAAATAGAGAAAATATAGATAGCTTACTTTCTGCTATAACTATTAGTAGATATATTAATTCCTAAAATATAACTTTAGCCTACTTAGCCTACTTACTACTATAACTAGCCTCTAGTTAGTTACAGGCTAGATTCTCTATAGCTATAGCCAGAGTATTACAATAATACAAATACATCTAATACAAATACAAATACATGTATTTGTAATATATTACATGTAATAGCTAATACATGTATTTGTATTTGTAATATTTCAAAACCTAATACATTATAACTACAAATACATGTATTTGTATTTGTATTATTTGTAATATAATACCTTATATATTTTCAATTATATATATAAGACTATAGTACTAAAACGCTTAAAAACCAGTAGTTATATATATATTAAAGTTAAATAATTAACGTTCAAAAAAGTAATCTAATAAACAGAATCACTAATTTATACGTTTTTAATTTCGTTAAAATGTATTATATTACAAATAATACAAGTACAATTACATATATTTGTAATATAATACAAATACAAAATATTTAAGTATATTGCATTATAAATACAAGTATATATATTAGATAAAAATCCTAATATATTTTAAATATATATAATGTATTTATATTTGTAATATATAATATGTAATATATTGTGTATTTGTAATATATTATGTATTATTTCTTAATACTCTGGCTATAGCTAATATGAAGGGTGTAGTCTGCGTAATTAAACGTAGGGATACCTTAATTGAAAGAATTTAAGCTAAAGGAGAAGAGTTTTCAGAGAGGCTATAGAATATCTATAAAATAGATTTAATATAGTTAGTAGCAGTAGAATAAACTCTACTAACTATAGCTAGTTCTTATAGATCCAGCCTATGATATATACCTCCCCTCCAGCTAGTTAATTAGAAAGCTATAACTGTAGTATAGTTACTTAGTAGCTATAATTAGTTAATATTATCTAGATATCTATGTACTATTTACTTACTTCTTACTATAACTTTTATATATTTATAGTTTCCCCTTCTTTCCTTATAATTATTACTATATTATTATATATTACTATGTTATTATTATTACCTTCTCTAATCTTCCACTAATACTTTATAGTTAAAGTATTTATATTTCCTTCTTATACTTTTCTTTTTCCGTAAGCTATACTAGCTACTATAGTATTACTTTACTAATAGTATTATTATAGAAACCAGTAATATTACTTTTATAATAATATTAGTAAGTTATAATTTATTTCCTAATATTTTTATAGCTATTTCTAATACTTAATAGCTTCCTACTATTAAAAAGCTTAATACTAAAGTTAAGTAAATATTCTGCTACCTTAATAATAAAATAGCTGCTAAAAATACTCCTCTTAAGAAATCTAGCTTTTTTATATTATCTATCTACTTTTCTATTATATTATTTATATTATTTATCTACTTTCCCGCTACTAATTATAATAAGGAAATTACTAAGAATAATAATAATAAAGAAGAAGAGAAGGGAGCTATATTTACTAAATATACTGTAACTTCTTTCTCTACTATAAATATTATATTTTACTTTACTGAGGCTATTATTACTAACTAGGTTATAGCTTTATATTAAGTATATTTATATTACCTCTACTATCTATTTCTTCTTTACTATTTCTATGGAGGATATCTTCTATAATCTTTTCTATTTCACCTATATTACTATAGTTACTAGTAGTAATATTTTTATTAAAAATAAGAAAGTTAATATTTACTATAATATTCTTAATATATACTAATATTATAGCTTAGCTATTTATATATTAACCTTAAATATATAGTTACTAATATTATATACTACTTATATTATACTAATCTTAAACTTAGCTGCTACTTTAATAAAATTAGTATTTATATTATCTCTCTGGATACTTTTATATTCTATTTTAATAAGTTATAAATAAATAAAATTACTACTACCATCTAGTATATACTTACTAATATTTATAGTAACTTTAAGGCTAAGGATAACTTTATTATTTGCAGCTACTATATAAGCTACCCTATATTTATTTCCTATATATTTCTAATATTTATATTAGGTAATTATCTTTAGAGAGATTTACGTTATTCTCTATATAGTTACTATAAAGTAAAGTAAGGAGGAGAATACTGCCACTAAGCTTTATTTTACTAACTATTATAAGGGTAAAGGTTACTACTCTAGCGTAACTATTATATTACTATCTTCTGCCTATTCTATATTCTCTACTTTAGGTATTTCCACCTCTATTATCTATAAGGAGGCTATTACTTTCTCTAAATAGTATTTCTTCCTCTTAAAGCTTTAAGTTTACGTAAGTATCTTACGTATACTACTTTATATTTATTTATCTAATTATCTTATAGGTTACTAACTACCACTTTATCTAAGTTTAGAAAGAAATACTTTCTAAATTTTATATTTAGAGGATTATTTCTTTATTAATAGCCTTCTATTTATTCTATTTATATACCTCTACTGCTATCTTTATGCTACTATTATATCCTCTGGAGCTTAAGATAGCTTTTTAGCTTTTAGATATAATATCATTTTTCCCCACACACTATCTTATTAATATATAACTACTATAATTATAATATTTTAGTTTTAAGTTTATTATATAGGGTAATTCTGAGTATATACTAAATTTCTATTATAACTCTTAATTAGTGTATGATACTTCTTATAAGTATTTAATATTATAGTATCTCCTAATAGATATAGTAGCTTCCATATAAGCTATATATAATCTTTCTATTTAACGTAAACCTTCCTTTAGTAACCTCAGTTAATATACTTCCAGTATACTATATATATCTTCTTAACCTCCCACTTATTACCTCCTCTATTATTCTATAGTAGAGGAGGTTAGTAATTCTATATTATTTAGCTACATAATAGATTCTCTACAGCTTTATATAGAATACTAATATAAAACCTAAGGTAAATACTCTCAGGAAGATTTAACTTAACTACTATGAATATAACTATGCTTATTATCTTATACTTATAATATAATCAGTTTAACTTCTTATTATTAGAATGGGTAGGAAAATAGGTATGGTAAAACCTGTATTTCAGGAGAAACGTTATTGGATAAAAGTAGCTTTCTTAACGTGAAAGCTTTATGAAGAGAGTTATAATAATAATGGTAAAATAGAAGACTTCTCGGTGATTATATTGATAGTATTGTTAATAATATCTAACTGTTATTTATAGAGATATAGAGGGTTCTTTATAGAAGGATTATTATGAACCTCCGGCGGACCTCCGGCTGTTACTATAGCGTATAGGCTACTGTAACTATAGCATATAGGGCTCTGTAACTACAGCATATAGGCTATAGCGTAACGTACGCTATAGTATTTATTACAGCATATAGGGTATTATAACTATAGTATATAGACTATAGTGTAACGTACGCTATAATATCTATTATAGTATACAGAGTATTATAACTACAGTATATATATTACAGTATTAATAATCTAAAGTAAATTAGTAAACTTTTTATATAATTATTATATTTACTTATAAACCACTGAGGGTAAAAAAATAAATATTATATATATCTAAAAAGCGTTTTTTATATAGTTTACTTATATAAGAATATTAATATATTTGTAAGGATATATACCCTATAGCCTATACGGAGAGCTGGAATAGCCAGAATCACATAACCTATAAGGCTTGAAGCTACTAAGCCTCCTATAGAATAAAAGCCCTCTTATAGCTACTACCAGTTAGCTACACTAAGTTAAAATCTTATAACCTACAGAGACCTACTTTTTACTGCTTTCCCTTCTCTTACTTAAGCTTTTAGTTATATTCTTACAATTTTTTAACTTCTACCTCTCTAAGGAGGTAAGACCGGAGTTTTAGTAATAACTCTATAATAAACACCCGCCGACTAATTAGTAACTATATTAAGAATAACTATACTAGCAGTCCAGACACTTATAATATCTAAAAATTTAGTATCTGAAAATATAGCCCCTAAAAATATATCTTCTGAAAATATACTCTTAACTAGTAAATATATAGTAACCTCTATACTAATTATATTAATATAAATAGTTAAAATAAATAACTTAAATAATATAGCTACTAATATAGTAATAATAACTATAATAATATTTATATATCTTCTTAAATAATAATCCTCCTTTATAAAAATTATAATATAATATCTCTTTAGTAATATACTTATAGTAAACTTAATATTATTATTACTAGTTCTATCTATAGCCTCTAAATATTAAGATTACTTAAAACTTCCTAGCTACTTTTATAGTTTTCTTTATAAAGAAGCTACTCTATATAAAATTAAGAATTAGCTAATAGTAATTTAAAATAGTTATATTTTACAGCTAGAAACTTTAGAAATATAGAAAATTCAGTAAGTTATAACTAAATTATTATATAACCTATAGACCTAGTAGCATAATTACTATTATATCTTACTAAACTCTTTATAAGCTAACTTTACAGTATTTACTTACTACTTATTAACTAACTTTACTCTATAAAAACTATATCTCTATAATATACTTCATATACTTCAGTATAATAATTAAATATTCCTACTAAAACTTTACACTAAATAGTTAGTAATCTATAGATCCTTAAGAACTATTAGATTAGAAATATCTTAACCTTATATATTTACTTTCTTCTACTACCTTAAAGCTAAAATATAGAGATACTTATAATATTAAAAGTTTAATAATTAACTACTGAGAGCTATAGCCCTAGTAGCTAAATACCTCTAGGAGATATTATAGCCTTATAAGGATACCTTAAGTAATATTATCAGAAAAGCTACTAACTATAATAATATTACTAACTTAGTATATATATACTATAAAATAGTTAATAAGTCAATTCTAACTAAGAGGCTCCACTTTAAAACTTAAATATATAAAGTCTATAGTAAATTAGACTATTTAATAACTATTTATTACTAAAATAAATTCTATATATACTACTAGAAACCTAGCTACTCTATAAGGATTTACTATAACTACCTAGCTACTGAGAGCTTACTACTAAAAGAACCTTAAAGTTATATTAAACCTGAAACTAGAAAACTACTAGAGTGTAGTAGTAGTAACTTCTTTCTGGAAGTAAAATAACTAGTAAATATCTATCTATACCTCAGTAGCTTAATTAGTTATAAGAAGCCTTATATACTTAATCTACTGTAGGATACTTTAGGGAGAAGGAGTTAGACACCTTAGTATTTACCTAAAAATATCCAGTTAATATACTAAAGAGGTTAGATACTCTAGTAATTACCTTAAAATATCCAGTTAATATACTAAAGCCTCGTAGGTTAATATACTTATAGGGAGGCCTTACTGAAAGGTTATTAACCTCCCAGGTTAATATACCTATAAGAATAATATAGATTAATATACCTATAGCTTCAATCTCTTCTAGTAATTACCTTAAGATATCCAGTTAATATACTAAAGCCTTATAGGTTAATATACTCACGGGGAAGCTTCACTAAGGAATTATCAACCTCCCAGGTTAATATACCTATAGGAACAATATAGATTAATATATCTATAACTTTAATCTCTTCTAATAATTACCTCAAGATATCCAGTTAATATACTGAAGTTTTATAGGTTAATATACTCACGGAGAGGCCTCACTGAGAGGTTATTAACCTCCCAGGTTAATATACCTATAGAAATAGTATAGATTAATATACCTGTAGCTTCAATCTCTTCTTATAATCGCTCGAAGTCTCTCATTTTAACTGCTAATTTAAACTGTTATTTCAAACTATTATTTCAACTATTATTTTAACTATTATTTCAACTATTATTTATCTATTATTTTATCTTCACACTCTAAGCTACCACTAAACAGTCAGCAAAATCATATATCAAAAGCAGCTATATAATATTTACAGACCTTAGAGCCTAAAACCTTTAAAGGGGGGGATAATTATAAGGATATATACTCTATAGTCTATATAGAGAGCTGGAATAGCCAGAATTATATAACCTATAAAACTTAAAGCCACTAAGCCTCCTATAGAATAAAAGCTCTCTTATAACTACCACCAGTTAGCTACACTAAGTTAAAATCTTATAACCTACAGAAACCTACTTTTTACTACTTTCCCTTCCCTTACCTAAGCCTTTAGCTACACTCTTACAATATTATCTATGAATTCTATAAAAATAAATAGAGATAAAGTATTCTTAATATTCTTAGAAATTAAAATAAATTAAACATCCTCCCATAGAGTATATTACTAGTATATAGCTTAGTTATAATATAAAAACTCTAAAAACTTTATAATAAGTTAAAAATAGAGAAATAAGTTAGAAAACCTAAAACCATAAAAGTAAAAAGAAAAGACTTTTAATCTAGATATTCTTATCTGAAATTTTAGATAAGATATACTTAAATTTAACTAAGCCTAAAAGCTTAGTTAGAATATCTACAATATTATCTTCTATATTTATATAAAATAGAAATATCTTTTTATCTCTTAAAAGATCTCTTATATAATAAAATCTTATATCTATATATTTTGCTTTTTTATAAAATTTAGAATTTTCAGCTAGCTTTTTAGATACTTTATTATCTATAATAATCTTAGGTTCTTATTACAGACCTAAGCCTTAAAGCTTATGTGGCATACAGCCACTAGAGCTCTATACAGCTGCCACACCTATAGTCTAGTAAAGAGTTTTCACCTTAGGTGTAAACTCTTTAAGTTTATTATAAACCTATTTAGATACTACTGAGATTCCTCTTATAACTAGCTTCTAATATTAATAAACTTCCTATCTAGATTTAACTTAATAGTAACTAATAGACTAATTAAATAATAATAAATACTAAAATAATAATAGATAATAATAATATAGATTCTAATATAGAGAATCTTACTAACTAGTAGTAATTAGTAGACTAAACTGTAATTAAGAACTAGACTTTTTAAGAGGTTTTTATAAAACTCTAATAAAATTAAATAGTTTTTATATAGATAATATAAATAATATAAATTTCTTATACTAAATAAAAGCTCCTTCTAATAAGTATCCTCTTTAATAGTAATATTTTCTACTTCCCAGCCTAGAGGATAATAACTTAATATAAAGTTATAGTTAACTAGTTTTTTATTAGGAGACTAAATAATTTTTAGTAGTTCCTATAGATTAACTTCTCACTAAAAGTCTAGATATAGATTAGTAACTTCTATATAACCTAGAGACTTATATATAAATAGAATATTAATATATTCCTTTAGTATTTTACTAACTATTATAAGAACCTCTATTATAGTATCCAGACCCTAGAGAAAATCTAATATATCTAATAGAAGCTGAAATAAATATTTACTAGATTTTTTATTAAATTTAAATTAGCTTTAGGATAGACTAGAGAGTATATTTAGTTAAGTAATATTCAGTTTAATTATCTCTATCTAGCTTTCTTATATAGAATCTATATAGTTACTATTAGTTATAAGATTAACTAAATAGACTATTATATTATAATCTAATATTATTATATAATTACTATAAAGTTTAAGATTCTTAATATAGAATTATAAAGTTAGAATTAGCTTTAACTCTAATTATAAGTAAAATTAGTAGTTAACTAGAATAGAGATATATTAATAATAAGTATAGAAATTATATAGACTATTCTAATATTAATATAATATTATAATATTATTAGTATTCCTCACTAGGGGGAGCTTAATAGTAATAGTATTATAGTAAGTAAACTATAGTAATAAACTATAGTAGATATATAGAGAGTTTAGTAAATAGATTTAGCTATTCTTCAGACTTATATATAGACTAATACTTATATTTATTATAATATTAAGGATTATTTTATTACTAAATACTAACTATATCCTACTTACTTACTAATAGCTCTAAATATTAATATTCAGATTATTTAGATAGATAAAAAGATTATAGATAATAAGGGAAAAAACTAACTTCCCAGAAGAAACTCCCTAGGGAATAGAGTAATATAATTATTAGTAATATTATTATAGTAATAGATAAAACTAGAGAGATATAAAGCTAGATAGATAAACTACTCTTCTTAATCTCTATATTAATAAATAATAAATTCTTTATCTCTATCTAAATTAATAATAATTATAACTATTATAAAATAGTTAATAAGGATTTTATATTATAGTATAATTTTATATTTATTAACTTACTATAGTTTCGCTAGCTAAATACTATTCTAAATACTAACTAGAATATAAAAATTACTAAAATAGCTAAAATTTAGATTAATCTTAATAACTAGATATCTGAAATTCTATTTTATATTATACTTAGAATAATATAACTAATTATCCTGGAGAAACTATAATTATAATATTATTAGGTAATTCTAAACTCTATAAAAAATAAGATAAAGATAGATTCAGTTAATAGTCTTATAATATAGACTATTAGTAATAAATTAAAAAGTAAGTTTATTAAGAGTTTTACTGATCCTATTAAACTACTAACCTTAATATCTTTAAAGCTAAAATAAGAAAAATATTAATAGCTAGTAATTAACCTATTATAAATTAATATAACTTTTATAGCTATATTACTAATAATATTAGGATAGAAGATACTAACTTTACTAACTATCTAAATCTTTTTTATAAACTTATTTAATAAAGAGAAAACTTCTAGCTTTCTATTATATTAAGAGATATATAATTACTATATTCACCTAAAAAAGAACCTAGATAAGATAAAGCTAGACCTCCTATAGAGATCCCTCTATAATATACTAAAGAAATATCTCTTTAAAGTCTACTATTAAAATACTAACCTAATAGATAAAAATTAGATTTGAGTTAGTTTCTTAATAGTAAGAATATTTATCCTCCTAGTAAAAAAGCTGAGAGGAAAGTAATATTTCTATATTAACTATTAGGCTCTTAATATTATTAGTTATTATAATTATTATTTTTTATTATTAATTAAAAAGACTCTATATTAATTAATTAAAACTATATAGTTTATAAAAATTAATATCTAAATAATATTCTATAAGATTTATATTATAGAAAGAGATAAATATAAAACTATATTCTAGATATAGTTTAGCTTATTTAAATAACTTATTATATTATTTAGATTAATAAATATACTTACTATATCTTAGTAATATATAAATAAGATACTTTAAAGGATATTAAATAACTTTATTGTAATTTACTTTAATAATATCCTTATCTATAATTATAGATTAAAAAGTAACTATAAAGTTAGAATTATTTAGATTTTTAAGTAGCTATAAGAAACTAACTTATATCTAAATCTAGAGAAATATAAATTCTCAGTAAAGAAGATAAAATACTTTAGGTTTATTATTAAAGTAGAAAAGAGTATTTATTATAATCCTAAGAAAGTTAAGATTATTAGAAAGTGGGAGGAGCCTAAGAATATCTAGAGTATCTAAAGTTTCTTTAGTGTTATAAACTTCTATTATAATCTAGTTAATTACTTCTTAAACCTAATAGAACTTCTTACTTAATTAATATAGAAAGATATTTTATTCTGCTAGAATAAAATATATTAGAAAGTATTTAAAGTATTTAAACTAATATTTATCTTAGAATTAATTATAATCTAATAGGATCCTAGAAAACTTATAATAGTTAAAACTAACTATTTAGAAATAACTCTAGAAAATTATTTTTTACAGAAAGATAAAGAGAATATATTCTAGCTAGTAGTTTACTATTTAGCTTAATTAATTTTAGTATAATAAAACTATATAATTTATAATAAAAAATTATTAGTTATTATATCTTACTTAAAAATATAATTAGTAGAATTATAAAATATTATAGAATTTTTTATTATTCTTTCTAATTATAAAATTCTAGAGTATTTTATAAACCTAAAGTCTATTTTAGAAAGATAAACTAAGTAAATAGAAACTCTATTAGAATTTAATTTTATCCTATAATACTATCTAAATTACTTTATAGTATACTTAAATATTTTATTATAGTAGAGTTAAGATAATATTATAAAGTTATAATCACTAATATAGATCCTCTAGTCTATTTAAATTAATATTAAAAATATAGTAGAGCCCCCCTAAATAATCCTAATTAAGACTACTAAAACTAAGGAGGAGAATTTAGAAACTATACTAGAGGAGATATACTACTAATAAAATATTAGTAAATTATTAGATATATATTATATAGATACTACAGTAGGAGAGAAATACTACTAATAAGCTACTAATAGATTGCTAAATAGATATACTATTTTTATGTATATTATATTACTTACCCTATAGAACTAAGAAACTATAATAATATTAATATATTAAATCTACTTTAAAGTAATTTAGTAAATATTAAGAATATTCCCACTTATAGTAGATATAAAAATATAAATAGCTAACTATTTAGTAGAACCTAATAGAATATTATTATACTAAAATTCAATCTAGATCTTAAAGTATAAGTTACTAATAACTATAATCCTTCAGATAGTCTATAATTCTCCTATTTTTAGCTACTTAGATATTAACTTAATATTTATAATTCTCTCGTAGGATTAATATTAAGATAGAATATTAAAGGATATTAAATAGTTTATATAGATATATAATATCTACTACTATTTATATAAAAGCTAATAATATTATTAGGAGCTTTTATAATTCCTCTTAATTCCTAATTAATTCTAATTCTAGATTTTATTAATTTTATAATAAAACTACTATCTATAAAAGATAAGAATTCTAAATTCCTTATAGTTATTATAGACTAATTATCTAAATATATCCAGCTTAAAGTAATAATATTAATATCTATAGAAATATATATAGAGTATTTTCAGAATATTTAGTAGTAATTCTATAAATTCTCTATATTAATTATTACTAACTACAGCTTAAACTAAGTAAATATCTTTTAGTTAATATTATATTAACTTATAGAGATATAATAACTACTCTTAATATTATTCTACCTCTAGATAGATAGTAAGATAGAATAAATAATATTAAAAATCTAAACTTTCCTATAGATATATATTATTTTGTTATAGCTAAACTAATTATTATATATTATTATATATTAATTAATATTAAATAATAGAAATTTTTCTATCACTAGAGTGAATCCTAATAAATTTCTAAATAACTTTAAGGTAATATTAATTCTATCCCTTTAAATTAAAAGTTACTCTACTTTTTTAAACTCTAGGAGAACTTTAATATTCCTCACTTACTTTAAGAAAAATATTATCCTTACCTAGGTAATAATAGTATATATATAGTAGTATAATAAGATAGATATAAACTAGAGGTAATAAATAATAGAGAAATTCTAGGTAGATAATAAAATTTAGCTTTTATTATATTATATTAAGATAAACTAGCTAAGTAAGAAGCTTAATTAAATAGTCTATAAATACTATATTATTAATATACTAAATCTACTTAATATTATACTTAATATCCTAGTAGGTATATATTTTATATTTTATATTAATCTTATTAAATAAGCTAGAGATAATATTTTATCCTTGTAGTAATATATAGATACCTATTTTAACTTTATCTTAATATTAGTAAGGGAGGATAGAGAAATATAAGAAAAATATAAAATAAAGGAAATCCTCATAATAAAAAATACTCTAGAATAAAAATATAACTAAAATATATTAGTAAAATAGAAAAAATATAATATTCTAATATAAGAATTATTAGAGAATTTTATTAATAATAAAGTAATATTATATTTTTAGTTATAATATAGAGATATTAGGGAAAATAATAGACTGAAGTTAATTTACTAATAGTAGAAAACTATATAGACTGTAAGCTAGAAACTCTAATAAACAGAATAAACTACTAAATTATAACCTAAAAGCTTACTTATTATCACTAAAAATATTATTATCTTCCTATATCTCCTTCTCCTCCTTATCACTCTTAATAGTAATTAGAAGCTTCTCCTTATAACTAGAGTATTAAAGCTAGAGGTAGATAATAATAATAACGTAATTATAATAAATAGGAGAACTATTTTTAGTAGAACTAAAAATATAGTTATAATAGTAATATAAAGTATTTTAAATACTAGAATATATTATAATATCCTACTATAGAATATTAACTTAATAAAGAAAGAAGGAAAAGAGAAAGATAATTTACTATTATTTATATAATATTAATAAAGCTAATAGTAAACTACTAGAAGTTAAAAATAAAAATAGAAGTAAGAATATTCTTACTATAAGTAGAGAGAGTTATAAATATAGTAGTAATATATATTAGAAGTTCCTACTAAGTATAATAGAAGTATTTATTATAATATTAAACTATAGTAGAGAAAGTAGCTAATAGGATAGAAATATAATAGTTTTTAGAGTTATCTATATTAATAGAAGTTATATTCTCTATAAGGATAGTTTAGCTTATAGTAATTAGATTATTAATTTAGTAACTAATAATATAAAACTTAGTATTTATAGTAAAGAAGTTATAACTCTATCTATACTTACTCTTTATTATAAAATATTAATAATAGGAGAAACTACTACTAAATATATAGAATTATAATTTCCTAATATAATTCTATTTAGTATAATATAGAAGGTAGGTAGAAGGAACTAACTAGAGGGAGAAATTAAATTTATTATTAGAATTATTTTTAATAATATAATTACTATAGATATAAAAGAGAGAAAACTTAAGGAGGTTATTTAGAAGACTAATAGTAGCAGATATAATATTAGTAATAAGGAAAGAAGGTAAAATTATAGTAATTTAGTAGTATTAAGGTAGACGCAGAAAGAGGGAATTAGGTTATATATTAAAAGAAAGAAAAATATAGAAAGTAGAGGAGAGAAAAACTTATTTTATAGCTATAAGGAAGAACCAGTTAAAATATTAAATCACTTAATTACTAATCTAGATACAGAGTAACTTAATTTTTATTATTAGCTACACTATCTAATATTAGAAGTATATTAGGAAAGTATAGTTATAGCTAATTTTTACTACTAGCTGGAGGTTAATATATAACTAAGTAAACTTAAAGCTTATAATAGTTATTATTATTATAGTAACAGAAGGGGGAATTAGTAGGAAGTATATTATAAACCTAAGTTTTAGAGCTTATATAGTATATAGCTACTAAGGCTTTATATAGCTACTATACCTACAGTCTAGTAAAAAGTTTTCACTCTAAATATAAACTCTTCAAATTTATTATAAGTCTATTTAAATACTACTGAGATCCCTCTTATAACTAACCTCTAACAGTTCTTCAACTTTTAATAAACCTAATTTCAAATTCATAAAATTATAATTATAAAATAAATATTCAGCTTCTTTATAAGTATCTAATAAAACTATATATTCTACTTTATAAGTAGATAAAACTACTATTTTTTATTTTATAGTAGAATAACTTATGATATTACTATTTTTACCTAAATAGAAAATATAAGTAAAAGTAGATTTTCTATTATTTAGATTTCTTATCCAGTCTGAATGAGTATATTCTATAATATTCTTAATATAAAATATATCCTTATAGTTATAAGTAAATCCATATTCTTTATTATTTTTTAAATAACCTTATATATAGTTAAGGGTTATAAAATAATCTTTATTTAAATTATAGGTGAATCTTAAATAGGCTGTTACTGCAAAAGTAATATTAGGCTTTACTTTTAAAGCTAAATATAGTAAAGCTTCTATTTCTTTTTGAAAATCTAATATTTCAGTTTCAAAAGCTTTTTCTTTATTTGGAAGCAACTTATAATTATTATCTATAGGAGTTTTAAATTTATAAACAGTTTCTTTATTATATCTCTTAATTATCTTTTCAGTATATTCATTTTAGTTAATTATTACTATTTTCTCCTTTTGGTTTATAGATAAATTATAACTAAGAAAGTTAGAAGGTTCTTCTAAATTCTATATGTTTATTTTATTCTTTAAAAAGATATAGATATAATCAGCTGTTTTTTTTAGTTATTTACTGCCAGTAATATATTATCTATATAATAAGTTAAGATAGCTATATAGATATTATTATTAAGTATAAAAACAGCTTTATTATAAGGAGAAATAATAAATTTTATTAAATAAAGAATACTTTTTAAGTAACTATACCAGAATCTAGAACTCTATTTTAAACTATATAAATCCTTATTTAACAGATAGATAAAGATATAGTTTTAGTATTCTTATATATACTTATATTTATATTTAAAATAAATTCCAGAAAGTTATTTTTATATTAAATAAAAACCAGTTGGTAGATAAGTATATATAGATTTATTAACGTCAGCATAAATAAAAGCTATAGTTATATTATATTAAATTTAAATCCAACCTAAATCAATAGATAAAACAATAATATATTTTTAACTTTCAAGCCTGTAGGTAATACTAAAGGTTTCTAATTGATCAATACCTAAATATCAATGATAGCCTTAAGCTACCTATCTGGATTTATATATTATTCCTTCTATTATATTATTTCTTTGTAGTTTATAAACCTATCTACCACCTAGTATATTAATATCTTATATATTAATAGCAGATAAAGGTATAATCTTCCAACCGTTTATAGCTTTTATTTACTATATTTCTTTTATTATAGCTAGAATTCAACTTCTATATTCAGGAGATTAAAATACTTAAGTAAAAGAAATAAATTCTTCAACCTTATTTACTAATAAAATATAAGAAGCTTTATTACTTTTATTGCTATTTCTATATAATATTATATAACTATTTAAACTAGAATAGTCTGAAATAGTAACGAGGATACTCTCTTTATAGTTTTTATAGTTTCATTTAGCTTCGTCTGTTAAAGTAGGTAAATTAATATATAGATTAGATTTTCCCTGAACATTATTATTGTTTTCTGTATTTATATCTGATATTTTATTTCTTTTAGATAAACCAGTATTTATATTTTATGGATTTACTTCTGAATTTATGTCTATTATTTTCTAAGCTTCAGTATTTAGATTTATTGAAAATATAACACTATTATTTTCAGTATTTAGATTTATACCATTAGAAATATAATTATCTAGAATTGAATTAAGATTAATATTAGGTTAACTAAACCTATTAATATCAAAGTCCTTCTCTAAATTAACAAATAAAGGTAACTCTTTTTCTGAAATATAAGAAGTATTTTCTAGAACTTTTATATTTCTTAACTAAATAGATCTTCTTTTCTTAAAATTCCAAATTTTATAAGTATTATTTCCGTAAGCTATAATAGCTTCTTTATAAGCTTTTATATTTAGTTTTTTAGTATTAGGATCTTTATTTTCATAATGATAGAAACTTCCCTAAACCTTAATATTATTTATATTAGGCTTCAGTTTATTTTTTAACTTATAGGAAGTTTTGAAGTTTATAAAACTATAAGAAGCTTTATTATATATATAAATAGAAGCTATTAACGTATTTCTCCATTAATAATAAGGTAAATTTCAATAATAAATTCAAATTTTAATTTTATTTATAATAGTTCTTATTACTGTTTCAACTAAACTATTAGGTTTATAAGTATATAGCAGTCTAATATTATGAATAATATCAGAATAAGCATAAATATCTTTAATTCTTTTATTTATGAATTTATTATCACTATCTGTATTATACCCTTTCATTTTTATTTTATTATTATTATTCTTTACTAACTCTTTAAATTTAAGAAACATATTTGAAACTTCTTTAGTAGACTTTAATTTTGATAAGAATCCCTAAGTAAACTTAGTAGATTTATCTATAAATAGAATAAATCTATTATATCCATTATAGATTAAGAACGTTATAGGTTTATATAAATCTGAATTAATATAATCTCTATATTGAAGTTTCTTAGTTGTTTTTTTATTTATTTTATTGATATTATTAGTAAAGCTTCCTTTAATATAAACTTTATAAATAGAAAGAGTATCTATCTTATTTATATTATAAGATAAATTTAATGTATTATCTTTCAAACTATTTATAGCTTTTATATTAGCATAACCTAAATAGTTATATAAAAGCTGAATATGTTCTAGAATAGTAGTAGTAGAAAGAATAAAGTCTTTTTATAGAATATAAATATAAAATGTATATAAGTTATTTCTCTTAAATTCTACTAATAAAGTAGTATTATTTTCTATATTATAAAGTATAGGTTTTTTGCAAAATATTAATATAATACCTATTAAATTAAGCCTTATTTAAGAAAGTAAATTAACTTCTTAATCTGGAATATAATAAACTTCTTTTAATATGAAAGATTGGGTTTTTAGAGATATTTTTAAATTTCCTATACTTCTTGCTATAAGGTATATAGTATTTTCCCACTTAATCTATTTTGTAACTGGTTTTATACTAAATAAAATAGATTTATCTTTTACTATATAAATTATAGCTGCAGTATTTAAGTAAAGACTAATATGTTTATAATTCTTATTTTCAATCTTACTACTAGAAATTCCAGATATTCATTAATTTATTAAAAAACCTAGAGTTTTATTATTATTATTTTGCTTTTTTGGGAATTTGTAGATTATTCTTATATCGTCAAAAAGGTTGATTTTCTTCTTCAGAAAAAATGTTAATATCTATATCTTTGGAAATAAATTCTTCTGTTTTGAGAAATTCTTTGGATATCTGAGATTCTTCTTCTTTTCTTTATTTTTCTTATATTTCTTTAATTCGTTCGGTTTTCTCGGTGGTAATATTAACTGTTTCTGAATTTTAATTTCTTATTTCCTCTTATTTTTATTATTGTTTTTAGCTGATATATTCTTCCACTTACTTAAAGTAGTAATCTTTCTAATATTATCTATAGTTCTTTAAGTAAAATAAACTACTAAAATATAAATCAGAATTCTAAAGAAAAGACTATATAAAATAGTAAGTCTTATAATATAGTATAAAATATGATATTTTCTAAAGAGATAGAAATATATTTTATAAAATTAACTCAGAATTAGAAATCTAAATTCCCTTTTTTCTATTTTAAAGATAAAGATATAATTTAGAAAGTAAATTTAAAAATCAGAAATTTAAACCTTAATATATTTCTATATCCTTTAAGTTAAATAAACGTAACTTATATTTTTCTTTTCCTTATAATATTATTTAAAGTTTAAAGTTAAGATTCAAATTAATATAGTTGGTATTCTGTAAAATTAAATAAAAGTAGATATTTCTATAAGATTTTATTTTTATTATATAAAAAGAAAAGATAATCTTAAAGTAATAAAATAAAGAATCTTTAAGTTAAGAAAAGCTAAACTTATAATCTATTAGAATAAGTAGGAAAATAGATATAGTAAAAACCTATATTCTAGGAGAAATATTATTAGATAAAAGTAAGTTTCTTAACGTGAGAGCTTTATAAAAAAGATTATAATAATAATAGTAAAATAAAAGAATTCTTAGTGTTACAAACCTAAGCCTTAGAGCTTATATAACATACAGCCACTAGAGCTCTATATAGCTGCTACACCTACAGTCTAGTAAAAAGTTTTCACCCTAAATATAAACTCTTCAAGTTTATTATAAACCTATTTAGATACTACTAAGATCCCTCTTATAGCTAACTTCTAATATTAATAAACTTTCTATCTAAATTTAACTTAATAGTAACTAGCAGACTAATTAAATAATAGTAAACATTAAAATAATAGTAGATAATAGTAATATAGATTCTAATATAGAGGATCCTACTAACTAGTAGTAATTAGTAGACTAAACTGTAATTAAGAATTAGGTTTTTTAAGAAGTTTTTATAAAACTCTAATAGAACTAAACAGCTTTTATGTAGATAATATAAATAATATAAATTTCCTACACTAAATAAAAGCTCCTTTTAATAGATACTCCCTTTAATAGTAATACTTTCTATTTTCCAGCCTAGAAAATAATAATCTAATATAAACTTATAGTTAACTAACTTTTTATTAGAGAACTAAAGAACTTTTAGTAGTTCCTATAGATTAACTTCTTGCTAAAAGTCTAAATATAGATTAGTAACTTCTATATAACTTAGAAACTTATATATAAATAGAATATTAATATATTCCTCGAGTATTTTACTAACTATTATAAGAACCTCTATTATAATATCCAGATTCTAAAGAGAATCTAATATATCTAATAGAAACTAAAATAAATATTCACTAAATTCTTTATTAAATTCAAATTAACTTTAAAATAGACTAGAAAATATATCTAGTTAGATAATATTTAACTTAATTACCTCTACTTAGCTTTCTTATATAGAATCTGTATAGTTACTATTAACTATAAGATTAGCTAGATAAACTACTATACTATAGTCTAATATTACTATATAATTACTATAAACTTTAAGATTCTTAATATAAAATTATAAAGTTAGAATTAACTCTAATCCTAACTATAAGTAAAGCTAGTAGTTAACTAGAATAGAGATATACTAATAATAAATATAGAAGCTATATAAGCTATTCTAATACTAATATAATACTATAATATTACTAATACTCCTCACTAGGAGGAACCTAGTAGTAATAGTATTATAATAAGTAAGTTATAGTAGTAAGCTGCAGTAAATATATAGAAAGTTTAGTAAGTAGATTTAGCTACTTTTCAGGCTTATATTTAGACTAATACTTATATTTATTATAATATTAAAAACTATTTTATTACTAAATACTAACTATATTCTACCTACCTACTAATAACTTTAAATATTAATATCCAGACTATTCAGATAGATAAAAAGATTATAGATAATAAGGGAAAAAACTAACTTTCTAGAAGAAACTCTCTAGGAGGTAAAATAATATAACTATTAGTAATACTATTATAGTAATAGATAAAACTTGAGACATATAAAGCTAGATAGATAAATTACCTTTCTTAGTCTCTATATTAATAAATAATAAATTCTTTATTTCTATCTAGATTAATAGTAGTTATAATTATTATAAAGTAGTTAATAAGGATTTTATATTATAGTATAATTTTATATTTATTAACTTACTATAACTTTACTAGCTAAATATTATTCTAAATACTAATTAGAATATAGAAATTACTAAGATAGCTAGAATTCAGATTAACCTTAATAGTTAAATATCTAAAACTCTATTTTATATTATATTTAGGATAATATAACTAATTATCCTAAGGAAGCTATAATTATAATATTATTAGATAATTTTAAATTCTATAAGAAATAAGATAAAGATAAATTTAATTAGTAATCTCACTATATAGACTATTAGTAATAAACTAAAAAGTAAATTTATTAAGAAGTTTACTAATTCTATTAAACTACTAATCTTAATATCTTTAAAGCTAAAGTAAGGAAGATATAAATAACTAGTAACTAACTTATTATAAATTAATATAGTCTTTATAGTTATATTACTAATAATATTAGAATAGAAGATACTAACCTTACTAACTATCTATATTTCTTTTATAGATCTATTTAATAAGGAGAAAGTTTCTAGCTTTCTATTATACTAGAGAATATATAATTACTATATTCACTTAAAGAAGAATCTAGATAGGATAAAACTAGACCTCCTATAGGGATCCCTCTATAATATACTAAAGAAATATCTCCTTAAAGTTTACTATTAAGTTACTAATCTAATAGATAAAAGTTAGGTTTAAACTAGTTTCTTAATAGTAGAGATATTTATCCTCTTAATAAAAAAGCTAGGAGGAAAATAATATTTCTATATTAATTATTAGGCTCTTAATATTATTAGTTACTATAATTACTACTTTTTGCTATTAATTAAAGAGACTCTATATTTATTAACTAAAACTATATAGTTTATAAAGATTAATATCTAAATAGTATTTTATAAAATCTATATTATAGAAAGAGATAAATATAAAATTATATTCTAGATATAGTTTAATTTATTTAAATAGCTTATTATACTATTCAGATTAATAAATATATTTACTATATTTTAATAATATATTAATAGGATATTTTAAGAGATACTAAATAATTTTATTATAGTTTACTTTAATAATATTCTTATCTATAGTTATAGATTAAAAAGTAACTATAAAGTTAAAATTATCTAGATCTTTAAATAGCTATAAAAAGCTAGCTTATATCTAGATCTAGAGAAATATAAATTCTCAGTAAAAAAGATAAAATACTTTAGATTTATTATTAAAATAGAGAAAAATATATATTATAATCTTAAGAAAATTAAAATTATTAGAAAGTAAGAGGAACCTAGGAATATCTAGAGTATCTAGAGCTTCCTCAGTTTTATAAACTTCTATTATAATCTAGTTAATTACTTCTTAAACTTAATAGAACTTCTTACCTAATTAATATAGAAAAATATCCTATTCTATTAAAATAAAATATATTAGAAGGTATTTAAAATATTTAAACTAATACTTATCTTAAAACTAATTATAACTTAGTGGAACTCTAAGAAGCTTATAATAATTAAAGTTAACTATTTAGAAGTAACTTTAAGAGGTTATCTTTTATAAGAGGATAAAAAGAATATATTCTAGCTAGTAGCTTACTATTTAGCCTAATTAACTTCAGTATAGTGAAACTATATAATCTATAATAAGAAGCTATTAGTTATTATATCTTACCTAATAGTATAGTTAGTAGAATTATAGAGTATTATAAAGTTTTTCACTATCCTTTCTAATTATAAAACTCTAGAGTATTTTATAAACCTAAAGTTTATTTTAGAGAAATAAGTTAGATAGATAGAGATTCTATTAGAATTCAATTTTATTCTATAATATTACTTAGGTTACCTTATAGTATACTTAGATACTCTATTATAATAAAGTTAGAATAATATTATAAAGTTATAATTATTAATATAGATTCTCCAGTCTATTTAAATTAATATTAAAAATATAGTAGAATCCTCCTAAATAGTTCTAATTAGAATTACTAAAACTAAGAAGGAGAATTTAGAAATTATACTAAAAGAGATATACTACTAATAAAATATTAGTAAATTACTAGATATATACTATATAGATACTATAGTAGGAGAGATATACTACTAATAAACTATTAACAGATTACTAAATAGATATACTATTTTTAAAAATACTATATTACCTATCTTATAAAACTAAGAGACTATAGTAATACTAATATATTAAATCTACCTTAAAGTAGTCTAGTAAATATTAAAAATATTCCTATTTATAGTAAATATAAAGATATAAGTAGCTAACTACTTAGTAGAATCTAATAAAATATTATTATACTAAAGTTAAATCTAGATTCTAGAGTATAAACTACTAATAACTATAATCTTTCAGATAGTCTATAACTTCTCTATCTTTAACTATCTAGATATTAACTTAATATTTATAATCCTCTCGTAGGATTAATATTAGAATAAGATATTAAGAGATATTAAATAGTTTATATAGATATATAATATCTACTACTATTTATATAGAAGTTAGTAATATTATTAGAAACTCTTATAGTCTCTCTTAATCTCTAATTAATTCTAGTTTCAGATCTCTATTAATTTTATAATAAAGTTACTATCTATAAAAGATAAAAACTCTAGATTCCTTATAGTTATTACAGACTAATTATCTAAATATATTTAACTTAAAATAATAATATTAATATCTACAGAAGTATATATAGAGTATTTCTAGAATATTTAATAGTAATTCTATAGATTCCCTATATTAATTATTACTAACTGCAGCTTAAACTAAATAGATATTTTTTAGTTAATATTATATTAGCTTATAAAAATATAATTACTACTCTTAATATTATTTTACTTCTAGATAGATAGTAAGATAGAATAAATAATATTAAAGATCTAGATTTTCCTATAGATATATATTACTTTCTTATAGCTAAACTAACTATTATATATTACTATATATTAACTAATATTAAATAATAGAAACGTTTTTATTACTAAAGTAAATCCTAATAAACTTCTAAATAACTTTAAAATAATATTAATTCTATCCCCTCAGGTTAAAAGCTACTCTACCCTCTCAGACTCTAGAAAAACTTTCATATTCCTTACTTACCTTAAAGAAAGTATTATTCTTACTTAGGTAGTAATAATATATATATAATAGTATAATAAGATAGATATAAACTAGAAGTAATAAATAGTAGAGAAGTTCTAAATAAGTAATAAAATTTAGCTTTTATTATATTATATTAAAATAAACTAGCTAAATAAGAAACTTAATTAAATAGCTTATAAATACTATATTATTAATATACTAAACTTACTTAATATTATATTTAATATCTTAGTAAATATATACTCTATATTTTATATTAACTTTATTAAATAAACTAGACATAATATTTTATCTTTATAGTAATATATAGATACCTATTCTAACTTTATCTTAATATTAATAAGAGAGAATAGAGAAATATAGGAAAAATATAAAATAGAGGAAATTCTTACTATAAAAACACTTTAGAATAAAAATATAACTAAAATATATTAATAAAATAGAAAGAATATAATATTCTAATATAAAAACTACTAGAAAACCTTATTAATAATAAGATAATATTATATTTTAAGTTATAATATAAAAATATTAGGGAAAATAATAAGCTAAAGTTAATTTACTAATAGTAAAAAGCTATATAGACTACAGACTAGAGATTCTAATAAACAGAATAAACTATCAAACTATAGCCTAAAAGCTTACTTATTATTACTAAAAATATTATTATCCTCCTATATCTCCTTCTCCTCTTTATTACTCTTAATAGTAATTAGAAACTTCTCCTTATAACTAAAATATTAAAGTTAGAAGTAGGTAGTAGTAATAATATAATTAAAATAAATAGGAGAACTACTTTTAGTAAAGCTAAAGATATAGCTATAGTAATAATAAAGGATACTTTAAATACTAAAATATATTATAATATCCTTCTATAAGATATTAGCTTAATAAAAGAGAAAGAGAAGGAGGAAAATAACTTATTATTATTTATATAATATTAGTAAAGTTAGTAGTAAACTACTAGAGGTTAAAAATAGAAGTAGAAATAAAGATATTTTTACTATAGATAGAGGAAGTTATAAATATAGTAGTAATATATATTAGAAGCTCCTACTAAATATAATAGAAGTATTTATTATAATATTAAACTATAGTAGAGAAAGTAGCTAATAGGATAGAAATATAATAATTTTTAAAGCTATCTATATTAGTAGAAACCTTACTCTCTGTGAGAATAGTTTAGCTTATAGTAATTAGGTTATTAATTTAGTAACTAATAGTATAAAGTTTAGTATTTATAGTAAAAAGGTTATAACTCTATCTATACTTACTCTTTATTATAAAGTATTAATAGTAGGAGAAATTACTACTAAATATATAAGATTATAATTTCTTAGTATAATTCTATTTAGTATAATATAGAAAATAAATAGAAGGAATTAACTAGAGGGAGAAATTAAACTTATTATTAGAATTACTTTTAATAATATAATTACTATAGATATAAAAGAGAGGAAACTTAGGGAGGTTATTTAGAGAACTAATAGTAGTAAATATAATATTAATAATAGAGAAGAAAGGTAAAATTATAGTAATTTAGTAGTATTAGAGTAGATATAGAAAGGAGGAGTTAGATTATATATTAAAAGAAAGAAAAATATAGAGAGTAAAGAAGAAGAAAACTTATTTTATAACTATAAGGGAGAATTAGTCGAGATATTAAATTACTTAATTACTAATTTAGATATAGAGTAACTTACTTTTTATTATTAGTTATACTATCTAATATTAGAGGTATATCAGGAAAATATAGTAGTAGCTAATTTTTACTACTAGCTGGAAGTTAATATATAACTAAGTAAGCTTAAAGTTTATGATAATTATTATTATTATAGTAACAGAAGGGGGGATTAGTAGGAGGTATATTATAAATCTAAACCTTAAGGCTTATATAGTATATAGCTACTAAAGTTTTATATAGCTACTATACTTACAGTCTAGTGAAGAGTTTTCACTCTAGGTGTAAACTCTTCAAATTTATTATAAACCTATTTAGGCACCACTAAGATCCCTCTTATAACTAGCCTCTAACACTTAGTGATTATATTAATAATATTATTAATAGTATCTAACTGTTATTTATAGAGATATAGAGGGTTCTTTATAAAAAGATTATTCTAAACCTCCAGCTATTACTATAGGGAATCTCTAGTAGACTTCCAGTAGACCACTAGTAAATCTCCGGCTGTTACTATAGTATATAGGCTACTATAACTACAGTATATAGAGCTTCATAACTATAGCATATAGGCTATAGTGTAATATATACTACAGTATCTATTATAGTATATAGGATACTAGAACTGTAGTATATAGACTATAGCGTAATATATACTATAGTATCTGTTACAGTATATAGGATATTATAACTGCAGTATATATATTGCAGCATTAATAATCTAAAATAAACCAGTAAACTCTTTATATAATTATTACGTTTACTTATAAACCACTGAGGTTAAAAAGATAAACAGTATATATATCTAAAGAGCGTTTTTTATACAATTTATTAATATAAGAATATTAATATATTATCTATACACTCTATGAGAATAAATAGAGATAAAGTATTCTTAATATTCTTAGATATTAGAATAAATCTAACACTTATATAGGTAAGGTGAATAGTAGTTTACTATATAGAGTTATACCTTATCTTCCTTTTTAAACCTCTCTGTAGCCTTCCGCCGGCTGTTTGCGAAATTCTCTATTTTCTGCTATATAAATACTATAGCTACTTACACTATTTATATTACTTCCGCTAACATATTAACTAGGGTGTCTATATTATATTTCTGTGGATTCTCTATATAATCCTCTGCAGTATATACTTAAATGGGGATTATATAGTAGTTATACTCTAAAAAGAATAGACTAATTCCTATTATTAATATTATATAGCTATTAAGAGCTAGCTATATTATAGGAAAATAATTTTCCCAGTTATTTTATATATAAATAATTACTATATAGAGGTATATTTGAATTCTTTAGTTAAACTATTTAGTTACCCTATCTATCTGTAGATAATATATAATATTTAGATACTATTTGATATTAGTAAGAATATAGAATCTCTTCTAAAATCAGCTTATTTAGTTACGATTATAATTACTAATAATTATTTATGAAACTCTATAGTATTAAAAGGAGTAGTTTAGAAACTATTCTGTATACTTTTTCACCCCTATTATTACTATTAGCTTAAGTGTAACTAATTTACCTAGGTAATTTATAATTACATATATAAAATAGATATTACTTTTAGCTAATTTAGGAAGGTTAGTAATAAAGTTTATTATAAGATTACTTCAGATCCTTTCTGGTATTAGTAATAGCTATAGTAACGCTTTTTTTATATTCCTTCAGATTATATTAATATTGCAGATATTATAATTATATATAAAGTATCTAATATCTTGGGAGAAATCTAGCTAATAATACTAGTGGAATATTATTTTAAATATATTATTTCTTTTTAGGTAGCCTACTAGGGGGAAATTATAAACCTTCTAAATTATAGCTATTTATAAGGTATTATTTGGATACTCTTAATTTATATTACTTAGTATCTATATATAGTTTCTTTATATTAGTTATTTTAATATATTAAGGATGTATTTCGTAATTTAAACTTTGATATTAATAGCAATAGGGAAAGTATACTATAATCTTATAGATTTTAGAATATTATTAATTCTTAGGGAAAATATTATTATAAAGTCTCCAGATGCTTATATTATACTTAAATACTTATAATAGTAAAACTCTAAAAGTATATTATTTCTATATTCTTCCAGCAGCTGGAATATATAGTTACTATAAAAGGTTAAGTTGGAAATTAACTAAATTACTTTTCCTTACTTTCTTTTATTCTTTAAGTTATTAGGGGTATGTTACTTATATCTGGAGAGTATATTCAGTATAGTAGCTACGTAGCTAAATTAATACTTTATTTTAATATAGTATTAAGTTAGTTACTTTACCTAGTAGCTTTAGTATTTATTAAGTTTCTGCTTTTTTATAAAGAACTTAAGGTTCTTATAGTTTATTAGAATTTGAAACCTATTATAGCTTCTTAGCTTTATATTCTTTATATTTAGATATAATATAACTGCTAATAGTTTCTTATTATATATTAGGTAGTTATACTATATTAGGGGAAGCTTCTGTAAGTAAAAAGTAAGTAGCTGGCGGCATTTTTATATATTCTCTTGTAAGAGAATACTGCTAAATATAAATTCTAAGTAGTTTATTTTAATAACTATTATAAGGTTAAAATTAAAATAGTGGAGAATTAGGGTGGTTATAAAGTAGTTTTTAAGAGTGGTAAAAGTATTTTCTTTCCTCTTCCTCTAATAAAATATAATATTCTTTCGAGTTGAGGTATTTAGTAGCTTTATAAAAGCTATATAATAATCTATAAGTATTTAGTAATAGTAAGTAAATTTAAGGAAGCTTTATATAACCTTTACTATTATTAATATAAGCTACTTATTTATTATTTATATTCTTTCTAGATTATAAGTAATATTCTTACCTACCTTTAGTATAAACTTAATATACTTTATAGCTTTTATAGAAAAGATATATTTAGCTAAATTAAAGATAAGTGTAACTATAAATAGAACTTATAGAATTTACTAGACTTTCTCTTTATAGTTATATTATAATTCTAAAGTATAGATAAGAATACTATCTAGATATATTATTACAAAGGTATTAAGAAACCTATAGAAAATGCTATTTATATAGCGCTGAAATATAGCTGAAGCTTCCGTAAAACCGAAGGGGCAGACTAACTACTTAAAAAAGCTATATTATATATAAAAAGTAATTTTCTCCTGATATTCTTCTGCTATTTTAATTATATAGAATATAATAATAATATTTAGCTTTATATATTAAGTGGCAGAAGCTATATACTGGAGAGTTTTTAATATTAGTAGTAAGAAGTAGTAATTCCTTTTTATAATTATATTTAGTATTCTATAATTATAATAGAAGTATAAGCTACCTCCAGGCTTTTTTATAAAGAAAATTAATATTTCCGCAAATAACTTACTTACCTATATAAACCCCTTATTAAGGAGATTTTAAAGTATCTTCTTAAAGATTAGTAATTTCTTATAGAATATACTATAAAGTAATTTTTATAGTAGAAACTATTTCTACCTATTCTTCCCCCTCTTAAAGTAGATTATATAATTTACCCCCAGGTGGATAGATAGTATTAAATATACCTTTTTATAATTAAATAGATTCTTAAATTTCTTATATATTCAGTATAATAATATTATTAAGTTATCTTTCTTATTTGTTATCTAAAAGGCTTTCTCAATATCTACCAAACCAATAGCCTTAATAACTTTTACTAGTATAGAATATTTATATTATATATATTCTTAAATCTTATAGGCTTTCCAGTATATTACTGTAAATAAGGATACTAATAATATTTTAACTATATAAATCTCTTAAATAAGTAAACTTTCCTTCTATCTAATAAGAGGAATATAAACTTTATTTTACTATAGTAAATATAATACTTCCAAATATTAGAAATTACTATATTATATTTTATCTATAGCTTACCTAAGAATATATTAATATTTAATTTATTAACTAGATAAATATGAAGTTTCTGGATATAGCTGCCAAGTTTCAAATTAAATGCTATAATATCTTACGTTAATATATAAGCTACCTTATTTATGAAGCTTTTAAGCTTCCTAAGTATTTAATCTATATATAGTAAATAGAGTTAGTAAACTAACTAGTGGTTAACTATAGTGTAAACATTATAGCTGCTATCTAAGAGTGTTTAGATAATATATTCTTTATTAATTTATATTTCTAATAGTATAGATAGGCTGCGTATTTTATATTTAAGTTTAAAATATTTCTAATTAGTTTTTTCCTTCTCTATAGGCTTCAGAGGCTGATTTTATGCTGATGTTAGTTTTTTTCTATATTACTGTTAGAGGTGGAGTCTTTATTATTTTTACTAAAGTAATTCTATTTTATAGTTACTTTAGTAGGATGGAAAGTATATTTCTTAGGGTAGTTTCTGGTAATATATCCTTAGGTTTAATAGTTATAATATTTATGTACTTTTTAGTAGTGGGGGTATTCTATAGGAAAGTATTTATAGCTTTTGCAGCTTATATAGTATTTATTATAGCTATATTGCTATTATTATTCACTTTTAAGGTATAATTCTGGTTCGTTTTAGCTAACTGGCAGTCTGGAATAGAATATAATATCTTATAACCTTCTTATTATTCTACTATGTATTAGATACTGTTAATATATTTCTTAAAGTTGCTAATGTTAATATTAATATTAATAAGGTAATAATATAGTTTTGGGGATAGAGTGGCCTGTAAATAGCCTATCTAAACTATATATAGCTATAAAAGGCTACCTATAGTAGTAAGAAGCTTTTTGAAATAAGGAAGGAAATAAGTGAAGTATTTATAGTTCTTTATATACTTATTTGGAATTTATACTAAAGTTTAATCCGCTATATTCAGGTTATTGTAAGTTTAATGTAGGTATGAAAGGAAGTTATGTGGATTATATATATTCTTAGGGCTACTGCTTTTATAGAATTCCGTAATAGTTAACTGAATCTTTATATCTGAGTATAAGTTAATACGGTATTAGGCTTCTTGGTTATTTATAATGAATATATTATTAATAATAAACCTATTGTAAATATATTATATTTAAACTAAATACTAACTATAGTTTCCTAAGAACTTATGAAAATTAGATATAGGTTGGCGTTATATAAGTATAATAAGGTTAGCCACTAAGGCTAACTTTAGTGTAGCTTTAATACTTATTATAGATATACTTATAGGTGTGGTATTCAGATAAACCTATAGTTAGGTAATTATATTTACTAAGGTGGTAAGCTGTTAGTTTTATTATGCTATTATATCTATAAAAGTATTAATATACTCTGCAGCCAGGCTATTTTTATTATACGCCTCTATTACGTAGTATAATTAGTAATAAGGTATATGGGTAATTTCAAGCTTAAATATATAAAGGGTGTAGCCTGCGTAATTAAATATAGGAATATCTTAATTAAAAGAATCTAAGCTAAAGGAGAAGAGGTTTCAGAGAGGCCACAAAATGCCTATAAAATAGGTTTAACGTAGTTAGTAGCGGCAAAAAAAACTCCACTGGCTGTAGCCAGTTCTTATAGGCCCAGCCTGTAACAGCTAATATACTAACTTTATATTAATATTTTTATATTAATTACTTTTACTCTATACCTACAGTGAAGTGTCTACACTCTTCACTGTATATATAATTTTAACAGTAAACTATATTTAGTAGCAGTATTTATACTAATACTAACTTATAACTAATTTAAATAGGATAAAACTACTTATTTTAGAGATAATTATACCTCTAGATCCTAATATTTAACTTTATAGTGGTAGAAAACCTTATAGTAATTATTAGTAAAAACTTTAGTAAGAATAGGTTTTAATATATATAGCTTAAAATAACTACTAAGGTTATAAAGTTAAGAAATATTATAAACTTTTAAATAACAAAATAAAATGAGAAGCTAAAAGCTAAGTATTCTATTTAGTTACTTTGACTTTGTATCTATCGTAATATCTAAACTTTTTACCCTATATATAGTTCTAACTGTAAATTTTATCTAGTAATAGTTTTTATACTAATACTAACTCATAACTAATTTAAATAGTAATAAGATTACCTATTGTTATAGATAATTATATTTCTAGCTATAATATTTAAGCTTTTAGTAGAGAGTAATCTTATAATAATCATCTATATAGTAAATATTTTAATAAACCTAGAGCTTAATATATATAACTAAAAGTAACTACTAAGATTATAAGATTAGGAATCTTTATATATTTCTTAAAGATAGAATAAAGTTAAGAGTCTATAAAAGCTAAGTATTCTATAATTTAATATTCTTCTACATCTTTATAATAAACTTAAAATACCCTGAGAATCTATATAGCTATTAAAGGTTAAAGAAGTATAAATTAAGTGAAGAGATATTTAGCTATAATTCTTATAGTTAAAACTATCAGTTTATTGAATTAAGTTTTATTAAACTTACTCTAAGTATTACAGTTAATAAGTAGCTTATAGATAATTGAAAGAAAATTATATAGTTATCTTATAATCTACTTTATTAAGCTAACTACTTTAGAAACTGGTTATTGATTAAAAATATTCTAACATTAATATATTATAATAGTATTAGTCATCAGATTCTCTATAATGTTATAATAATATAAATATAGGAATTTCAAAGGTTTTTCACCTATATTAGAAATATCGTTATTTATATAAATATAACTTATATATTAGCTACAATTAATATATTAAGATTATTTCCTAATAAGAGTAAGCCAAATTCTACTGTATTTATATAAAGCTTATAAGTTAGCTTATATTAATAATAGTGAACTTTTATATTACAATATAAAGCTTTATCGTATGGTTAGGTGGGATATGGTAATTTTATTAATATTATATATATTGAGATTATAGTAAGTATTTAAATAAAGTATTTATAGTTAGTAGTAATTAAATCTCTTAAGATATTTGAATTATATATGAAATAAACGTATAAGAGTATAAGGGAAAAGTATAAGGTTAACAAAGAAAAGTTATTATTTATTTAGTATTAAAAAGATTAACATAGAGCGGATATACTAACTGCTGTAACTATAAAGAGTTTAGACTTAGATTAACTTAAGGTTAGCTATAGTAGTTAGTAGAGGTAATAGGGCTGAAATTATACTTCAGGAGGTTATATATCTACTAATAGTAATAATAGAGACTAAGCTATTAGCTTCTCCTAAAGTCTCTTACTATAGAGTAATATATTAAATAACTTAGGGGTTAATTTAGTAGCGTCATTCTCCTTAACGTTAACTTATATAAAATATTATCTAGTAGTATTATTATTAGTATAAACTTTGAATAGAATCTTAAAGCTATTATTATTAACCCTAATTATTTTTAAAGCTTATAGGGAAAGCTTAGTATACTGCTATAGAATATATCTTGCAGTTGGTAATTAATATATACTTATTATATAAAATATACTTCTCCTTAAGAATATACCTTATAGATTAATAACTAAGCTTACTATATACATGATAGTAATAATTAATATAGCTATATATAAGTATTAGAAATAAACAATAACTACTTAGACTGAAAGATTATATATATATAAAAATATAACTATAGCTTTAAACATTATCTTAAAGTAAGTTATATATATAGTTAGCTTAAAGTTAATCTCTAGCTAGCTTCTAGTAGTTATATTTATTATTTTATATCTATTTATAAGAGTGTGGCTAAAAGCTTAGGTAAGGGAAGGGTAAATAGTATTTAAAGGTAGGTCTCTATAGGTTATAAGATTTTAACTTAGTAGGCTAACTAGTGGTAGCTATAAGAGGGCTTTTATCCTATAGTGGCTTCAGGCCCTATTGGTTATGTAATTCTAGCTATTCTGACTTTCTATATAGGCTATAGGGTATATATCCTTATAATTATCCCTCCCTTTAAAAGCTTTGGGCCCTAAGGTCTGTAAGTGCTATGTGGCTACTATCAATATATAATTTTGCTAATCGTTTGCTGGTAGCTTGGAGTTCGAAGATAAAATAATAGTTGAAGTTGTTAGAAATAATGCGTTTAAGTGTTAGAGTTTGTATTATTTAAGCCTCAGGTACTTATAGCGTCTTTACAGGCTTTGCTCCACTAAAACTAGTTAAAATGGAGCCTCACATAGTGTGTGTAGCTACATTTAGTTACATATAATATATACTAGATTTTACCTCCTAATTATATATAATAATTAAGAGTCTTATAATACTAAAAAGCTATTAGGCTAAAAAATATATATTATAATAATTTTATATATTTTAAATGCTAAGATATTTACTAAAAATATCCCTATATTAATATTTAAGGAAGCTAACTAGTAGATTACCTAATATAACTTCTTTAAGGTAAAAGCTAAATTTTATAATCTATAAGATTATCTTAACTCTAAATTAGATACTTAAAAGAACCTTCTTTTAGTAACCTCTTAAAAGCTCCTTATATATAACTTTCCTAAAGTAAAGAAAGGTAAGATACTTACTATAATATCTAAAATTAATACTCTAGAGACTTTAATTATTTCTAGTATTCTTAATAGATTTATCTCTATAAAGCTAACCTATCCTAAAGAGGTTTAACTTCTATTTAAGGTTTCTAAATATATTTATATTTAGGATATTATAAACCTTATAGAGAAGAATCTAAAAACCTATATAACTTTTTATAATCTCTATAATATAAGGATTTAAAAGTATAAATATAAGTAGTTAAACTAAGTTTATATATTATTATAAATCTTTAAGTATATTAGTAATATACTTAAATACTAATACTGTAGCTAAAAGGAGGATCTTACTATATAGTTAATAAACTTTTATAACTACTTTTGTATTATAGATAACTTCTATATTTAGTAAGTAGCTACTATATACTATAATATACTTTAGTTTCCTAAGATTAAGTATCTTACTATAAAGGTAGTAACTTAAATATAATTTCAAAAGTAGTAATATATTATATATAAAACTTAAATAGTTAACTATACTTCCTCTATTATAGAGATATTTTAGATTAATAATTTT
Source organism: Colletotrichum lindemuthianum (assembly GCA_001693025.2). Taxonomy (NCBI): domain Eukaryota; kingdom Fungi; phylum Ascomycota; class Sordariomycetes; order Glomerellales; family Glomerellaceae; genus Colletotrichum; species Colletotrichum lindemuthianum. The sequence continues at coordinate 44,493 of MASP02000167.1, read as the reverse complement.
ATAATCTTACTAGCATACTTACTAATTAAATTATATACTTAGGGTTATATATCTATAGTTTATAGTTACTTAAATATAATCCTGCTAAATAAAATTCTTTCAGCTATTATAGAGGCTATATAGTAGCTTCCTGAAACCCTCTATTAAGGTAAAATTAGCTATAGAGTATTTAATACTACCTTAGAGGTTATAAATAGTAGCTTAAACTCTTAAAATAGTAAAAAATATTTTAACAGCTTAGATAAACTTTTATATCCTCTTAAATATAGTAAAAACTACCCACTCTTACATTATTATTATATACACCTATTACTTATATATAAAAGTTAAGTACCTCATACTGTAATTAAGAAGAGATTTAAATAATGAATAACCTTAGATTCAGACTTTTTAAAGAGAATCTAAAGTCTCAGATAATAATAACTATATAGCTAGAATTTCAGCTGAAGTAACTATAATACTATATAGTAAGCTTACTATATAGAGAAACTTTAGTAATATTCTCTCTAAAATTTATTTATGCTTAATTTAGGTATTTTAGTTTATATGTTTCATAATATAAAGTATTTTATAATTCTCTAAGAAGCTTCTTTTAGAGATTATATTTAATATAAAATTAAGTAAATATTTATTAAAAGCTATAAAGGTACTAAAATCTATATTATAACCTTAGAAACTAAAAAGACTAAGTTTTGTTTTTATAGTATTACTTTCTATATCTCTCTAGCTATAAACTTTATCTTCTTTTAGTAGTTATAAAAGTAAAGTTACTAGTAAAATATTAAGCTAAATTATTCCTCTTAACTATAAAGAAGTAACTACTTAGAAATTACAGCTATTAATATTTAATATAGCTAATAAGTTCTTAAATACTATATACCTTATAAGAGGTTAAATACTCCAGTAATATAGTTAGTATAATATAAGCTTTCTTCTAAATACTGTTACTACTAGAGATATACTATAGAGACTATTTAAAAATCTCTAAAAAGTAATAAATAGTTTTAGTATTAGTAGCTAGAATACCTTAGGAGAAAGTCCTTTAACTACTTTATTTTAGCTATATATAATATTTATATTACTAATAGTTACTTAAAGTATAATAAATATCAGCCCACTTAGGAGGTATATACAGTTTATAGTATTAATAAGGTAAAATAAATTATTTACTATATAGAGCGTAAGAATATCTTATATACTACCTCTGGAAAGTATATTATATTTAACCTTTACCTTTTTTACTAAAGCTATAGTAGCTATACCTCTTCTTTAATATTTATAGATAGAGTTACTAAATATTTATAAAAATTGTATCTTATAAACTATACTGAAGCTATTATAACTGCAGCTTTTAATAACTTTATCTTAATTCTTAAGCGCCAGTATAATATTAACGTTAAGGTCTTTAAATATAATAATAAGATTCCTAGGTATAAGAGGCTAAAAGCTTCCCTAACTACTTAAGGTATTCACTTTAAGCTATTTATATTATATATATAAGGTTAAAATAGGGATGTAAAGTATATTAAAGCTATTATTAAAGCTTATATAAAAGCTATAAGGTAAGGAAGTAAACTGCCCCATAATCTCTAGCTTAAAACCTTATAAATAGTAGTATTTCTTTATAACTATATACTAATAAACCTTTTAGACTGGCAAATATTATACTAAAGACTTTATAAGGTTACTTAAAATAATAATATTATAAGGTTAAACTTAGCCTACCTTTATATATATAACTATAAATATTTTGTTCTTACTATAAATATAAAATTTAAGTATAACTACCTTACTTACCTTAAGGAATATACTTTTATTAGCTTTTTAGTTAGCTACACTTCAACTAACTAGTTTCAAGTATAAAACCTTTTATTAAATAAGGTTATTACAACTTATAATATTTCTTTTAATAATATAATATTTTTCAATAGAAATTTAACCTCTCTATAAGATAATTTTAAGAGATTTAACTTTAATAAGATCTCTTATTAGCTATAAAAGTAATTAGCTATAGTAAAGTTACATAAGGTTAACTTAAATACTTACTTAAATTTAAATAAAAAGCCTAATAAGGTAATTTATACTAAAAATATAGGAGGTAGCTATAAAAACTTAAGGTCTTATATTTATATTATAGCTAACCTTAAGCCTTCTAAGGCTTAATATAAAACCGTAAAGTTTATATTATTAACCCCTCTAGAGTTACCTATTATATTCTTCTATAATTCTATTTAAATAGATAAAACTATAGAGGGGTAAGAAGATTAAATACCTCCAGAGAGAATTAAGTATAAGGAATAAATAAAGTATTATACTAAAGTAGCTGGAAGATCTTAAATTAAAGCTTTCTTTTTAGCTAGTATCTTTCAGTTATTTTAAGATACTTCTAGATACTTCTATCTATAGTTATAGAATTATATAAATTATCAGCTGGAGGGAATCCCTAAGGTTTAAACCTTAAGAAAACTCTAAAAAAATATTATAAATCTAAAGAATAAGCTTCAGCCGCAGGATAAATTAAACACTAAAGAATACTTAAAATATAGAGAAGTAAAAACTTTCACTCTAGAAGTTCTATAATAGAGGCTATTACTATTACTTATATTTCACTTAGTAGTATTTACTTATTTATATACTAAAGCTATAATAGTAGCTGAAAAAGCTTATTTTAGAAGTTATATTAAATTATATTTCTAAAGTAAGGTTAGTAGAACTTTTTTAAGAAGCTTAAAAGTTCCAGGTTACTACTAAGTTTATATTTATAAACTTAATAAGTATAGATATCTTCTTAAAATTAAGGTTTAGCTTATTATTTATAGAAACTAGTAGCTATAAGATAACTATAAAACGTATACAGCCACTTTAGTAAGTATATTTTTTTAAACTTTTAGAGTAATTACCAATTACTTTAATTTTAAGTTACTTCAGTATAATATAGTTAATACTTTTATTTAAGTAATATTTAATAAGGTAATTTATATAGAGATACTACCTAGTTATTAAAAGCTTGGAAAAATCCACTATCTAAATAAAATACTTTATAGCTTTTAAAAGTCTTATCTCCTCTAGTAGTATTATCTAGAGACAAACTTTAAATACCTGGATTTTAAGTTTGCTGCGGGAGAGTTATATTATTGACTTAAGGAGTATTTTCTTTATATTAATAACTATATACTTTTCTTTCCCTCAGAAGATATATCTAAAGTATTTACGCTATTAGTAAACCTCTAAAAAAAGTATTACCTTAAGGAAAGTAAAGATCTATAGTGGTTCCTTAGTATTAAGGTTATTTAAGATTAAATAACGTAATAGCTATAATTCTCTTAAGTAGTTTATATTAAAAAGCTTCTTAAATATCTTATAAAGTATATATAGTATATTAAATAGTTTAATACTCCCCTTAAACCTAAAAACCTCCTCCTATAGTATAATTAAGCTTTCTATACGGAAATTAAATACTACTAATAAGATATTTGCTTTATTAATTATACTAAAGTGATAATTGAACTATATATTACCTATACAGCCACCTAATTATTCTATTTTAACCAGAATTCTAACGATAACCACTAAGTTAAGGCTAAGTAAATAATATAATATTTTAGTAAGACTAAAAACCTCTACCTTAAGTTTAGCTATAAGGTTAATAATTTATAGAATAACTTTATTATTACTATAGATACTAGTTTTACAGATAATAGTAAGATTCAAAAAAGCTTTCAGATATATATTATATATTTCTTTAGCAGTCTTACAGTATAGTAAGTTAATAAATAAGATATTACTACTATTTTAATAATTAAAGTAGAATTTTTAGTATTATTATAAGTAATATAAGAAGCTATTTTCACTAGCTACCTTATTACTATACTGTAAGTAGATTTTATAATAAATATTCGTAGTAGAAATAAGATATATAAGCTTTATTCAGCAGTCTAAATTCAGTATAATAACTAGTAAATAATATACCTTATAACTACTGAAATAGTATAATTATATATAAAGCTATAGTATATAGATATCTATAACTACTAGCTATAATAAAAAGCTTAGTAAGAGTATTTTAAAGTTAAGTATATACCCTCGGAGGATCCTATAGCTGATAACCTTATAAAGTCTCTCTAAAGCTGCCAGTTTAGTATTTTTATTGCTTAGATTAATATAATAAACTAGTTAAACTACCTGAAAATACAGTAAGAAGAAGAATTTTAAGAGAGGCTACTTATACTAATACTTAAAAACCTTAATAAATTCTTTAACTATCAATTAGAACTTATAGATTCTAACTTAAGTAATAATATAGTTAAAAAAGAACTGAAAGGTATCTAAAGTATATAAAATATCTAGAGGTATCCTTAACTTAGGTAATAAGAATATTTAAATAGCCTGTAGATAGTATTACTCTTTCTGCTATAGGGGTGGAGGTTTAATAAGGATAGTAAGGCTATAAAAGAAGTCTCTTATAAGATATAAATAAAGTATTTAAACTAGCGTTATTTAAAAGAGCTAGCCTACGGGCGTAACCCTTAAGGCTGGAGGGATATATTAAAAATAATATATTTAAGTATTAGAGTTCATAATATTTAAGCTTTAGGTACTTAGAGTATCCCTATAAGCCTCACCCTACTTAAACTAGTTAAAATAAAGCCTTACGTAATATATATAGCTACGTTTAGTTATATATAATATATACTAGATTTTACCCCCTAATTATATATAATAAAAGTAATAGTAAAATAACAGTTAAAGTAACAGTTAAAGTAATAGTTAAAGTAGTTAAAATAGTTGAAATAATTTAAATTCTTGGTTTTACTAGGGGAAGGTATATTATATATATTATTATATATAGTATACCGATAGGGCTGAAGGTATTAATATTTATAGTATATAGCCTATAGGCTATTGTTAGGTTAACTGGGTACTAATGTGGCAAAAGCTATAGCAGTGGGTGACATACTAGCTACCCCACTTTTTAGACTAATTAGATGAGAGGGATTATCCTATAGATTCATCCTAACGGCGTATAGTATATATATATATACTATAATATATATTTAGATATAAATAATTAGAGACTACTAGTTATAACTTAGTTATAATAAATCGATTGATTATAATATTTACTAGTTGTAAACTAATACTAATTAGTAGTTTAACTACTGCTGGTACTTATTATTACTACTTAACTATAGATTAGTAAGGAATATCTAAAGAGATAAGATTATAATATTTCCTAAGGGATCCTATAGACAGCTTCTAAGTAGAAATAGGTAACTTAAAACTATTATAACTATATACTACCTTAAGAGAAATTGTTAATATTATACTCATAATAGAAATAGAAGTAAAGATAACCTTATAATAACCTATTTACTTAACGTTATATTATATCCACTATATAATAAAAGATAATTTAGATTAATGCTAAATTAAGATAGTAAGCGCTAAGATGAGATAATAAGATCATAATAACTAAAAGAAAAGAACCTATAATAAAAGCCATTATCCCTTACTGCCGTTCTTTAATATCTTACATATATTTAACTAGTAAGAGATAAGAGAGTATTTTAATAATGGCAGATATAATATATTAGTAACTAAAAATAACAAACTAAAAACGCTCTTTCTAATATTATATAGAAGAAGTAAAACGTCTCAGTTAATATATCTATATCTATAATATAGCTTACTTAGTAGTTAGGATTTAACTAATAGAGAGATAATAATAGGGAAAAGGGGTATTTATTTTATATAATAAGGAGACCCTAGGATTAATAATAAATATATAATTAGTAATATAAAACTAATATATAAATATTTTAGATTTAAAAGTAAGTAATAATATTAACTTATAATCTTTTCCACTATATATTTTATATGTAACTATAGTAGAAAGATATTCTAATTAGAATTCCCTAAGATATAGTAAATTATTAAGATAGTATAACTAATACTGAAATAAAAGGTATTAAGAAACTAATATCCCTCATCCCTATCTATAAATATCCACTAAGTATTTAATAAAATATTAATGAAACTAAGATAACTATAAGTTAAACTAATAAACACTGTAATTAGTATAAGAGAAGGAATACTAATACTAAAAATATTACTATCTATTTAAAAAACTCCTATTAAGAGAGTTCTTCTAATAAACTATATCTAAAAGAAAAATAAAAAGGAGGAATATTTATATTAACGGTAGAACTAGAAAAATAAAAAGAGGAGGAAATAATTAGGAATAATATAAGAGGAGGATTATTTAAATTAAAACGGAGTAATATATCTAACTAACAAATAACTACAGCTTATTTTTGAAGCTACTCTCTATAGTAATAAAAGGCTAAGAGATAGTTATTAGAGAATACAAATATAAGTGACTAATAACGCCCTTATATTACTACCTATTATCCCTATCCAGTATAGATAGTATATTTATATAATAAAAAAACTAAACTAAATCACTAATAATCTTAATAATATTACCGTCAGATTATAATCTACCTCTACCTCCTAAGTAAGCTACTATAAGGTTATAATTAAAATATACTAATCTATCACTAGTAGTATTAATAAGAAATAATATCTAATAATTTAATAAGAATTCTAAATAGGAAGATATTTATATAGTTTTTACTAGAAGGAGATATCTACTTAGTAGTTATAATTTATCTAATAAATATATATACCTCTAAAGCTATAGCTTTTAGAGAAATACCTATAATTAAGATATAGTAAAACTATATTAACTATAGATACTCTCCCAGCCTAATACTTTAAATATATCTTCTTTCCTAGATCCTATTAATAAACTCTGCAAGAATATAGATAATAATAGTATTCTTATAGCTAAAGTTAATAAATATAAGAAAGTATTCTAATATATAGAAGTAAAGATATTAGTAGGAATATACTAAAAAGTTATACTTCAGTAATAGAGTGAGAATATTAAACTTTAACTAAATATTAATAATAGTATACTTAACGATACTTTTATCTACTACTATATTCATCTATAGAAAACGTGAAATATCTACTTTAATAAAGTATAGAATGCTTACTATATTAACTTTAAAAAATAGACTCTAAAGCACTTTAATAATATAGAGAAAATATTAATATAAGCTCTTAAAAACTACCTTATAAGGAAAAGTATATACTTTTCTACAGATAAAAATATAATTAGAAAGAAGCTAATAGAAATCCTTAAAAGAGAGATACTAATAAGATAGATAATAGAGAGTATTAAGGCTAACTAATAAGAATACCTAGCTTTCAGATAAAAGATTATAAAAGATCCTAACTTTATTAATAACCTCCTGAAAGTAGAAAGTTTTATCCTTATTCATTAATAACCTTTAATATCCAGAGGCTTAATAATAGAGATAGCTACCCCACAATTAACACTAATAATATTAATAATAAAAGTAATATTAACGCTAAGCCTGTAATTTACAAACCTAGATACTTATATAAATATTAACTCACTAAGAACCATAAAAATAATTAGTATTACTAATAAGAAAGAGAAATATATAGAACTAACTAGACCCCTAAAGCTTTATATCTACCTTAAAGGAAAATATTAGTTAAAACTAAAATATTATATCCTCTTTAACTAACCTCACAAGAAAGTTAAATTATTATTCAGTAAAGTATATAAAATAAACAATAAATACACCAGAGAGAAGCATAATATCTTTAAGAATAAGATATAGTTATTTATTACTAAATATATTAGCTATAATATTAACTGGAATATAGTAGGAGGAGTATTTAATAATATACTGGTAGAATAAGTATACTTATACTATAAGATATTAGTTTTACTAACCTAAAATAACCTCTTAATCACTCAGATAGTTAGAATAGTTAGAAATAAATTTAAGATACTTATAGTCTATTTTAACTACTACAGAAAGTAGAAAAATATAAACTTTATAAGTTTTACTGAAGACTACAGATATACTAATATAGTCGAAATATTTAGAGTAATAATAACTCAGATTAACTTCCTTTAATATATCTATCTGAATCTATAAGATCCACTAGTGAAGATTAATAAGAAGATATATATAACTATATATTAGGTATGTAATATAATTAATATACTCTATAATATTATTAATAAAGTTAAACTGACTACTAATAGGCTATATAAATAGATAATGGAGATATTTAAGAGTTAAAAGAGATAGTTAAAGTAGAAAACTAACTATATTACAGACTATAACTAATTTCTTATAGACTATATATATAACAGCTAAGGGTGGAACTAATATTTTAACTACCTTTAACTACTTTATCTATAATACTTACAGGATAATAATACTACATCAGGATAGCCCCATAAGAAAATATAGGGTGGAGAGATATAAGGTAAATATTAGATATACTTAAAACCAGTAAATAAATACTAGTTAATAAAATATACTCTAGAGGAATATAGGACTGCCGCCCTATAATTTAAGAAAGTATTTATTATTAATATTATACTAGTAGAGGAGATTATAATATATCTTAATAATACTAACTCTATAGAGAAGATAGTAGAAGAGATAAAAAAAATATGGAGGAAATATTAGAGGAAAACTTTATAGCTATCCACTTTACTATAATAGATAGTAAAGAGGGAACTATTAATTCTATATAACTTACAGAGATCCTTTAAAACTATATATTTTACTATTTAATAACTACTAATAAATTAGAAACTTTCCTAACTTTATAATATTTAGAAGTTATTTTTAAAAGTATCCTCCTAAACACTAAAGTAGGTAAACTCTCTATTAGAGATATATAATAACTTAGAGCTCTCTAAAACATCCTCCCTAATATCTTTCTAAATAAAATAGCTTCAAAAATAAACGTTAAATTCAGAGATAAGTAAGATTTTATAAGCTTTAGTATTACTAGAGTATCTATATCCTTTAGAGATATTAACTTTGATATTATATTTACAGCTATATTATTTCTATTAAACCTCCTTAATATAAACTACCTCTAAATATACCTTAATAACCTTAATAATAAGATTAAGTAGGAGGAAGTATTACTACCTATAGAGAGATATAATAGACACCTATAGTTCCTAATATAAGAAAATTTCTATAATAAAGCTATTAACTTCCTTATAGAGATAGAAATATAATAACTTTATAAGAAATTTAGCTACCTTAGTATCTATAAGTCAAATCATATACTTAAGGGAGTAGGCGAAGCTATAATTACTAATAAAATTATAGTAATTATAACAAACTACCACTAATACTAGATAAATAGTAAGACGCTATACTAGTTTAAATTCAGCCTTAAGGATAACTATAAATTTAATATAGAGATTAGTATTAATCTTATATATTTTAATAGTAATAAGTCAATATTATATATTATTAATATCTTTATAGTATTTACAGCTGTAAGGTTTATAAGAAGTATCTCTATAGTGAATATATAGTATATACTGAAAATATACTGAATTAATATATACTAGGAGCCTCTAGATAGAATTATTATTTATATAAGATATAACTTTACAGCTAAAAACTTTAAGAGAGAAGCTAATAGCATAAGTAGTAAAGTTAAAATCATACTAGTTAAAGTTTATAATAGTATCAGTAAATTTAAATATTACTATATTCTCCTATAGAAAGTATATAAAATTATTTAAAATAAGGCACTAGAGATTAGTAGAAAGGAGGTACTACAAAATACTATTAAAGCTGTTAATAATATAAGCAGCCTAAATAGCTTTATACTAACTCTACTAATTTTTAAAGTATACTTATACCTTAACCTAAAGTCACTACTATCCTTAGATATAATAAAATATATAGTAGCTATCTAGAAAGTAATAAAGAAGATATATAAGATCTATACTTAATAGTAAGTCTCTAATATTCTAAATATATATAATAATCCCTTAATAGCTATTATTTACTACTTACTATTATAATTAGAAGTATATATTTACTATAAATACTAAGAATAGATAGAATCCTTCAGACTCCTCTTAATTGATAGTAAGATATATATTATAAATATAAATAGTAAATTTAGTATCTTCAGATCTATAATAGTTAAACTATACTACTAGCTATATAATAAGGAAATAGAGGATTAGAGTTAGTATAATAACTAACTGTTAGATAGATATCTGGAGGAGAAAATATTAATAGTAATATTAAATAAAGAGAGACTAAGAGGATAAGGATAACTATATAAGAATATAAACTTTATTATAGAGACTAACTTTATAGATAACATTTACTATAATATCTATTTAATAGTAAAAGAGGTAGAAGTATATACTAAAGCTATTAACTATTACTAATATAACCTTATTTAAACACTAGAGAGTCTTTTTAAGAAATTATATACTATAGAATGGAAGATTCTATTAGTGAAAAGTATAATCCACCTTAAATACTTTAACGCCTAAAAATATAATAGTATAAGAATCTTCAGTATCTATTTTATTAATAAGATTAAAGATGTAGATAGTATACTATATAGGAAGTTACAGTTAGTTATTAAAAATTTTAATAATTAGAGGAAAACTAATATTCTTATATAGTTACTGATAATTTAATAGATTAGCTACTATCTAATACTAGTATTATTAGTAATATTTAAAGAGGTTACTCTTATAGAAGTCTACCTCTAAGATATTACGTAAGTGTATATATATATGGAAATAATACTAAATTACCTTATACTGATAAAACTACCTCTAAGCCTATTAAGCTTATATTTAGAAAATATTATCATTATTATTATTATTTAACTATTATATAACTTTATAGAGTTAGGTACCTATTAGTATATAATATACTATAACTACTATAAAGACTAGCTATAAATAGAAATTTTATTATATAACCTATACCTTATAATCTCTAAGCTTAATAATCTATACTTTAGTATTATAAGTATATAAATAGATAATACCCTCAGACTCTACTTACCCAAATTTAATAATAAAAAAGAAGAGAAGCTTCAGTAAGTAGAATTTATAGCTAAACTAAAGTTAACATTTATATAATATAAACCTCTTATATTTAATAGAGATATAATTACCTTAAATAATAATAGTAATATTATCTTCACTTAAAAGGGATAAAATAAGAAGATTAAACTTATTAACTCTATATTTAAAATTATAAAAGTAATATATATTAAATAACAAGTATGAGAAGTATATATTACCTCTATATACTAACTAGAGGTATATTTCAACCTCTCTATTATAGCTTAATATTAAGAATTAATAGAGGAAAGTATTAAGAGACTTAATAAATATCTGGTATACTAGATAAATAACCTTAAGAGAAGCCTGATATTTATCTCCACTAATATTAAGATAATAAAGTTATATATTTTTATTAATAGATCTTTTGCTAATAACAGTAATATAATATTTCAGCTGAAATTTATTATTATCTTAGAGATAAAAGAAGTTAGTAGGTATAATAATATTTTTAAACTTAGAGGTAATATTATCCACTTCTCCTCTATTAAATTAAAAAGAGTTATATATAGTATATTAGTATCTAAAGTCTATAATATAACTATAGAAGCTAATATAGAATATATAATATTTATTACTCTCAGGTAAGTAACTAAATACCTTAAGATACTAATAATACTAATAGTAATCTATACTAATTTCTACTCCCTCTATAAATATCTTATTAAGTTAGATATTACTAAAGAGAAGTATCTTATAATTAATATTATAATATTATAATAATTATATAAAAGAAGGAAGATCTTTAAGATCTAATAGATTAATAGTAAAAATAATCTCACTAATAGTATAACTAAAGTATTTAATAACTAAACCTTTAAAGTATTTATTACTTTAAATAAAGTAATTATAAGGTTAGAAGAATAGGTTATAAAAGCTACAGAGGGTAATAAGAGGAGGATATAAGAATAAAGAGGGTAAATAGAAGATATTACTATGGGGGAGCCTTAAGATATCTAAGTAGTAATAATTAAAAGGCGCACTTTTACAAATAAACGCTGTTTGTAGCATTTAATTAGTTTTTGATGCATCTAAAAAGACGTATATAACTAGTGGCTGTTTTTTATGTTTTACGCTATTTTTACATTTTACGCTATTTTTGCGTCATACGCTGTTTTTGCATTTTATACTATTTTTACATTTTACACTGTTTTTACATTTTACGCTATTTTTACATTTAATACTGTTTTAGGCTCTTACTATAAAAGAGAGTATTGCTGGTGTCAGGTTAACTACATACTAATATAGCAAAAGCTATAGTAGTGGGTGATACACTAGTTACCCCACTTTTTAGACTAATTAGATAAGAGGGATTATCCTACAGATTAATTCTAACGGCGTATAGCGTGTATGTATATACTATAATATAGACTTAGATATAAACAATTAGAGACCACTAGTTACGACCTAGTTACAATAAATCGATCGATTACGACGTTTACCAGTTGTAAACTAACAGCTATATATAGACTAGATCTAGATACTTTAGGTAATTAGTTACTAATTACCTGGTAGCTAGTAATAATTAGTAGCTAGGTATTACTAGTAGCGGTAGTTTTCACTACTAGATTATACTATATAGTTAGTATACTATAAGGTTCTAATAACCTTATAGCTATTATACTACTAATATTAATAAACTTCCTTTTTGCTTTTTAAACTATAGTATACTATATCTTTAAATATAAAATAAATTAATTAAATAACCTATATTCTTTAACTAAATAACTTTCCGAATTCCCCCGTTTTATTCTAAATAAGTAACCTATCCCTCTATATAAACTATTACGTTATTTATATTAATAAATCTCTCTAGAGTATAGTTTAGAAACTCTTTAGTAAAGATATTAGTAAGATTATTCTTACTATTAATTTACTATATCTTATAGAGTTCTTAATTTTTATATAATTACCTTAAAGCTATAATATTAATTATTAGTTTCTTCTCTTTTATAACATTAAGTTTTATAAGGTACTTATATAATAAGTATAAGTTAGTATAAGTAATTATAGAAATAAAAGAAAAGTTATAATAAACTATAGTCTTTTATAAAGATATAGTAATAGTATAAATAAGATTTATATTAGTAACTATAATATATATTTCCTAAATAAATATACTTCTAGTTACTTTTTTACTTTTAGTTAAAAAGTAATAAACTAAATTACCTTAAATTATAAATTTACCTTTACTAATAGCTATCTTTTAGCTTAGGATTATTATAAATTCCAGTTAAAATAATAGGTTAATATTATTAGTAAAGAAGCTATCTATAAAAGTATAGAGGTATACTTTAGAGAGGTTAAGAGGAATAAAGATTGATCTTTAATCTAAATATTCTATTTACTATTTAATATACTTATTAAGAGCAATAATATTATTACCGAAAGATTATTATCATTATATTATATATAAGAGGTTAAAATATACTTTAGGCTAGTAAATTAAAGTAATATATATTTTATATATATTATTTAATATAGCTTTTTTCATTATTTTAGAATTTATAAGGATATTAATAAAAGTAAGCTTATAACCTTAGTTTTTTTACTTAAGAAGGAGGTTTTTACCTTAGAGGGAAAGTATATTACTATTAAATACTAATAATATTAACTTTATAAGGAAAATCTTAGATTTTACTATAAGGAAGGTTTTTACCAGTTTTAAATTCTTTTATTAAGTAAAAATAGTATTAGAAAGACTAAGGATATTATTATTATATATACTAATTATACTAAATACCTTATTATTAGGTTAAAATATAAGAAGGTAAAAATTATAAATAGATATCTTTATATATATATATTCTTTTCAATACTTTAAGTATATTACCTCCTAGTAGATACTAGCTTCAGTTAAGCTATAAAGTAATTTAATAATTATTATTATAAATTCTAGAGGATATTAGTTTCTAAGGTGAATAGGTAACTTAGCTATAATATATCTTATAAGTTTAGTTTTAATCTAAATATAAATACAAATAATATCTTTTAGCTAGAAGAGGAAGTTTTCTTTTTTTATTAATATAGAAGTAATAATTATAATTAATTTTTAGCTACTTCTCTAAATTATAGAAAATTAAATAAGAATTATAAACTTCCTATTATTTCTAAGACTTTAGATTATAAGCTTTAATTTCTTATTATTAGTTTCATTGTTAGGGTAATCGTATGCTGTATATAATCTCGTTATATGAATGTAAACTAGTTTAGTAAATCGTTATTATTATTTCTATACTACGTAGTGTGTGGCGTTACGTAAGGCTTTAGATTTACAGTATAGTAATTACTTACTAATTGCTACGCTACTAGGTTACAGCTGGCGCCAGATACGAGGTATCTATAGCTAGTAGGCTATAGAGGGTATACTGCTATATATATAGTAGTATATATAGTTACTATATATCCTATAGTATAGTATAACTAATATTAGTAACGTTTCTTTTTATTATATACCCTCATATCTATCTATTTATATAAAAAATAGTATCTCTTACGATTTATACTCTTTTACCTTAATAATATCTAAATATCTATTTATTTACTCTACTTAAGTTACCTATCCCTCTATTTAAATAGTTATATAGTTTAAATTAATAAATCTCTCAAGACTATAGTTTAGAGTATCCTTTATAAAAGTATTAGTAATATTATTATCTCTATTAATCTACTATATTTTATAAAGCTTACAGTATTTATATAACTACCTTAATATTAAAATATTAATTATCAGATACTTCTTTTTAGTAATATTAAGCTTTATAAAATCCTTATAAAGTAAATATAAGTTAGTATATAAAATAATTAGAATCTGAGGAAACTTTTAATATTTAAGGATCTTCTTAAGTAATATAGTTATAATATAAGTAAAGTCTATACTAGCTACTATAATACAAATCTCTAAAGTAAGTATACTTTTAGTAACTTTCTTCCTTGCGAGATAGATAATATATAAGGTTACTATAGAGATTAAACTAGCTATTACTAGTTATAGTCTCTTAGCCTAAGATTATTATAAATCCAAGTTAAAATAAGAGGTTAGAATTACTAGTAAAAAAGCTATTAATAAAAGTATAAAAGTATATCTTAGAGAGATTAAGTAGTATAAAGTTAAAACTTCAGTTAAGATACTCTATTTACTACTTAAGCTATTTATTAAGTATAATAGTATTATTACTTAAGAGTTATTATTTTTATATTATATATAAGAGGTTAAATAGGGCCTCTAGTTAGTATATAGAAGTAAGAAATATATTATATACACGTTATTCAATATATATTTTCTTAAGTGCCTTAGGTATAATACATATATTAATAAGAGCTAGCTTTTACCCTTAGTGTTTTTAGGGTAGGTAGAGGTAATTACTATAGAGTGATAGAATACTTCTATTAAATATAAGGAATATAGTCTCTAAGAGTATAATCTTAGACTTCACTTTAAATTAAAAAGATTTAAGCTTCTTATCCTCTTAGCGAGAGAATACTATATTAGAGAGGCTAAAAGTATTATTAGTTTATATATTAATAAAGCTAAAAGTATTATTTTAAGTATATAAGATAAGGAGATATAAGTTATATATTAAAGTCCCTATTTATAACTACTCTTTATAGTATATAGAGTAAGTTACCTACTAGTAGGTTCCAGCTTCAGTAAGACTATAAAGTAGCTTAATAATAATTATTATAAAGTTTAGAGGATACTATCTTTTAAGATATAAGAGAAGTTTAGCTATAATATACTTTATAAGCTTTATTTTAGCTTAATTGTAAACTCAAGTAATATTATAAAGCTATATGATTATATTTTTATACTTAAGGAGAGCTAAAGCTACAGCTAAAATTAACTATTAGCTACTTTACTGAATTATTAGTAATTATATTAAAATCTTAAACTTACTATAGTCTCTAAAGCTTTAGATTATAAATTTTAACTTTTTATATACCTTATTAGTATTCTTATTTTTAATCTTATTAATAATATAAAACTTAAAGTATTTATAGTCTTTATGGAGGATAAAATTATATTAAATAGTCTTTATATACTATTATTAATAATATTTTTAACCTCCTTTTTAATTAACTTTTTAAATAGTAAACTAGGTATTATAATTACTCCTTTTATATAGAGGGTAAGTAAGAATACTAAATCTAATTACTTCTTAGCTATAAGGTATACTATAAAATAAGCTTCTTAGTTAAATTATAGAGGTAGTAAATTAACTATATATCTGCAGATTATAAAATTTAGAAGCTTTCATATAAGTTAAGTTATTTATAGTTAATATAGTAGATTACTAACTACTAGAGGGGGGAGAATATTATTATCTCTTAAGATAGAGATAGTATAAGGGATTAGCTATATATTTAGAGGTTTAGGGATAGTTATAGATGAAATTAGAGTAGCTATATAGAATTATAAGCTTCTATTTACTATTAAATTACTTAGAGATCCTTAGTTTAACTAAACGTTAGTATATAAAACTATAAATACTAACTTTTATAAATCTATAGCTACTACTAAACTATTATTAATTTCTTATTTATCTCTTTTAAAATACTATTTTATAGCTATTAATTAAAACTCTCGAGGGCTATAAAGTAACTTAAGAACGTAAGTTTCACTATAAGTAATAATAAAAGAATATAGTTTTTACTAGCTTTTTTTCTCTCACTATATATATATAAGACTCTAGAGCGGAAGGATTATTATATAAGAGATATTAAGGCTATAATATATTACTAAAGTAATATTAATAGTATACTTAGTATACTTACAGTAAACCTCCTCTATAGCTTTATATATAGCTTAAGCCTAAGTAATAATTTTTAGAGAGGAAGCTAAATCTTCTATAAGATGTAAATATACTCTAAAAATAAGTAGTATAAATATAAAACTATTCAGGCTAGCAGTATTATTAATTACTTTATATACTATCTAAAAGAATATTTCTTAAGTAGCAGTAGGAAGCTTTATATAATAGATTTTATATATATAATAGAGAAATATATAGTAATTTGTAACTTTACGAACACTATTATATCACTTAATAAATAAATAATATAAACTATTAATCTTATAGTTTTTAGCTCTAATCTGAAGTTTTCAGATTGAAAAGTTATATCTATATTAGTAGTAATAAAATTAGGAGGTTCTTAGTGTATATTAATCTAATATACCTTAAGGGCTTCCTATATTACCTTTACTAATAGGTTAGGTAAAAATTAAGTAGTATTAAATACTATAGTAGTATTAATAATATAGAGTATATTATAGTCATTAATATAGATAATATTAATAATAATCTTAAAGTTAAAGTTAATATTACTGTAAATAGTAAATTTAAAATATAAGGAAATTATATTATATATTTAGTAGTAACAGTAATATTTCTTAAGAGTCTTAAGAGTATACTATTTAACTAGATATCCCACTTTAGTAAGGATATTATAGAAGTATATTATAGCTAAATATCTAAAGTAGTAGTAAAGTCTCTATATCTCTATCTCTATAAGGTATATAGAGATAATTATTCTCTCTTTATTAGGAAATATCTATAGATATCCCTATTTTTAAATAATAGGTATAATTCCTTTACTTTAGTGAAGCTTATTATAGATATTATTAAATATAATACTAAAGTAATCTATATCTATAAAGTAGAGAAGGAAGGATAGATTATGGAAAACTATATAAAATATAATAATACTAAGTAGTATAAGTATATTAACTATTCTAAATATTATAATAGAGGTAGTTTCTCTAAAGTATATTATAATTAATTCACCTTATAGAGATATAAAGGTAATAGAGAGGATAACTAACTACTTTAGTATAATAAACTGGAAGTATCTAGTAGTTAAGAAGCTAATAGTATTCAAGTTAGGTAGAATATTTTAAAATATAGTATTTAAATAGTAGTCTTTAAGTGTAAAGATATATATAGAAGTAGTAATATTATCTATAAGTTTATTACTAATAGTGATATTTTTAGTGAGAGTATAAACTACTATCTAATTTTAGAGGATTCTAGTAATTTTACCTCTATTAAGAGTAATAAGCTTTTTACTATACAATAATATGAAAAATATCTCTAGGGTAGATTCTATAGAATAGCCTTCCTTAGGGTTAATATTTATTTAATATTATATAATAGTATCTTTATTAATATTAACCTCTAGTAGAGTCTTTAAGTTATTATTATTAAAACTATTAATATCTTTATAACTAATAAGGAAAGCTTAGTATACTACTATAGAATATATCTTAAAGTTAGTAGTTAACTTATACTTATTAAATAAAGTATATCTCTCCTTAAGAATATACTTTATAAACTAATAACTAGGTTTACTATATATATAGTATTTTTAATTAGTATAACTATATTTAGATATTAGAGGTAAGTAATAGCCACTTAGAATATAAAGTTATATATATATAGAGATATAATTATAGTCTTAAAGGTTACTTTAAGGTAAGTTATATATATAGTTAGTCTAAAATTAGTCTCTAGCTACCTTCTAGTAATTATCTCTATTATCTTATATATATTATATCTTTTAGATTAATAAGATATTATCTATAGAGGATTATAACTAATTATAAAGATTCTGGAAGGTTACTATAAAGCTAAAAAAAGCTAACTAATATTGTAGTATACTATAGTATATACTTATAAGCTAGAAGTAGAGAGTATTATTTATTTAGATTTTAGTAGGGAAAGCTTTTTAGATATATATTAGTTTTAAGATTAGAAGCTTAAAAGCCTCCTTTTTAATTTTATTAGGATTTTCAATAATAATACTTTAAAAAATAGTATTTTACTAATTAGAGAGGTAGAATTATTAATTCTTATTATTCTTAAAGTAATTCTTAACCTATTAGACTATCTAATTAAATATAAAGTTAATACTTAAAGTACTTAAATAGTTAAAGTAAAACTCGAGAGTACTATCTTAAAATATAATTAAAAAAACCCTACCTATATATACTATAGAATATTAAGCTTAAAGTAGTAATTACAGAATATATAGATTTTTAACTTAAAGATATTATAGAAGTTTCTGCTATATTTGATATTCGTATTATATAATTTTATAAAGTCTATAGTATATTTAGTGAATATATTATTAAAAAGAGTAGTAGTAATAGTATTAGTTTCACTAGGGGAAGGTATATTATATATATTATTACATATAGTATACTGATAAGGTTAAAAGTGTTAATATTTATAGTATATAGCTTATAGCTATATATAGGCTAGATCTAGATACTCTAGGTAATTAGTTACTAATTATCTAGCAGTTAGTAATAATTAGTAGCTAGTTATTACTAATAGTAGTAATCTCTACTACTAAGCTATATTATATAATTAGTATACTATAGGATCCTAATAGCTTTATAGCTATTATACTACTAATATTAAAAGACTTCCTTTTTACCTTTTAACTATAGTATACTATATTCTTATATATAAGATAAAATTAATTAAATAATCTATATTTTGAACTAAATAACTTTCTAAATTCCCTCTTTTTACTCTAAATAAGTAACTTATCCTTCTATATAAATTAATATAATATACCAGAATAGCTAAATACTTACTTTTATTAAAAGTTATACTAAGTATAAATACTTCTTTATTATAAGGAGATACTTTAAAACCAATCTTATATAAGATAGATTCAAGATATAAATACTATATCTTAAGACTCTATTTTAGCTTATATAAAACCTTATTAAGGGAATATACAGAAGGCTAATTCTTATAGTTATTATTAAAAGCCAAACTTTTAGAATCTTAATTATAGATATAGCCAGTAGGTAACTTAGTATATATCTTTTCATCCATTTTTGCATAAAGAAATACAGTAGTAATATTATACTAAACTAAAATTCAGTTATAATAAATAGATATAATAAGTAAATATTTGTAACTTTCAGGCTTATAAATAATTCTTAAGGTTTCTAAATAATTAATATTACAGTATTAGTTAAAATTCTAAGTAATCTATTTAGCCTTATATATAGAATTAGTAGAATCCTAATTATTGGATTGTATTCTGTATATCTATTTACCCACTAATATATTAATATTATTCTTTTTAATAAAAAATAAATTAGGTAGAGGTATAACAGTCTATACTTCTATAGACTCTACTAACTTAACCTCCTTATTTATAGCTTGAATTTAGTTCTTACTAATTTGAGAACTTATAGTATTTAAAAGGTATTAGGCTTATTAAAAGTATTAACAGATAGAATATAAGAGGCAGTATAAACTTTGCTATATTTATCAATAAATAAACTATTATTGTAGTTATATTAATTATAGTTAGTATAAAGAAGTAAAGATGGAAAATCTTCCACTATAAGGAATATACTCTCGTTATAAACATACTATTTATATTTTTTTGAACTTCTTAATTAAAGGAGAAATTTCTATCAATATAGTGGACTTTTTAAAGTTCTTAGAATCTATAACTCTATTGGAATAAGTTATAAATAAACTACCTAAATTCTTATTGAAAGAAGAATCTAAGTTTATACTACTATTTTCTACTTTAATGGGAGAAAGTAGAGAATTAGTATCTTTAGTAGTGGTATTACTACTAACCTTAACAGTAATAACTGGATTCTCAGAATGATTATTAAAATTAAGTTAGTTAGACTTAGTCTTGATAGACTAACTGAACCTAGTAGAAATAATATTACTAAAAATAGATAAATCTTCTTTCTGTTAAGAATTAAACTAATTTCCAAGAATATTAGACTAAATAGTATTTCAAGATTCAAAATTCAAAACTAAATAGGCATTATAGCTAAAAGTAACTATAATATTCTTTTTAGCCTTAGGGTTGAGCTTCTTAAAATATTAATACTTAATCTTATAGTAGCAGAAATTACCCTAAATCTTTATATTAGAAATAAAAGATTTCTTCTTATTCTTTAACTTATATGGAGTTTTGAAATTAATAGAAAAATATGGCATTTTATTATAAATATAGATTGAAGCAGTAATAGCTAAATTCTAAAGATATAGAGGTAAACTAAAATTGTATAAAAGGATTCTAACTTTATTAACTATTGTTGTTATAGCCTTTTTAATTAAACTATTTAGTTTATAAGTATATAGTAACTTTTCATTATAGATAATACTATTATTTAGATAGATAACTTTTATTGTATTCTTTGAGACTTTAGAGCTACTATCAGTATTAACTTCTTTGATTCTCTTATTATTATTATTATTATTAGTTATATTAATAAACTCTTTAAAAGCTGAATTTACTTCTTTAGAGCTTTTAGTTCTTAATAACTTTCCCCAGATAAATCTACTATACTTATTAACAAATAAGATAAAGTATTTATAGTAATTATAAATTTCTGGAGATATAGATTTATATAAGTTAGAACTAATATAATTAAGATACTTAAACCTCTTAAAGTTATGAGAGTCTCTATTAACTTTATTAGTAGACTTACCCTTAAGGTAAACTTTATAAGTTGCTAGTTTAATATCTTTACTATACTTATAACTTATATTATTTATAGTATTACTAACTAACTTAAGAATATTACTAATATAATCTATTTAATTATGCTAGAGGTTTAAGTTATTGATACTATTATTAGTAATAGTATTAAGACCTAAGCTTTTACTAATAGGAAATTGAAACGTATAAAGGTTATGAATTTTAAAGCTAATAAGTAATACCTTATCTCTTTTTATATTAAATAATATTAGTTTATTAAAGAAGATAGATAAGATTCCTATAATAGTAAGCTTAGATTAACTTAATAAATTAGTATCTAACTGTAGTATATAATAGATATTCTTCAAAAGATATTTAATATTATTTAAAGTGATCTTTAAGTTACATTTTAAAGTTAAAATAATCTCTTTAGTATTACCTCACTTCATAAATTTAATAATTTGTATTTTATTAACTAAAAGATAGTAATTTTAATTATATAAATAGTAGTATTAGTATTAATGAAGAAAGAAATAATATCAATCTTATTATCAAAACTTCCAGTTTCTTAAATCTTTTCAGAAATTAAAGAATCTAAAATCTTATTAGTATAAGATTCTAAAAGAAATTAGGTAAAAGTTATATTTTTAAACTTGATATCCTCTTTACTTTCTTCCTTATCTTCTTTAACCTCTTTAATAATGAAATTAAGTTATATAAGGCTTTTAGTTATAGAATTAGAGATCTCTTTAACTTTATTATTATTTATTAAAAGAATATTTATCCCTTTAAAGTTATTATTCTTATTCTTTTTCATCATCTTCTTCTTCTTATTATTAAAGGTAGAGGAAGAAAAGCTTTTATTTTTAAAGTTTTCATTTACTTAGGAACTCTTTCAGGATAAAGATTACAATCGTTCTCTTTAGTATAGTTGGTTTTTTTATAGTGATTACAGAAGATATTCTTCTAATTCTTCTAAGGTTTCTTAATCTTATTAGAAAACTACTTAGTAATCTTATTCTTTAAATTCTTCTTAGTTCCAAAATTAATTAAAGAATACATATTTATCTTCTACATTTATTTAATAAATTTAAGAATAAAGAACCTAACTTATGAGAATTCCTATTCATTTCAAGATTTGAAGTAATAGTAGTAATAAAGCCCTTATAAATTTTATCTAAACTATTTAGAATATGAATAACAACTACTTAATTTGGTAGTTTAACCTTATCATAGAATAGGTTATTAATAAGTTCTTTCATCTTATTAAGATACTCTTCCATAAACTTAAAGTTACTAAAGGTAATATTAAAGAGGTTTTTATAAGTAAGAAACTTAGTTGAAAATCCAGTAGGCTTATAAAGTGTTTTTAAATAAATAAACGCATTAAATATATTAATACTATTCTTAATAACTCTTAAAAAGCTATTCTTACAGTTTAATTATATATAACTGAAAGCCTTATTATACTTATTTAAGTTACTTCCAGTAATGGGTTTAGTTAAATCTATAAATATATTTTTGCTAGTAAGTATTAGAATGGGTAGGAAAACAGGTATAGTAAGAACCTGTATTTCAGGAGAAACGTTATTGGATAAAAGTAGTTTTCTTAACGTGAAGGCTTTGTGAAAAAGCTCACAATAATAATGGTAAAATAGAAGAATTCTCGGTGATTGTATTGATAGTATTGTTGATTATATCTAACTGTTATCTGTGGAGATACAGAGGGTTTTTTATTGAAGGGTTATTCTGAACCTCCGGCTGTTGCCGTAGGGAATCTCCGGTGAACCTCCGGCGGACCTCCGGCTGTTGCCATAGCGTATAGGCTACTGTAACTACAGCATATAGGGCTCTGTAACTACAGTATACAGACTATAGCGTAACGTACGCTACAGTATCTATTACAGCATATAGAACACTATAACTGCAGCATACGAACTATAGCGTAATATATACTACAATATCTATTATAGCATACAGGGCACTGTAACTATAGCATATATATTGCAGTATAAATAATCTGAAGTAAACCAGTAAACTCTTTACATAGTTATTATATTTACTTATAAACCACTGAATATAAAAAGATAAATATTATATATATCTAAAAAGCGTTTGTTATAAAATTTATTTTTATAAGAATATTAGTATATTATCTATAAGTTCTATAAGAATAAATAAAGATAAAGTATTCTTGATATTCTTAGATATTAGAATAAATCTAATATCCCCCCATAAGGTATATCGCTATTATATAGCTTAGTTATAGTATAAAAACTCTAAAACCTCAATATTAAAGTAAAAATAGAGAAATAAGTAAGAAAACCTGAAACTATAAAGATATAAAGAAAAGACCTTTTATTAAAATATTCTAGTTTGAGATTTTAGATAAAATACACTTAAATTAAACTAAGTCTAAAGGCTTGGTCAGAATATCTGCAATATTATCTTCTGAATTAATATAAAAAATAAATATCTTTTTATATCTTAAAAGATCTCTTATATAATAAAATCTTATATCTATATATTCTACTTTTTTTTAAACTTCAGGATTTTCAGCTAGCCTTTTAGCTACTTTATTATCTATAGAAATCTTAGGTTTTTCAACCTTTAATAACCCTAATTTCAAATTCATAAAGCTATAAATATAGTATAATGTTCAGCTTCTTTACAGGCGTCTGATAAAGCTATATATTCTACTTTATAAGTAGATAAAACTACTATGTTTTTGATAGTAAAACAACTTATAATATTACTATTTTTTTCTAAACAGCAAATATAAGCAAAAGTAGATTTTCTATCATTCAGATCTCTTACCCAGTCTAAATCAGTATATCCTATAATATCTTTAATGCAAGATATATTCTTACAGTTATAAGTAAATCTATATTCTTTATTATTATTTAAATAACCCCATATATAGTTAAAGGCTATAAAATAATCTTTATTCAGATTATGGGCGGATTTTCAATAGGCTGTTACTACAAAAGTAATATTAGGTTTTATCTTTAAAGCTATATATAGTAAAGCTTCTATCTCTTTTTGAAAATCTAATATTTCAGTTTTGGAAGCTTTTTCTTTATGAGAAAGTAACTTAAGATTGTTATCTATAGGAGTTTGAAATTTATAAACAGTTTCTTTATTGTTTTTATTAATTATCTTTTCAGTATATGTATTTCAGATAATAGTTACTATTGTTTCCTTCCGGCTTATAAATAAATTATAACCGAGAAAGGTAGAAGGTTCTCCTAAATTCTATATTCTTATTTTACTTTTTAAAACGTTATAAATATAATCAGCTGTTTTTTGGTTATTTGCTACCAGCAATATATCATCTATATAGCAAGCTAAAATAGCCCTATAGATATTAGTATTTAGTATAAAAACAGCTTTATTATAAGGAAAAAAAACAAATTCTATTAAATAAAAAAATATTGTTCAAGTAATTATACTAGAGTCTAGAACTCTATTCTAAACTATATAAAGCTTTATTTAACAGACAGATAAAAATATAGTCTTTATTATTCTTATATATATTTTTATTTCTATTTGGAATAAATTCCAGAGAGTTATTGTTTATATTAAAATAGAATCTAGTTAGTAGATAAACGTATATAGATTTATTAACGTCAGTATAAATAAAAGCTGTAGGCATATTATATTAGATTAAAATCTAACCTAAATAAATAGATAAAATAATAATATATCTCCAACTTTCAGGCCTACAGATAATACTAAAGGTTTCTAAATAATTAATATCTAAATATTAATTATAACCTTAAGCTACCTATCTAGCTTCATATATAGTTTCTTTTATTATATTGTTTGTTTTTTGTTTATAAATCTATCTACCACCTAGTATATTAATATATTTCTTATTAATGGCAGATAAAGATATAATTTTCCAACCGTTTATAGCTTTTATTTATTATATTTCTTTTATTATAGCTAGAATCCAACTTCTATATTTAGGTAATTTAAATACTTAAATAAAAGGGGTAGGTTCTTTAACCTTATTTACTGATAAAATATAAGAATCTTTATTACTTTTATCAGTATTTTTATATAATGTTATATAACTATTCAAACTAGAATAGTCTGAAATAGTAAAGAGGATGCTCTCTTTATAGCTTTTATAGTCTTTTTTAGCTTCGTCTGTTAAAGTAGGTAAATTGATACATAGGTTGGATTTTCCCTGAATATTATTATTGTTTTCTGTATTTATATCTGATATTTTATTTCTTTCAGATAAACTAGTATTTATACTTTATAGATTTACTTCTGAATTTATTTCTGTTATTTTCTAAGCTTCTATATTTAGATCTATTAAAGATTTATTATTATTACTTTCAGTATTTAGATTTATACTACTAGAAATAAAAGTATCCGGATTTAAATTAAGATTAATATTAGGTTAACTAAACCTGTTAATATCAGAATCCTTTTCCAAACTCATAGAAAAAGGTAACTTTCTTTCTGAAGTATAAAAGTGTTTTCTAGAATTTCTATATCTCTTAACCAAATAGATTTCCTTTTCTTAAAATTTCAAATTCTATAACTATTATTTCTATAAGCTATAATAGCTTCTTTATAAGCTCTTATATCTAATTTTTTTGTATTAGGATCTTTGTTTTTATAATAACAGAGACTTCCCCAAACCTTAATATTATTTATATTAGGCTTCAGTTTTCTTTTTAACTTATAGGGAGTTTTAAAGTTTGAGGAACTATAAGAAGTTATATTATACATATAGATAGAAGCTATTAAAGTATCTCCCCATAAATAATAAGGTAAATTGAAATAATAAATCAAAATTCTAATTTTATTTATAATAGTTCTTATTACTGTTTTAATTAAACTATTAGGTTTGTAAGTATATGGCGGTTTAATATTATAAATAATATCAGAATAAGAATAAATATCTTTTACTCCTTTATTTATAAATTCATTACCACTATCTATATTAAATTCTTTTATTTCTCTTTTACTATTATTATTATTACTTACTAACTCTTTAAATTTAAGAAGGACTTTTGAAACTTCTTCAGCAGACTTTAATTTTAATAAGAATCCCCAAGTAAACCCAGTAAATTTATTAATAAATAGAATGAATTTATTATATTTATTATAGGTTATTGGAGTTATAAGTCTATATAGATCTAAACCAATATAATCTAAATATTAAAGTTTCTAAATTTCTTTTTTATTTATTCTATTAACGTTATTAGTAAAGCTTCCTTTAATATAAGCTTTATAAATAGAAAGAGTATCTATTTTATTTATATTATAAAATAAATTTAATATATTATCTTTCCAACTATTTATAGCTTTTACATCAGTATAACCTAAACGGTTATATAAACGCTGAATATTATCTAATATAATAGTAGTAGAGAGAATAAAGTCTTTTTATAGAATAGGAATGTAAAATACATATAAGTTATTTCTCTTAAATCCTACTAATAAAGTAGTATTATTTTCTATATTATTAAGTATAGGTTTTTTCCAATATATTAACATAATACTTATTAAACTAAGCTTTATTTAAGAAAGTAAATTGAATTCTAATTCTGGAATATAATAAACTTCTTTTAATATAAAAGCTTGGCTTTTTAGGGATATTTTTAGTTCTTCTATAATTCTCACATTAAAGTATATAGTATTTCCTTATTTAATCTATTTTATAATTAGTTTTACATTAAATAAAATAGATTTATTATCTACTATATAAATTATACCCGTTTGATATAGTAGTTTAACGTCTGGCTGGCTCTTACCGTTTTAGTAAGTATAGTAGGTTCGAATCCTGCGACAGGTAACTGCGACTAGTAGTTATAATATACCTTCTAGTTATGAAACTAAGTATAGTAACTCCTACTAGCTGGCGGTATCTGCTAATAGCTATTAACAGCTAGTAACTATTAATAGCTGGCGACTGTTAATAGCTATTAACTATTAACAGCTAGTAATAAGTATAGCCAGCTAGCAGCTAATATTATATACTAATTAATTCTAATCCTTAAAGAATAACTACGACGGATATAAGCCTATATCTTCCTTCCTTTTATCATAAATATACTTTCTGTATTTATCAGCTATTATAGTAACTAACTATACTTACTGCCTAAAGTTTCCTCTATTTAAATAGTTCCTCAGCTCTAGCTTATCTACAGAGTATAAGAGGCAAGAGCTAACTATCAGGTATATTTACCTAAAATAGAACCCTAAGAGGCATGTAATTTAAATAGTCAGAAACCTTCAATATAATAACTTATTTACTATATAAATTATAGCTGCAGTATCTAAGTGTAAACTAATATTTTTATATTTCTTATTTTTGTCCTTATTAGTAGAAGTTCTAGATATTTGTTAATTTATTCAAAGACCTAGAGTCTTATTATTATTATTTTGTGTTTTTGGGGATTTTTGGATTATTCTTATATCTTCAAAAAAGTTGATTTTCTTCTTCAGAAAAAATATTAATATCTTTATTTTTGGAAATAAATTCTTCTGTTTCAAGAAATTCTTTAGATATTTAAGATTCTTCTTCTTCTTCTTATTTATTTTATACTTCTTTAATTCTTTCGGTTTCTTTAGTGGTAATATTAATTCTCTCCGAATCTTTAGTTTCCAATTCCGTCTTATTTGTATTGTTATTTTTCGCTGGTATATTCTTCTACTAACTTGAAGTCTTTTTCGGGTGAAGGTAGGCGCAGTTTTCTTTAGTATAATAATATTTCTTATAATATTTATAAAGGATTTCCTTTTACTTTTTATATAGCTTCTTAGTAACTCTAAAAGTCTTCTTTTTCTGAGTAGTATAATTAAATGAGTTATTAGTATTCTTTCTCTTAGATTCATCTAATAAATTAAAGAATAAAGAGTTTAGAATATAGTCTTTTTATCACACCTAAGGGTTTAAGTTACAGAAGTAATAAAACCTTTATAATTAGAATTTAGGTTATTCAAGATATAAGCTATATCTACCTATTTAGGTAATTCTAGTTTATTATAGGATAGATTATCCGCTAATTCTTTTTTCTTATTTAGAAATTCTTCCATACTACTAAAATTACTTAAAGTAGTATTAAAAAACGTTTTGTAAGTTAAGAATTTGTTGGTAAAGTCTAAGGGTTTGTAGAGTTTTTTTAAATACTTAAATGCTTGAAAAATATCTTTATTATCTTTAATTACTTTTAAAGGGCTATTCCCACAGTATAGTTATATTTAACTTAAAGCTTTTTTGTTTTTATTCTTGTTAAGTAGAGTAATAGCAGAGGTTATATCTATATAAATATCTTTACTTATAAGTAAAGCTTTAATATAAATAGACTAGACCTTATAATGATTGCCTCCTACTAACTTGGAAATAGTAATCTTTCCAATATCAGCTATAATTAATAATTTAAGTAGAATAAATTACTAAAATAGAAATAAGGATTTTAAAGAAAAGACTATACAAAATAGCATGTCTTATAATATAGTATAAAACGTATAGTGTTTTCTGAAAACACAGAAATATAATTTATAGAATAAACTAAAAACCAGAGATCTAAATCCTTAATTTTCTGTTTAAGATAAAGATATAACTTAAAGAGTAAATCTAAAAATGCAGAGATCTGAGTCTCAATATATTTCCGTATCTTTCAAGTTTAATAAATTCAACTTATATTCTTTTCTTCCTTATAAAAACGTTCGAAGTTTAAAGTTGAGATCAAAATCGATATAGTTAGTTTTCTGTAAAATCGAATAAAGGTAGGAATTTCTGTAGGAATGTATTATTATCATATAAAAAGAAAGAATAATCTTAAAGTAATAAAATAAAGAATCTTTAAGTTAAGAAGAGCTAGGCTTTTAACCTGTTAGAATAGGTAGGAAGATTGGTACAGTAAAAACCTATATTTCAGGAGAAATGTTATTAGATAAAAGTAGTCTTCTTAACGTGAAGGTTTTATGAAAAGGGTTATAATAAAAACAGTAAAATAGAGGAATTCTCGGTGATTATATTGATAGTATTGTTGATTATATCTAACTGTTATTTATAGAGATATAGAGGATTCTTTATAGAAGGGTTATTCTGGACCTCCGGCTGTTGCTATAGGGAATCTCCGGTGGACCTCCGGCGGACCTCCAGCTATTGCCACAGCGTAAAAGCTACTATAACTATAGCATATAAGGCTCTATAACTATAGCGTACAAGCTATAACGTAACGTACACTATAATATCTATTACAGCATATAGGGCGGTATAACTGCAGCATATAGACTATAGCGTAGTATATAATATAGTATCTATTACAGCGTACAGAATACTGTAACTACAGCGTATACATTATAGTATAAATAATCTAAAGTAAACCAGTAAACTCTTTATATAGTTATTATATTTACTTATAAACCACTAAAGGTAAAAAGATAAATATTATATATATCTGAAGAGCGTTCTGTATACAATTTATTCACATAATAATATTAGCATATTATCTATAAATTGTATGAGAATAAATAGAGATAAAGTATTCTGAATATTCTTAAATATTAGAATAAATCTAACAGTATGTAAAGTCTTTAAGCAGATAGATTGAATACTATAGTTTTCGGTTTCTTTTAACTTAGGAATAAAGTAGAGTTTATAGACCTCCATAATTTTTGAAAATAACTTTAATATATAAAGTAGTTATTTACTAAAGAATTAATCTAGATTCTGGCATAGATTAAGATACCTATAGTCTAGCTTCAGTAGAATATTACTAATTAATAAGGTTAATAGATTAATAACCTAATAGTTAATCTATTAGATTAATATAAAGACCGTAATCTATAGAGATTTAAGATTTAGATTTCACAAGAGACTATGTTCTATTGATAGTTAAGTAGACTATATAACTTAGTGTATAATGGTTTTACTGAATTAATAGATACTCTAATTTATAAAGGTTTTAGTAAACCTAAAAAGTTAGTTTATAAAAGGTTTTAGTGGATCTAGATAAAAAAGATCTTAGCCTCTATTACTTAACTATCTCTTTCCCTAACCTAGCAGTAAGTTTACTACTCTAACTAGCAAGATCTTCTTATAAATTCGTTTAATATTAAATTAATTAATTAATATGAAGGTTAAGTTAGTTATTAGCTGAGGTGAATAAAGAAATAGGCTGTAAAGTCTTATATAGATAGTTAAGAGAGGTATTTTATAAATAGATAGGTAAAGGGAAGCTTAAGGTTAGTAAATATAATTTTTAATCTAATCTGAAAAGGAATTGGTAAAGATATATATATTAATATTAATAAGTGATCAAGATTAGTATATAATAAAGTAATAAGAGTATATAAGTTAAGCTTATAATCTGTTAAATTAGTATAGAAAACTGATAAACTGGTTAAGGGAAATTAATCTTTAATAAATTACAGAAGAATAGGAAGTTCAGAGTGGTATCTGAAAATAATATTAATACTAGTAGAAATAGTAATAAAGATAGATAATTCTATTTCCACTGAAGGTGGGGAACTTCCAGATATATATATTGAAATAGAGTTTATTTTCAGACATATTAACCTTATATACAACAGATAAATAGAAGCTATTTACGCACGAGCCACTATGTAATTTATTCATTAAATACTCCAATATTAAAGTTCACCTCATTTAGAGTATAATTTGTATAGGTTACATAACCTAAACTCTAATAAGTAATTTAGTAGACAAAATAGAAAATATAGGGTTATAAGAGTAAATAGAATACTTGACCGTTATTTACCTAATATAGGGTATTTGGAATAAAAAGAGTAATAGCAAAATAGCTATAACTCTAACAAACGAGCAGAGTATTAAGAAATAATATATAATATGTTCCTATTACGTAATATATTAAATGTATTTGTAATAAGTTAGGTTTATTTTCCTAATATATATATATTTCTATTGTAATAGAAATAGATATATTAGTATTAGAATTATTTAGAATATAATATATATTACAAATACATTACAGTTAAATATTATATTCCATTATATACTCTATTTTCTATACTATAAATACTACTTAAATACCAGTAAATATACTAAATAATAAATATATATATATTGCAATATAGAATAGAGAACTAAATAGTAATATATATAACAATCAGTATTTTCAGATTAATTCATTTATTATATAATATATAATATATAGAAAACCATAAATATACCATATACATTATATACTATTTAGTATTAAGAAATTAATAAGTATAATAATATAGATACTTATATTAATTTGTATATAGATATTAAGAAATACTAAGCCAGAGGAAATAATTTTAGTAGTGTCATTCTCTATGTATCTAATAATTAGTAAGAACTAGCCTATTATAACAGTATAAAGATACTAGATATTAAAAGTTAACATTACTAAAATATAGTTAATTCTATATTAAAGTAATAAAAAAGTTATATAAAATATAATTATACTTTATATTATTTTATATAGGTATCTAATTTTACCTTATTGTTTCATATAGTTATATCAACTATTAGATATATAATAAGTTAGCTAAGTAAATATATACTTTTATTTTATACTTATAAGATGTTATATTTGCCACTCTTATAACCTACTATAAGCTATATCTTAATAAAATATACCTTTTAAAATAAACCACTAATAAAACTAAAAGCTTTTATTCAATCTAACTACAGACTTAAAAATTTATACAATAGATATTTGAAATTAGGAAACTCCGGAAGTAATAATAATAATGATGTTATAATTCTAAAATTAGAGCTTGAATTCCTAGAAGCACTTAAATTTATATAAACTACTTTATTTCCCACCTTAATATCAGTATTATTAATAATCCAAAATTTACCCCAGGTTTATACTATATCCTTCAGAAAACATTAATTCTAATAGTACTATCTTTACTTATTCTAGCCCTTCTAAGTAATTAAAAAACCAGATTTACCTTTTACTTTACTACTTTCTTCTTAGTCTTCCCCAGTCCATTGAAGCTACTAATATTATTAGGCTTAATATCAGTCTGAACCCACCTTTTACTTCTTCCAGTAATAAAGTTCTTAAAAACGAAAATCCAGCTCTACCTAACCCTTCTACTATTAATTATAATAATTATAATTCTGAAGCTACCTTTTTACCCTCTTTTTTTCCTACTAAAACTACTAACCAAGAAAGCCTTTCAGTACTATATTCCACTAAAGATAACCTTTTTTAACACTATTAAGTCTCTATATTGCCTTTCTAAAAGAGATTTCTTCTATAAAACCTTCTAAATATTCTTCTATAAATCCATCCTTCCAGAAGGCTGCTAACCCTTATATTAATACCAGAAGTACTAAATACACTATAAGTAAATATATTTCATACTTTTATACTTAAAGTAAAACCTTAATATATTAAAATCCTTTATAGAAAAAGCTTCCTTTTATTTATGGATATTATAAGGGAGAGTTTAAGACTTTTCCTAACTTAAGAAAATACTATGCTAGAAGTAAAAAGAATAAAAGGTTATATAGACGATTGAGATATTAAGTACATTTAGTTAGTATACTATATACGGATTTAGGGTTTCTTTCCTATATTATTTCCTTAAATATATAAAGAGTTAGAGTTTATTTCCTATATTATTTCCATAATTATATATAAAGTCAAGATTACATAGTAGATTTACTTAGAGATTACAAAGTATATCACTTTAGTAATAAATAGTAACTTAGTATTAGCTATATATTTTAAATAATCAAAGGTTATATAGATAGAACTATAGTATAGTTGGTATTGTATTTCGGAGAATAAATTAGATTCTACTATTAAAGAAGATACTAGTACTCTTCTAGTACTAATAGTTATATAGAGAAAAGTGATATAGAAAGGAATATAAATAGTGGTTTACACATTAGAGTTAGATATTTTCTTCTTACTATTACTGAATATTAGTACTTTAGTTTATACTAATATCTTATTAGTTATTACTCAATAGCTTAGAATTACTTTTCTAAACTTGTTAATACTTTCATATTAAGTTTCTCTATCATAAAGTAATATATAATTGTAACTATAACGGTTTTGGATTAGTCAGATTTTATTCTACTGATATTCTTATTCACTTTACTTATTACTGTAACCTTAATTAAGTGTATTATTTTACAAACAATATAAATACAAATACATAGAATATATTTGTAATGTATTAGATTTTGAAATATTACAAATACCAATACATGTATTAGCTATTATATGTAATATATTACAAATAAATATATTTGTATCTATATTAGAAATATTTGTATTATTTTAATACTCTATCTGTAACTATCCCCAAGACTCTAAATATATAGCTAATACTTTATATTACCTTTATTATAAAGGATAATAATATTCTTCCTCCTTAAGTAGTTAGTAATCTATTATCTTAACTATAAATACGTTAAAGTAAGCTACAAACTTTAAGTCTGATAACTTACCAATATATACTTAACTTACTACCTTAAAAGTTTAGCTAAAAGCTTTATTTTAAAGTATACCTTATAGTTAAGAAGTAATTTAATTTAGTATTCTTACTTATACTCTATATAAAAAATATAATTATAATATCTAGCTTACTATTTAAAAAGTTAGTTA
This sequence comes from Colletotrichum lindemuthianum, assembly GCA_001693025.2. Classification (NCBI taxonomy): domain Eukaryota; kingdom Fungi; phylum Ascomycota; class Sordariomycetes; order Glomerellales; family Glomerellaceae; genus Colletotrichum; species Colletotrichum lindemuthianum. Next base: position 10,374 of record MASP02000167.1, on the reverse strand, counting down.
AAGAAAATTAAGAGTATTACTATTAGTAATATTATAAAGATTATTTAATATAACTTTATTCTATATATAAACTATAAGTATTTTAAGTTCTATATTATCAATAAAGTTAAGAATAAGAATACTAATAATATATATAAGAAGTTAAAATTAGTATTTCAAAATTTTAGAAACTATATTAAGTTTAAGATTTTAATATAATTACTAATAATATAGTAAAGTAGCTAATAGTTAATTTTAACTATAGTTATTAGGTTAACTGGATATTAATATAGTAAAAGCTATAGAGGTGGGTAACTTACTAGTTAACCTACTTATATAGACTAATTAGATAAGAGGAATAATTTTATATATTAATTCTAACGGTATATGGTATATATATATATATATACTATAATATAGTTTTAGATATAATAAAATAGAAGTATTAGTTATAATTTAATTATAAATAATTAATTATTTACTATATCTACCAGTTATAAACTAATATTAATTAGTAGTTTAACTACTGTTAGAGGCTGGCTATAAGAGGTAATCTAGTGGTATGTAAATAGTATTATAATAAGCTTAAAGAGTTTATATCTATGGTGAAAACTTTTTACTAAATTATAGGAATGGTAGCTCTATAGAATCTATATAGCAGTATTCTATATAAGCTCTAAGGTTTAGGTTTATAATATATTTCCCGCTGACTTTCCCTCTATTATTATAGTAATAGTAACTATTAACAGCCTTATAGTTATATTACTAGTTACCTAATTACCTAAGTAAATCCAGCTAATAAGGAAAATATATTTCCCCCAAGAACCTCTAATATCAGATAGCTTATTAAATAGAAATATTTATACTATTATTCCCCAAATTACTTTCTAAGTAATTCTATACTGTAATTTCTCTTTCCTTTATAATTATAAAATATATTCTTTCCTTCTATATTATCATTATTTCTTTTCTTTCTTTAGATAACCTACCTACCCCTTTATTATACTCCTTATAATACCGCTAATTTACCGCTATTTTACCTCTATTTCCCTATTATTACTACTTCCTTCTATTATATTAATTACTGCTTCTACTGGCGCCAGTTTCCCTAATAATAATTCTAACTGCTACTTTCCCCCCTATCAGTCTACCTCCCACACCTAAAGTAGCTATATTATTAAAGGTAATTTCAATAATAAAGAACACTAACCTCCCTAAGTAATTATATTTATCTACCTTAACTGCCACTCTAAGTATAATAAAAGTAGTTTTACCTAAAGTTATACTTAGGTTAAGGTTACTTCTGCTGTAAATATTTAGTAATAAAATCAAAATATAGGTAGGAATTATATTCTTTTACTGCTAGCCTTAAATTATATACTGCTGGTTACTAAGTTAACCACCTAATTACTTATAGTAATTATATTATTACTGCTATTATTTCTATTAGTAATAAAGAAGGTAGCTTTAAAAGCTATTATACTGCTATCTTTTTACCTAACTTTTCTACTGCAGTTTAATATTATAATAAATACCTTTATTATATTCAGTAGGTATCTCCCAATAATTTTACAACTATCTTTACTATTTCCTCTTTCTATACTAAAGATAGTATCTTACCTATTATTACCTTTACCTCTAAATAGGTAATTACTAACCTTAGTGGTATTATATAGATAATAGTAAGTTTCTTTTTCTTTCTTTTTTTCCTCTCTTTCTAAACTATCTTATTAATTTCTTTCCAGTAGAATACTATTATATACTCTGGTAGCTATATTATTCTCTATAACTATTATAGTTATAGTCTTAACTTTACTAAAATTAGTTTATCTATTTACTGCCTCTATATTCTTACTACTCCCTATCCCTACTAATAATATCTTAGCTAATAGTTAGCTGTATCTATTTCTATTAAGAATAATAATAAGGAGGGTAAGAAGAATAAGAATAAGTTTACGGATATAGTGGAAAAGGGAAAGAAGGATAATAATTCTTTTATTAAGAAGTAGTTTTATAGTTTTATATTTATATAGTTTAGAGGCTATTTTATTTCCTATCTATAGTATATATAATCTTCTATTATTAGTAAATTAATATTAGTTTATTATTTTCGCAAATATTTCTATACTACAATTTAAAATATAATATTACCTTATTATTAATAAAGTTTTCTTAGGGTTTCTAGGTTAATATATTATAGTCTCTCTATTTAACTAGTATACTTTCATTCTACCTTCACCTTAGGGTATTTCTTACTATAAGAATCTTCTTAACTTTATACTTCTTCTGAATTTTATTATCCTTCCTTACTGAAATAAAAATAAAATTAGGATAAATATCTATATAATATTATAAGAGTAAGGAGGTATTTTCAGCCTATTAAAAAAGGTTAATATAGAATATTGGGTGGATACTGGGGGAAATATCTAATATAATATTAAGTAGACTTAGTATATTAATAATATAGTATTTATGAACTACCTAGTTAAGCTTCTTACTTAACTAAGTAATCTTAATATACTATAAGGAAAGCTAAATCTTATTATTAACTTAGAATTTCTCTACTACTTATTATATTTTATTAGCCTCTATCTTATTATACTATTAGATATAGATTATTATAATTTAGGTTAAAATTATATTCTCCTTAAGGTAAATAAGAAATATTAAATACTACCTTAAGTTTAAGTTTATAGAGGATTCCTCTACTATAGTATGTAGAATAAATATTATCTTAAAGCTATTTATAAGTTTATTAGAATTTACTTTAGTTATAAAAGAATTCCTATTATTAAATACTAGCTAGTATATAGCAATATATAATAGCCAGTCTATTTGCAAAAAGATAATATATACCTATAGGAATACCTAAATTTTAGGTATTATCTACTTTATTCTACTATCTATCTGGGGGTGGAATAATATAAAAAGAAATTATTTAACTTCTATAAATTAGCATAATACTAACCAAAAGGCGCTAACTTAGTTAGATCCTTAATTAATAATAATTAATATAGGGAAACTATAAAACTGCTACTATATATTCTAGAAATACTTTATATAGGCTTCTGCTAATATAAATATTATATCTTCTAACTAAAAGTATTTAGAAAGCTAATTAATAATAACTATCAGAAATCTTAAATTACTGTCTATAGTAGAAGGTGACTTTATTATAAAGTTAATTAAGATTTAAAACCAGAATTTATTAGGAATTAGGAGAGGCTGCAAAAATTCCTAATAGTATCTCTAATCCTAATAAGAACACTAGTAGATATAATATACCTTAACGAATTACTTAATATTTCTTAATATTCTATTCTAATACTAATTCTATAAAGATATTATAAATATTAAGTTAATATCAGGATAGCTTAAGTTAAAAACGTTATATATTATTTAAAGAATTACTATAGTTAGTAACTTATATTTAGAAATCTAAACTTTACCGTAATATAGTAGTATACTATTTGATCTTACTAAGTAGTTAGTTATCTATATTCTTATATTTACCTTCGGGAGAAATGGTTATACTATTTATTAGACTATATTCCGGTAGATTTTATATATTAATATTACTAAAACCCTCTAGTTCCAGAGTATTAATAGTATAATATTCTAGAATATTATATATCTATTTAGTAGTTTAATAGAGTTTCACTGGTAATTATTAACTACTAGTGTAGAGTCTTCCCTATTTCTATCTATCTCTATCTGCTAAATTAAAACCACAGAAAGTAGCTTAATTGCATTCACTATATTAACCTATAGGAGTGGAGAATCTATATTAGAGACTATAACTTAATTATATTATCTTACTTTTACCTTAATAGAGTATACAGGCATTCTGCAAGATACCTTAGGTAATACTTCAGAATAAAACTAAACTTTAATAGCGTTTCAGTCTACCTAACTTATTACTTCAAGATAAACTTTAGGTTTATAAAATATTCTAAAGTCTTATAGTTAGGAAGAATAGTAAAGAATTCTACTATACAATAGCTTCACTTACTATACTTTTAAGTATAATATAAGTACTAATAGCTTCTTATTATAAATAATATAGTTTCACTAGACTGAGGTTAGTTAGACTAAATAGTAAGCTACTAGCTATAGAATTCTCTTTTTATCCTCCTGCAATAAGTAATCTCCTAATACTACCTTAAAATAATTTACCTCTATCACTATAAGTTTCTTTAAATTCAATTAGGCTATAACTAACTTTAATATAAATATAATCTTAAGAATATTAAAAACCTCCTTATAAGCTTTATTCTACCAGAATGGAACTTCTTTCTATATTAGTTATATAAGAGATTTTATTAAACTAAAGAAGTAATTTACTAAGTTATAATAAAAGTTTACAAATTCAAGGAAGCTCCAAATACCCCAGATATTTTTAGAAACCTTCTATTCCTAAATAACCTTAATTTTCTTAGTATTATATCATATTTTCCTCCCCACCTTAATAATTTAGTTAAGATATTTAGTTTTCTATACTAAAAACTTATATTTTTCCAGATTTAAATATAAATTAGCCTCCTTTAGCCACTCTAGAATCTAAATAACTTTAGCTTTATAATTAATTTATAATCTATAGGTATAAATAAAATATTATTAAGGTATACTATAATAAAATTATTAAGTATATTCTTAAGTATCCTATTAATATATTACTGATATATAGTAAGTATACTAATTAACCTAAAAGGTATAACCAACCACTTAGATAAGCTAAAATATATCTAAAAGACTATCTTATATTTATTTCCCTCTATAAAATAAATCTTATAAAAAGCTACCTAAATATTAACCTTTAAAAATTATTTTACCTTAAATAATAAGTAAAGTATCTTCTTAATTAACAGTAAAGACTAGTAGTTATAAATACTAATAGTTTTAAGAGCATAATGGTTAATATAGAATTGCCACTTTCCCCCTAACTTCTTAACTAGAAGGATAAATACTTCTGCAGCTAAAAGGTTAGCCTATATTCAGCCTTTATCTATTAAGTTAGTAACTTAATGCTAAACCTCAAGAAAATATTCTTATAATATATTATAAAGTAATTTCCAAGATAAATTCAGCTTAAACTTATTTAGATTCTTTTTAAGCTATATATAGTAATTAAGAATCTCCCAGTAGAATAGAAAGCCAGAGGCTTTTTCCTTATTAAATAAATTCATAAAGGGAGTATAAACTTTCAGTAAGATAGATACTAGCTATTTAAAGTTACTAATAATATAGCAGTAAAAGTTATATTAATTTAGGTTAGGCTAGTAGCTATCCACTTATAACCTCCTTCTTCTATATTAAATAATATAATTACTAATAGCTTAATAAAATTAGTAAATCCCTCTATATATATACTTTTTGGAATATTACTAACAGCTAATATTATAAGGTTACTAACTATATTTATTCTTATCTTATTTCTTATAAAGTTAAAAATAATCTTTCAGTATTATAACTATAACTTCCTAAAAGTAGTTAGCTATACTATACCTAAGATAATCTAAAATAGAATTTGAAATATCTATCTATTTAGATTAATATAAATTCTAGCTATTCTAATAATAGCTATAATCTAACTAGCATTCAAAATAATATCTAGCTGGTAAGGCTTTAAAAATTTAACAATAGTAAAGCTTCACTACTTTGCAAACTTCTTACGAGCTACTCTATAATATTTTTAACCACTATTAATTGAAATAGAAGTAAAAAGCTTATTATTTACTAATATAGAAATCAGAAAGGGTGATTTATCTATCCAGCTTTATATGTCTTTAGTTTTATCTACTACTATATTGGTATTATTAGTAACTATAATACTTTACCTTCCAGAAAGTTTCTTCTGGAAGGTTCTTCTTTTTCCTTATTATCTATAATTTCTTATTTAGCTATAATATCTAAATATTAATATTTAAAATTATAGATAGGCAGCCAGAACATAATTTATATTTAGCAATAAAGTAGTCTTTAATATTACAGTAAATATAGGTATCAGCCTATATATAAGTTTATAAAATCACCAAATCTACCCACTGAACTCTATATATATTCACTATAGCAGCTAATAAAAGCTTAATTAGTATTAAACCTTAGCTACGTAACCTCTCTTAGTAAGAATAGCTAGCATTACGGCGGTATTATATAGGTATCTGTTAGAGTTATAGCTATTTTGCTATTACTCTTTTTATTCCAAATACCCTATATTAGGTAAATAAGGGTTAAGTATTCTACTTTACTCTCATAACCCTATGTTTTCTATTTATTCAAGTAAATTAATTATTAAGGTTTAGGTTATATAATCTATATAAATTATATTTTAAATTAGTTGAACTTTAATATCAGAAAATATAATAAATAGATTATATAGTAGCCTATATGTAAATAGCTTCTGTTTATCCGTTATATATAAGGTTAATATTTCTGAAAATAAACTCTATTTTAATAGATATATCTGGAAATTCCCCACTTTCAGTGGAATTAGAACTTCCTTTCTTTATTACTATTTCTATTAATATTAGTACTATTTTCAGATATTATTCTGAATTCCCTATTCTTCTGTAATTTATTAAGTGTTAAATTCCCTTAATCTATTTACTAGTCTTCTATATTAGTTTAATAGGTTATAAGTTAAGCTTATATACTCTTATTACTTTCTTATCTACTGATCTTTATCTTCTATTAATATTAATTTCTATATTTCTACTAATATCTATTTGGATTATATTAAAGATTATACTAACTAACTTTAAGCTTCCCTTTATCTATCTATCTCTGAAAAACGTCTCTTAATTATCTCTATAAAACTTTACAGCTTATTCCTTTTTTAACCTCAGCTAATAACTAACTGAACCTTTATATTAATTAATTAGTTTGATACTAGATAAATCTATAAGAAGATTATACTAGTTGGGGCAGTAGGTTTACTACTAGGTTAGAGAAAGAGATAGTTAAGTAATAGAGGCTAAGATCTTTTATATTTAGGTTTACTAAAACCTTCTATAAACAAGCTCTCTAAATCCACTAAGACTTTCTATAAACTAGCTTTCAGGTTCACTAAAACCTTCTATAAACTAACCCTCTAGATTTACTGAAACCTTCTATAAACTAGAATACTATAGGTTTATTAAGATCCTTATAAATTAGAAATCTTTTTTTAGTCTACTAAAACTATTATAAACTAGGTTATATAGTTACTAACTATTAATAAAAATAGTCTCTTGTAAGATTTAAACTCTAGACTTCTATAAGTTACAGTCTCTATATTAATATTTCAGATTAACTATTAGGTTATCTATCTGTTAACCTTATTAATTAATAATATCTTACTGGAGTTAGACCCTAAGTATCTTAATTCTATATTAGAATCTAGATTAATTCTTTATTAAATAACTATATTATATATTTAAGTTATTTCTGAAGATTATAGAAGACTCTAAATACTACCTTTTCCCTAAGTTAAAAGGGACTCAGAGTTATGATATTTAGTCTATCCGAATGAAAGCTTTACTTGCTAGTAAAGATATATTTATAGATTTAACTAAACCTATTACTAGAAGTAACTCTAATAAATATAGTAAGACTCTTAGTTATATATAGTTAAACTGTGAGGATAGCTTTTTAAGAGTTACTAAGAATAATATTAATATTTTTCATATTTTTAGTTATTTAAAAGAACTTTATAAACCTATTAGTTTTTTAAATAAGTTTCTTACTTATAAAGAACTTTTTAATGTTACTCCCAGTAATTTTAAGACTATAAAAAAGTATCTTAATAAGATAAAAGAACTTATTAATAACCTATCCTATAATAAGGTTAAATTACTAGATTAAGTAGTTATTACCTATATTCTAAATAGTCTAAATAAAAGTTATAAGGATTTTATTACTATTATTACTTAAAGCCTTAGATCTAATAAGGATTCTTATAATTTAGATTCTTTATTCTCTAATTTAGTAGATAAATCTAGAAGAAAAATATACACTTCTTTAGTAAATTTTATAATTAAGAAGGATTTTAAGAATAAGATTACTAAGCAGTCTTCTAATAAAGTTAAAAAACTTTAGAAGAAACAGAAAGGTATCTTCTATAATTACTATAAAAGAACTAACTACACTAAGGAGAACTATTTTAATCTTTATACTGAAAAAGCCTCTAGCTGGATAAAAGCTATAAAAAATAAAAGCTCTTTTTTTTCTACTTCTATTAATAAGAAAAAGAAGAAAGATAAAAAGGATAAAAATAATAATAACTCTGAAAGAGTGAATATTCTTTTAATAGATAAAAATAATATTAAAAAGATCTCTAGTTCTATAACTAAAGATCTTATATAGCTTAATTTAACTATTAAAGAAGTTAAAGAAGAAGATAAGGAAGAGAGTGAAGTTAAGTTTGAAAATGTAACTCTTACCTAATCTCTTTTAAAATCTTATACTAATAAGACTTTAGATTCTTTAATTTCTGAAAAGATTTGAGAAACTGGAAGTTTTAGTTTTATTAATAAGATTAATACTATTTCTTTCTTTATTAATACTGATGCTACTATTAATATAGTTATAGATCACTCTCTTTTAGTTGATAAAATAAAAGTTATGAAACCTATTAAGTGGGGTAGTATAAAAGAAATTATTTTAACTCTAAAAAGTAATTTAAAAATCACTTTAAATAATATTAAATGTCTTTTGAAAAATATCTATTATATACTACAGTTAGATATTAATTTATTAAGTTAATTTAAACTTCATATTATGGGAATCTTATCTATTCTTTTTAATAAACTAATATTATTTGATATAAAGAGGGATAGGCTATTACTTATAGGAACTAAAGTTAATAATCTTTATAAGTTTTAACTTCCTATTAGTAAAGATTTAGTTTTTAATACTATTATTAATAATAATATTAATAATTTGAAACTCTAGTATAATTAAATAGGTTATACTAGTAATATTCTTAAATTACTTACTAGTACTATAAACGATATAAGTTATAAGTATAGTAAAGGTGATAAACTACCTACCTATAAAACCTACCTTAAGGGTAAATTTACAAATAAAGTAAATAGAGATTCTAATAACTTTAAGAAGTTTAAATATCTTAATTATATTAGTTTAGATTTATATAAACCTATTTCTCCAGAAACTTATAATTACTATAAATACTTTATCTTATTTATTAATAATTATAGTAGATTTATCTAGGGAAAGTTATTAAGAACTAAAAGTTCTAAAGAAGTAATTTCAGCTTTTAAAAAGTTTATTAATATAACTAATAATAATAATAATAATAAGAGAATCAAAGAAGTTAATATAGATAGTAGCTCTAAATTCTCTAATAATAAAATAAAAGTTATCTATCTAAATAATAGTATTATCTATAATACAAGACCACCTTATACTTATAAACCTAATAGTTTAATTAAGAAAGTAATTAGAACTATTATTAATAAGGTTAGAATCCTTCTCTATAACTCTAGTTTACCTATAATCCTTTAGGGTTTAGCTATTACTGCTTCTATCTATATTAATAATAGGATACTATATTCTTCTATAGGATTTAAAACTCCGTATAAGTTAAAGAATAAGAAGAAACCTTTTATTTCAAATATAAAGGTTTGAGGTAATCTCTATTATTATAAGATTAAGAATAAGTATTCTAAAAAGCTAGCCCCTAAGGCTAAAAAGCATACTTAGTTACTTTTAGCTATAATACCTATTTAGTTTGGAGTTTTAAATCTCAAAATACTATATAGTCTAAAAATATAAATATTCTTAAAAATTAGTTTAATTCTTAATAAAAAGAAGATTTATCTATTTTTAGTAATACTATTACTAGGTCTAGTTAACCTTTATAGACTAAGTCTAACTAACTTAGATCTAATAATTCTTCTGAGAATCCAGTTATTACTGTTAAGTCTAGTAGTTTTAATAATAATAATATTACTAAAGATACTAATTTTTTACTTCCTCCTGATAAAGTAGAAGATAGTAATATAAACTTAGATCCTTCTCCTAATAAGGATTTAGATAGTTTATTTATAACTTATCCTAATAGGGTTATAAATATTAAGAACTTTAAAAAGTCCACTATATCTAAAGAAATTCCTTCTTTAAGTCCAGAAGTTAAAGAAAACTATAAACAGTATTTATATCAAGAGAATACACTCCTTATAGTTAAACATTTTCTATCTTTACTTCTTTATACTAACTATAATTAATATCACTATAATAATAGTTTATTTATTAATAAATATAGCAACTTTTATACTGCCTCTTATATTTTATCTGTTAATACTCTTAATAAGCTAACTACTTTTTCAAATATTATAAGTTCTCAAAATAGTAAGAACTAGATTTAAGCTATAAATAAGGAAGTTAGGTCTATTA